>CM064547.1:29155666-29250666 GCA_032716605.1 Paralithodes platypus
AGAAGAGTGAGTTTGACGACAGTCCTCACAGAGATAGAGGCAGTAGTGAATGATCGCCCGCTTACATATGTGTACACCGACCTGCAAGAACCACTACCATTAACGCCAGCTCACTTGCTATATGGAAAACCATTGACTGCGTTTCCATCTGATTTTCAGTCCATAGTAGAGTTAGAGGATCCCTCGTTGTACTCTGCGGTAGCGGTGTCTAAGAGATACTAGTATATATCCAGTATAATCGAGGATTTTAGGAAACGGTGGATTAGTGAATATCTGCTAGCATTGAGGGAAAGGAGTGTTACTCCCTCTGGTAGACCAACGGCCCCTACAGGTGGTGACGTTGTTTTAATTAAAGAAGATAGTCCTCGTTTATACTGGAAATTAGGCCGCGTATTGGAGGTATACAAGGGGGCAGACTCTGTAGAGCGGGTGGCGCTATTAAAGACAGCCACTGGAACTACTGTTCGTCCTATCGCACGTTTGGTACGCTTTGGAGCTAGATTCCGCCTGGCAATCTGAAGCTCCACCTGTTATTGCTGGGTCCGAGGATTCTCGAAGGAACGACTCACCTCATACTGATGGTGATCATTCTCGGACCGGAACGCGTCCCAGACGCGCTGCTGCTGGCGCTGTCGACTTGTGGCGTCAGAAGATAGCCTCTGGGCAACTTTAGGTTTAAGGTGGGTTTCAGGTCTTTTTTGTGGGGGGAGTGTATCGTATAAATACGATAGACTATGACTCTTTTGTGATCTTGTATGTCTCTGTGACGTCACGATCTCTCCTACAGCACGATGTAGGACGAGTAGATCGTATATTATAAGATTGTAAATAAGTTAAGTTATAAAAGGCCTAATATGCTATTAAGCAATATTGCCATGGTCTTATGTAGTATATATGAATTTATCGTATATATTAATATAATTTATCGTATAGAGCAACCTAAATGGGGTACGATAATTTGGGCTCCTGGCGGTTTGCCAAGGCAGCAAGGTGTGCTTTTGAGGTACGTCAGAGCCTTCACGAACACCAACCAGTTAACATCTAATTTTCCGCCCTCAGTTGATCGTGCTTTTGTGCCTCTAATCACAATACACACAGTGCTACACCATCACGGCGCTCTCATCGACATCATGACTGACTGATAGATACGCATAATATTCATGTCCATTCCCCTGTAATCATTTACTCTTTCTTTAACGTGACTGTGTCTCGGGACCGAAGTCTCGTTCCCCATTGTCCAAACCATATTGGGTAAAACGTCCCCCCTTGCCTCATTGCCACGTGGAACTATTGGTGAGTTAATTCCTGGCTAATATTAACCCTTATACCCTTACCCTATAATTATATACATTTCTTATGTGAGACCTGTGGATATAAATGAGCTTGTTTCAGATTGATTCAATTTAGATATAGAGTATTCATTTAGTTTGTTTTTATTTGGTACATTATAGCTTAGTAGTATTTAACTTCCCTTGATAGTTAACCACATATATATCTATATATATATATATATATGCAAGGTGTAAACAAAATAATGGTATATATATATATATTATATATATAAAGTATATAAAGATGTCAAACCAGAGAAATATGCGCAGATTTCCAAGCCACCCAATGAGGTACTGCACTTGACTCGTTATCTTTTTTAGAGTGGTTTCTCCAGGAGGCCTGTATCGACTTTGATGATGAAGGTGGGTGAATGAAGGTGGGTGAATGAAGAAGATAAATGGATAAGGGAAATTAATGAATGAATGAATCTATGAATGAATGATTGCACATACAAAAAAAAAAATATATATATATAATATATATATAATAAAATAATAATACAAATACAAAATTAAACAAATTTATAATAAAATAAAAAATAAAATAATAATCCAAATACTCAATTATGGGCCGTGGCCTTGCTCGGGACCTTGGGAGCTGTTATATATTATATATATATAATATATATATACATATAATATATATACTGTAATATCACCTAAAATTCCATAGACTACTTACTGTACTTTCTGTAAGCATTCCTGTGACATCTTTGTGATTATAATGTATTTATTTCGTAGGCAGTATTTATTGATAAATATATTTTTCTTTCAAGCAAAAAATAGTGTAAAATCATCAATGATACCTAGACAAAACTGCATCAATACTCAAGGGGTTAACCAAGATTCACTCCCCTCAGTCACCAAAAGTCACAAGTAACATTTTACATACATATATAATTTGGATTCTTCACTAAACCCTTTCACTGGGTAGATGAAATAATCCATAATTGCTTGCCTATAGCTTGGCATGGTGGGCCAGAGGGAGGGAGCCAAGAATTTAAAGGGCCGGGACCCTGCCTCACAGGCTGGGGGCCGGGAAACTACTGAGTTAACAAAGGCCCGGGCTCCTCAGAGAGGGACTCTATGGGGTTGCTAGATACTTCCTTTTGTAACTTACTGATGCCTAACTTACCAGTCCAAATTGCGTCATAAACTTATTTTTGGCGAAAATTTCTAACTTAAGGGTGGCATTATGACGCGATTGCGTCATACATTTTGTTTACACCTCTTGGGCTAGTGTCGTTACGACGCGATCGCGTCGTAGGAAGGCGAGAGGGTTAATCGTTCCCGGATAAACTGCCCTTTCTACCTCAAAACCCTCGCCAACACCGCCGCCGACAGCTCCATGAGGCCAAAAGCCCTGAGCCATGAGGTTTGGCAAGAAGGGGACGAAAAGGGAAGCCCCCACCCATAACACTAGGCAATCACCAACCGCCAAACAATATAACATAAACAAAGGGTGCAAACGACCGCTGCCGAAGGACCAAATTATGTGGTTAATTTTGATCTTGAAGTGGACTGTAATTTATTATGGATAACGCACATAAGATTAATTTGCCTTTTTATGGTAAAAGCTAAGATGGTGGAAGGTAGGCAGACTAAAGTTGTTAGTGGGATAAGGAATAAAGGAAACTAGCTAGACTAGGCTAATTTAGATTGATATTACGTTAAATTACATGATATCTAATATAATTATGTGACGATGAGAATGAGATAGAGGTGAAGCTAAAACACCTAATTGATGAGACATGAAAGAAAAAGCACTTGGCGTGTTGCAGGGACGGAGTTTGGTTGGAGACAGGGCCGAGGGCTCTACCTGGAGTCTCTCGTGACTTGATCAGAGCACGCGCAGTGCGTTCAGTTAATATATGCCATTATTATACAATGAGATACATGGGATCAATAATAATAAGTAACACAGTAATATATGGGAATTAAAATCCTACAATACTTGCCCATATTTAACTATAGAATAATATGCTGTGTTCTTCCCGAAATATGTAACGTTCAACCTAAGGTTACGGAAGCGTTCAACTTAAGACTACGGAAGGATACGTAATGCTACATTAACCTAAATTACGTAGCATTGATACTGGTCATACTAACTGGAATATGGACAGAGGTTGAGGATATCGTGGGAGAAGTCTAAGCAGTAACGTTTGTTATGAAAGCCGTCTTGAATGTCTTTAACCCTTAATTAGCGGCTCACCACATAAGTCGAGTTAAATAAAGCTGGACTATGTGGCGGCGCTCGACATAACTCGAGTGGCAATTTCAGCACGTAATGTTGCTGAGAGAGAGAGATAAGTGGTGGCAGGAGAGTAGCGAGCGTATGACTGCTCCAGACCACCGCGGCGAACCTACTGACACGAATCTCACCTCCCTCCTACCTCTCTCACTCGCTATATAAGGAATTGTATGGGGAAAGTGCCTAATTACATGCTTTTTGCACTCGCGTTGCACGGTTATTGCAAGAAAACTAGCCATCATAAAAGGATCGTTATGGTGTCATTCGAAAGCTCTGTTTATGCCCTTTCAGGGATAGATACTTGTTTTACGTTCTGGGTCTTATTTAGGCATGAAAATGAGCACGTAAACAGCCCTATTTTGGCTAAAAACAACCCGCTGGGCGGTACATATAAATAAACCGCATAGACCGCTCTTAAGGTGTTAAGTATATTAATTTCCTCTCCGTGATTTACGAGTCTATCTCTAATGAGTGTTTCTAGTATATTACATACAACTAATTGGACAATAGTTACTGGGTAGGGATATGCTGATTTTGTTTTAAATATCAGTGTTACGTTGGCTAGCTTCCACTGATCAGGCATAGTTCCAGACTGCAAGGATTTATTGAATAGCAATGTCAGTGGTTTGGAGAGCTCCACCTAAGCTTCCTTTAGAAATCTAGGCGAAATCGTATCTGGTCCAGGTTATTTATTTACCTTTAGTTTATCTAAACAGTTCAAAACTTCTCTCTCTGTAACGCTAATACTGCTTAGAACGTCAGAAATATCAATCTGAACCGGCGATGCTGTAGGGATATTACTAAGGTCTTCTATCTATTGCCTGATGCCGTGATCCCCGAAGGGGTGGCCACGAACGAACCACCCCCATGCACCTCTGTCCCGAGTCAGTCGACGCCCCTCCCCCCAACCAGCACCGCCTTCGTTCATATACTTCCTACTCCATCCTTCCACCTCTCTTTCGGTCTACTTCTCCCTCTCTGTCCCTTCACCTCGCTCTCGTACACCCTCTTAGTCATTCTCTCGCTTTCCATACGTTCCATATGGCTGAACCATCTCAAGTTATTCCTTTGCACACTTTCCAGCACATCTACCTCTGCACCACACCTCTTTCTTACTTCCTCATTAGTCTGTCTATCCCTCATTGTAGCTCTGCACGCACTTCTTAAGTAATTCATTTCCACTGCTCTCACTTTTGGTCTGAGTCTCTCAACCAACGTCCATGCTTCGCTTCCGTAAGTCAGTGTCGGGATTACCACACTGTCATGCAAGGACTTCTTCACTTCCATACTGACCATACGTTACTGCTTTCAACGTTCCCACAACCCTCTTCCCCTGTTGTACCCTCTCCCACACTTCTTCATCCATAGTCCAATCTTTACTCAACACACTGCCCAGATAATTAAAAGAGTTGACTATCTCCATAGGCTGACCGTTCAGCTTCACCTGACACTCTGTGACTTCACCCCTTTCCAAGACCATAACCTTGCTCTTCCCCGCATTTACCTTCAAATTCCGTTTTTCCGCACACTGTTCCAAACTCATTTACCAGACCCTGCAACTCCCATTCATTATCACTCATCAGAACTGTATCATCTGCAAACAGCAGTATAGGTAGCTTCCACTCCATTCCCTCCCTGTTCAGCGATACACCAACATCCACTGCTCTTGATAGTATTTCTTTCATTACTCCATCCATATATACAGTAAACAACCACAGGGACATCACACACCCCTGTTTCAACCCAACATTCAGGTCAAAGAACTCGCTCTGCTCACTCTCCACACGTACTGCCGCCTTTGCACCCTCATACATGCTCTTCACTGCTTTCAGCCACTTGCCATCTACTCCGTAATTCTAAGTACTTTCCAAAAACCTTCTCTATCCACTCTGTCATAGGCCTTCTCCAAGTTCATAAAGGCAACATACACCTTTTGTTGCTTCTCCAGATATTTCTCCACAACACAATTCAGGGTAAAAATCTGATCTACACATCCTCTTCCCTTCCTAAAACCTCCCTACTCGTCGCCTATCCATTTCTCCGTTCTCACTCTCACTCTCTCAATCACTACCCTACTGTATACCTTCCCTACTATGCTTAGAAGACATATTCCTCAGTGGTTACCACACACTCCTTTTTCCCCTTTGCCCTTATATAGGGAGACTATTATGCCAGTCTTCCAGTCATCGGGTGCACTCCCCTTCTCCCATGCTAGTTTGCACATTTTCCATACCCATTCGATCACTATCACCCAACCATACCTCAACATTGCCCCACACACTCCATCTGTTCCTGGTGCCTTCCCCAACTTCACTATTTTCATGGCTTGCCACACTTCTGACCTCCTGATCCCCACCTCCTCCTCCACTACTTCTCTTCTTCTCCCTCCCATACCATATCCAGCTATGTTTGCTGGATCTTCATTCCTTACATTTAGCAACTCATTGAAGTACTCCCATCTTTCGACTCTCTTGCTTCTCGGCTAGCATTCTCCCATTCTTATCTTTCACACCCTTACTGTTTCCCTTGCTACCTTCCCTAACTTTCTTGACTTCTTTCCAGAACAGTTTCTTACTCTCCCTCCATTTTACACTAAGATTCCTTCCAAATTTCTCATCTACTCTTCTCTTACTTTCCTTCACTACTCTCTTCACCACCCTCTTACTCTCCACATACCTCGCTCATTTCTGTCTCTCGAAATCTTCATTCCCTCTACTACCCAACCACTCTCGATATGCTTTCTTCTTTTCTTCCACAGCTATTCTTACCTCTTCTGTCCACCATGCTGTACCTTTCACTCCCCTCCCTCTTCTCCTCACTCCACACACCTCCTCACATGCTGCACAGATCTCATCCTTAAACACCTTGCTCATCTCCTCCACTTCCTCCATAACTTCCAGGTCGAACCCACCGAGTCGTCTTTCCACTGCTCTCCTTTACTCCTCCCTGACTTCCTCCTCCTGCAACCTCTCCACCCTCCTCACCATTCCATCCTCCTCTCGCCTCCCTCCAGCTCTCCTCACCCACTTCTTTTGTATCCTAACCTTAGCTACCACTACATAATGATCAGACAGACCCCCTCCAATACCCCTATACACCCTAGCATCCATCACAGATTTCTTCATTCGTTCATCCACACATACATAATCAATCAATGACTTTCGTTCCACCACTGTCTCATCCTCCATCGTACACACCCGTTTCCACGTGTACCTGTGGATCATTCTGTGTCGGAAGAAGGTGCTGGCTATCCACAGCCTCCTCCCCACTCATACGTCCACAAGTGCACTACCATTCCCATTCACCTCTGATGGTATCCCCCACCCTCCCCAACTTTCCTATCACCCACCTTACCATTCATATCTCCAATCAGAAATATTCTTTCGTTCTTGTCAAACTTCTCCAGGCACACCTCCACATTCATCCAGAACTCCTCTTTCTTTCTTTCTTTCAAGTTTATCCTCTGTCCACACACAATCACCCATGTTTGTATTCCTACTTTCATTCTCACCCACGCAATACTTGAACCCACAGACCCATACTCTCTTACACATTCCTTCCATTTGTTACTTACAAACAAACGCGCACCTTCTCTCGCTGTTCCTTCACTCACTCCAGCACACACACACATTCCACACTCCCACTCTCTCACATCTGAACCTTTCCATTTGGTCTCTGTCATTCCACATACATCCAGCCTGGCATTCACTAGCACTTCCAGAACCTCTCTCTCTTTTGTGCCATCATTCATGCCATTAACCTCTCCGCGGCTCTACAGGGTAAGACTGTGCGCACCTATGATGATTTTGGGACCTATTGCCAATTTCGATAAAAAGTACATCATCGTGTAGGGAATGTTTGCGTGCATCGGCCCATATATATTTGACCCCCCAAAAAATGTCTGGGGGTGGTAGGGGAACGGTCCGTAGTTGAAAAATGTGGAGCGAATGGCACCGCGCGGCTAGATTGTCATCGAGCGGCGAGATTTCCGGCCGAATTTTCACCCGCCCAGGGGATAGAAGGAGAGGGAGGAGGGGGTGGGTTACCGCGTATTATCACGTATATCTCCTTTTTCGAGCCCTTTTAGGCTATTTAGAGTATGTATACGTGTGTAGGCCATCCATATAACAATGAATAACAATTTAGTGACCAAAAATTGCAATATATAAGGGAATTATAAGAGAATTTTTAGGCAGGAATGAAGATGTGTTGGAGGTTTGGCGGCAATTTATGAGCTGAGAGTGTGGTTTACGCCATACATATCACGTATATCTTGTACGTAGAGCACTGTCATGCTATAATACAGACTTGTACGTATGTATACATGCCATATATCAAAATATATACCGCATATAGACCAATTCATGCGATATTTACGCACATTTTCAATGAGTTTCTATGCGTGAACCAAGGTGTGAGGGAGTTGTGCTGGGAATGAAAGGGGGAGAGGGTGTGTTACGCCATCAATATCACGTAAATCTTGTATTTAGAGCACTGTCATGCTATAATAAAGACGTGTACATATGTAGGCGTCCCATAAAACAAGGAATATACCGCATATAGCCCAATTGATGCGATATTTACGCAAATTGTGAATGTGTTTCTAGCAGACGGAAGCCTGAAAGGGTGGGTTGGGGGTGGGTGGGTGGGAGGGAGGCATGCAGGGGTGCAGTGAGTGAGTCGTGGAGAGATGGAAGTCAGGCAGATCTCTAGATAGATAACCAGCTTTGTGATAATTGTGGAGGCACCCCAGGCGTATTGATGTCTTGGTATTTTGAACCTTATGTCTACCAGATGGCTGGTGTTCGTTGCCATCAACAGGTCTACAATAACATGAGTCAGGAATGGAGAGAGAGAGAGAGAGAGAAACTGAGACATGCGTATGTCGTACGTATAAATGGACTTCAGAATTGCATTTTTATGCAAGCAGACATTGCATTTTAGACACATGTGAAGTACCACAGAAACCTGTAGGCCATTGACTGTAAATAAAGTACTATATTATAGACCACCAGCGACGGTGCTGAGTAAACACAGGCAGATTGCCTTTTGAGATAAAGGGCTAAATATAGAATGGTGTCTCCTTACACTTGCGAAAGGGTAGATTGCCACCAGAGAAACGTTTACTTATTTATTTCCAAGTAATATGCAATCTAAATGTATATTCGAGACCTACTGCAATTATTTGTATGACAGTCATGACTATGTATAATCCAATATACGCGCGTAGGCGAGACATAAGAAAGCTGGTTGAGCAATTTTCGACACCCACACAGTTATTATTCTTTTTTATTTACAATATTATACAATACAAATGTATTTGTGAAGAGTATTTTATCCATTATTGTATTTATACAAATTTTGTTCCCAGACAGAGCTGCTGTTGCTGGTGTAGCTGGGGCATAAAGGAGCGGCAAGGGTCACCGCTTAACCTTGTGAAAATGAGTGGAGTCGCACTGAGAGGGGCAATTTTGCTGAGTGTTTGGGCAATTTTTGACAGAATAAAGTTATATAATTACTAATTCTTGACAGAAACAAACTTTTATAAACCTTGGCATGATATAATTGATAATCCCATCAATTTACAAACGTAAATTGGTGGGATAATTCATTTTTTTTTGTATATTGTCATTTCGATTGTAGACACGAAGTTTTGAGTGATATTTGGTATGAGCTCCTGTGGCATGGTTGGTAAGGTCGCGGACTGGAAAACTCAAAGTGTCGTAGGGTAGTGGGATCGAATCCAGGAGGGGGTTATGGGGAAGGTTTTATATTGTCTAGAAATTTTTTGATAAATATTTTGTTTACAAGATCATGCCATTGTATTCAAACAATATGAAATATTCATAGAATGTATCATATTGTAAGAATACAATGACATGACCTTGTTTTTTTTTTGTTTTTTTATTGTTTTTTTTTATTATCTTAGTAGGTTTGACAGGATTTATTGAAACATATTTATTTGTGTACAATTCATTTGAGGTAAGAAAATAATTATATACACATTACTTTGGCTAATAACAAACCTATATATTGATATACTAAAAAAATAAGGCATATTACATGTAAATCTTTGAAACTTATAAACTAAATAATGAAACTTACAATTATATAATGTAAAAGCTATATCACAGGGACATCTTTGGAACTTATACATTATATAATATATATGTTACATTATGAGGTAGCGTGATCAATTAGGTCAGGTCAGGTAAGGTAGGGCGCGAGTCCAGGACAGGGCGGGGCAGGGGGCGAGTCCAGGGCTGGGCACGGGGCGAGTCCAGGGCAGGGCAGGGCAGGGCAGGTCAGGGCGACACTCAATAATTCTTGAAGGTGTGGTAGTCCCTGAAGCAGTCACCCAGGCAGAGTGGAACTTTGCACTCGGCGCACATTGAGGTGACTCTTTTCGTGACATGGGGTTTCCTGACACTGGAGCTGCAGACGGTGCACTGCGCCTGCCTGTGACGAGTGCCAAGCATCTCAGTGTTGATGGGGTAGTGTCTTTCGACACCCAGCTGGATGCGGTCAGGAACGTGATCCCCACGCCATGCCGTACGTCTGTGAGTGGTGGTGCCATACTTCTCCAGGAGTTGGTATGAGACGTTGTAGACGAACTCCCGGAATTTCAGCTTCTGGTTTGGGGCCATATCCTTTTTCACCAACCACAAGTTGTAGGCGTTCAGCATCGTTTATTCAACTAGGTGGAGGAAGAGCTTGTGATACCACTTCACAGTCTTCCTCAGACACTCAACGCCTGACAGCTGACAGTCAGACTTGTCCACCAGGCGCATGTTTTTAGTGTAGTCCACTACCATGTCGGGCTTGTAGATTGTCTTCCTGGTTTGGTAGTGGATTTTGCCAGAATCCACCTGGGCACCTGTGTGGACGGTGGAAAGCAGGTGGATGTCTCGCTTATCCTTCCACTTCAGGGCTATCACTTTCCCACACTTCTCGAGCTTTCTGCCCCTTTCGTCGCCTTCTTCGCACATGCCTCTCGCGGTGTTCCTGGGCCAGGTCGTCTTCTGAAGGTGTGTCACTGGAGGAGGCATCTGTGAGAGGAATGACATCACCTGTGAACTTTGGCATAAACTTTCTTGTCTTTCTGACAGTCCCACATGACCCCGTTTGGTTGTCATGAAGAAACTGGCAGAGAGCAGGAGAAGTATACCAGTTGTCAGTGTAGATGATGTGGCCTTTGCCCAGGTAAGGTGCCAACATTTTCCTGACGATGGCACCTGACATGCCCATGGGGTCATTGGCAGCGGCTTTCGGTATGTCAATGTCAGTGCCTGTGTACACGATCATGTCAAGCACTATTCCAGTTTCGCAGTCACACAAAACGAAGAGCTTGATTCCGAACCTATGCCTTTTCAAGGGGATATACTGCTTGAAAACAAGACGTCCTTTGAAGAGCACGAGCGACTCATCAATCGCCAAATTGAGGAAGGGGTAAAAGTATTTCCTATACCTCTCCAACAACATGGTGAACACATCCCGAACTTTCCATATCCTGTCAATCCTGTTAGGATTTTCGTAGTCTGCAAAGTGCATAAATCTTAGCAGCAACAAAAATCTGTCACGAGTCATGAACTTATTGAAAGTTGGGGTGGCGATGAGAGGGTCGTGCTTCCAATAGTGTTGCAACACATGCTTCTTGATCAGAGGCATGAGGAACAACAAGGCAAAGAACGTCATAAATTCTTCCACAGTCGTATCCACCCAGCCTCGTATTCTCGCTTTTGGAGAAAGGAAGTCCAATCTGCCAAACACCCACCTGTAGTAGGCGTTTGTTTGGGCAACGATGTACGTCATTACCTCCATGTCGAAAAAAAGCGAGGAAGAAGTCGCTTTCGTTCGCTTGATCGTCACAGGGCCAGTCGTCAGTTGTTCCTGACGTCCCAGGATTGAACTGGGGCACGTCGGGTACAAAATTGACCCCGTCAGACCAATCGAACGAAGGCAGCTCAGGGATCGGAATGTCGTCTGCGTCTGCTTCATCGTCTGAAATATCGCTTCCATGGTCGCGATACAGCACTTCATCATCATCACCCTCCTCTTCACTTGACAGACGATGCCCTTCCTCATTTTCGTCACCGACGTCGGACTCACTCCCACTGTCCACTCCCAAATCCCCCCACCCTTGGTCCCGTGCTAGGGCTTCGTCGTCGAAACCCGGGCTGCCAATGTCCTGCGAATCACCATCAAACAGCAGGGCGGCATACTTTGATGGTGTCAGAGTTTTCCGGGTCACTTTTGCACGTGCGGGAGTCTTATGGACAGGGACAGCAGAGGCGGTGGCAGGGGCGGCGGCAGGGGCAGCAGTGGTGCGTGGCCTTGATGGCAAGATGATGGTGGTGCCTGTCGCCCTTCTCTCTGTTCCTTGGGCAGGGGCGGCATGGGCGGCAGGGGCAACAGGGGCAACAGGGGCAGCAGGGCCGGCAGGGACACCAGGGCCAGCAGGGCCAGCAGTCGCTTTCCCAGTCGCTTTCCCTCTCCCTTTCCCCTTCCCCTTCCCCTTCCCTGTTCCTTGGGCAGGGGCAGCAGGGGCGGCAGGGGCAGCCGGGCCAGGGGCGGCTGGTGGTGGTGGTGGTGGTGGTGGTAGGGGCACTGTGGCTGGCGTACTGGTTCTCTTCCCTACGCCCGTGCCTTTAATTTTTCCTGCCCCCGCAGGTTCTGCAGCCCTAGGGCGGCCTCCTGCGTCGCTGGTACCGGTGGCAGGGGTGGCAGTGGTGGTGGTAGTGGTTGTTGTAGTGGCCTGGGTCGTGGTGGCAGTGTCCCGAAACACCAATGACCTCTGTACCTTTCTTGTGCTTGCACGTGTTTTTCGTGCTTTGGGTGCAGGTGTTTCGTCCTCCGAGCTGTAGGGCGTGTCGTACTGGTAGCTAGGGTCTTTAGCAGCCAACCTCTGCCTTCCACGGTGGCTAACACCACCAGAAGGAGGGCTGGTTGTGTCATCAGGGAGCGAGCGTGAGGGACGTGTGGGCTCCATGACTAGTGCGTGGTTACTGGCGCGGTGGTGCTTGCACGAGTGCGGGGCGAGCGTTTGGCGGGGTGGTGTCGAGAGTTGACATGTAGTACTATACCCACACCAATTTTCAGCCGCCTGGTTATAAACGCGCGGTTTTGGTAAGTGTTCAAAGGCTCTGCTCTTAAGAGTCTCACCGCAGTGCGCCGGGGGAACTCTTATGAGTCTCCCCGCAGCTCCCGGGTTAACATTCTATGTAGTCTTCTGTTGTTAAAACTGATGCAAAGAAAGTGTTGGGAGTGTTACTCACTTTTGCTTCATGTTAAGTGTAATATCCTTTCTCAACGACTAACGGTCCAATCGTTGAAGTCCCTAGTTTCTTCTTTCTGATATAAGTATAACATTATTTCGAGTTTGTTTTACTTTGATTCGCAACATGTAACTCCATTTTTTTTTTACTTTGCTTAATTAACTTTTTGGCTTTGCGTCTTAGTTCTACAAATTTCACCCGTTCATCGTCACTTTGCGAGGACTTTAATTTATCATTACCATTCTTTCTAGCAAGCAAACTGTCTGAAATCTCTATATTCCACCATTTGGGATTATTATTATGGCCTGTACGCCGTATTTTCGATGGTATGCAGTCTTCCACTGCTTTTAGGCAAGTGGTTGCGAATAATTCCCAAGATGTATTTATGTCGTCATTGTTAATTAGAAAGCCCCAGTCAGTTTCTTTAAACATTGCTCTAAGTTTAAGAAAGTTTGCTTTCTTGAAATTAGAGACTTTCTTGATGCTGCTATTTGGTTCGTTACTAGTAAACTTTAAATTGAAAGTTATCGTATGATGGTCGCTGTTACTGAATTCTTCACCAACATTTAAATTCTCTATTACTTCTTCTTTTGTTGAAATTAGAAGGTCAAGAATGTTGGTACCATGGGTCTGCAACCAAACAAATTGATAGAGCGAACTCTCTTGCAAGTTCGCATACAAGTCATGTCCAGAGTGTGAAGTAAGAGTATCGCCCCACTTGGTCGCGGGTAAATTAAAGTCGCCAAAAATTACGGTATCTTGTGAGTTACTGACATCTGCAATTTGTTCGTAAATTTCTCGGTCAGTTTGCACTGATTGAGATGGAGGTCTGTATATTTATGCAAGTATCATTTGTGTACCTTTATTATTCTTTATTTGCACAAAGGATATGTCTATGTTCACAATTTGTGGTTTTGACAAGATGTTGGAGTTAAGACTTTTTTTTTTATAAAAAGTAAGACACAGCCTCCATTTTTATTTATTCGGCTTTTCTCAAACATTACATAACCGGGAAGTAAACACTCTGCTAAAAAGTATCTGTCTTCTGTATTGAGCCAAGATTATGTTATGTCAATGTCATAATTTTCTGTAAACACTAGTTCCTCTA
The DNA here is from genome assembly GCA_032716605.1 of Paralithodes platypus. NCBI lineage: Eukaryota > Metazoa > Arthropoda > Malacostraca > Decapoda > Lithodidae > Paralithodes > Paralithodes platypus. The sequence goes on from CM064547.1 coordinate 29,169,632, forward strand.
AATCTGAAAATGTATTGCGTATGCTACGAGAGTTTACATAGAAAACCTTTACATTTGTGACTTTAGAACTCACGGAACGCTCTTTAATCAAATTTTTGGTTCTGGTCGGATCTACATTTACGTTCATGCCTGTCCTCGGTCCTCATCACTGGCGGTCATCGGTTGCCTCTGTTTTTTGCTTGGCGTTGGATGATTTATGTCGCTGCTGCTGCTTCTTCTCGAATAGCATTTTTTGATCTATGGCTGCGGACTACCTCATGTGTGCTGAACCCACAGGGTTTAGGTGAGTGCCATCCTTGGGGAACAGAGTGGGATGGTTATAGAAATGATCCCAGAGGTTGAATAATTCAAGAGAGCAAGAGAGATACCAATAGATAAATAGACTGATTCATAGAAATCTATATAGAGTTACAGATAGAGCGATAGATAAAGAGTTGTTGATGTATCCCTATAAGTGGCCTGGCAAGAGGTGTCCTGAGGCATAAATAAGGTGACATGGAGAAGAGCCGGGTAAGGTCAGTCTCAAGGGGGGAAGTATGTGTGTGAGAGAGAGAGAGAGAGAGCGAGAGATAGATCATCGATACTTTCATTAATGCCATTGGGAGGTGAACATATATATATATATATATATATATATATATATGTGCATATATATATATATATATATACTGTATATATATATTTATTAGTGGCCCCTCCATCATTGACGATATGCCTATTAGTATAATAGTCCACTTTCAAGAGCCCGCGGTCCACCAGTTTGAAACCACCGCCGCGGGGAGAAAGAGTCCTACGACATAAGTGCAACGCTAATTCTCTTATGGAATCGTTTTTTGATTGGGGTACTCACTACGAAAAAACATCGTAAAAAATAAAAAAGAATGTAATAATACTTGTTATATTAATGCTTTCCATCTCGGTGGATTTTTTACGTAGATTCTACCCCTGACGTTACTCTCAGAGACGCCATTCCCCCTTCCTCTCCCCGTGGCCATACCGACTGGTTGGGTGCGGCCTGTGCTCCTGCCACATTCTTCGTTCGCTCTATTCTAGTGAGTCCTTGCTCATTTGTATATATCTGAGTTGTATTGAACAGGTTTTAGACTAGCTAGCACAGGCTGCCCCACAGGCTGTCCGCAGGAATTGTTAAAATAGGGTACTATTGTACAGGTGCCTTCGTGACCCCCAGGATCACCGCCTCATGTGTTTTTGTTTTTGTTTCTCTGTGCCTTAGCTGTTGCTCTTATCTACTAGTTAGGAGGCTACTATATCCGCAGGAATATGCTTCAGTCCGTCTCTATGAGGCAGTTCCATTATCTTTGTTTAGCAGGCGCCCTAGTTCAAGGGTTGTCACACGTAGTGTGGAACCTTCTATTGTCCGAGCTTGCGCTTGCCCTCTCGCGTGGGTCTCTTCGCCAAATGTTGCTGCTGTGTCTTCAGGAGGTAGGTAACCAGCCAAGATGATGATTACTACGAGCCTCGTGGCCAGCCTCAGTAGGGGTTTCCCAAGTGGGCTAGGGGTAATTTATTTTATTAATAAAATTATAATACTATTGTAGCCCTAAGTTATCCCTCGTTTTGTGCATGTAGTGTTATTTTACATGTAAAACAGGGAGTCAGGAGACGTCCTGATGGTGGTATGGGTTTTTGTGGGTGTCTGACTTTCTCATATAAGTCAACACCTCTGAAAATTTTGGTTTGTTTTTCCGGCGGGCTTTCTGTGTATTGCCGCCATCTTCTCGTCTCGCAGACGAGTAAGGAATGAACCAAATTTCCCGGCGTGGTGTGGTATACCACGAACCTCCCAGTGGAAATGCTAATTCCTAAGGGAGTTATCTCGGCCCGCCGAGTGAACTCACCCAGGCCGATAGCCTCACACGGCATGACTTCGAACGCCCGGCGCAACAGTCAAGTGTGGAAATACTATCTATCTAATCCAAATAGTCAGTGATAGTAAAGAGCTAAGGTATTAGGGGGCCAGTGACACTTTGTCACAGGTAAGCAGTTCTAGAATTGAAAAACCTAAGTTTTTCACTTTCAGGTCCAGCGGAAGGTTAGAGTAGCAGTGGCTATAGCTAATTTTCTGGCGGACTTGGGCTATGATTTCCTTATGAGCATTGATTCCTTGAAATTTTCTATTTCCAGATCATAACACATCGGTAGCAGCACAGGCAGCAGGTGAGGGGCCGATCACGGCAGGGGTGGGAGTTTGTTTAGCTCCATCACGCCTCTGTTCACTCTATGCGCTACTCCTACCTGCTCTCTTTTACCAGTGTTCGCACATAAACTATGCGTAAGATGTGTGAATTGCCTTGATAGATCACGGAGCCTCTGGTTGTCGAAGAAATGCGCCGTGTGTTCGGAACTACGAGCGGCGCTGTTTGATAAGAGAGATCACTCATGCCTCATGGCACTGAAGGAGATTAAGAACTTATTTAATGTTTACGCTAAAGACATTGCATATAAGGCCTTGCACTGTGATGACTAAGCCTTTTGGGATTATCTGGTTATCAAATCTCCATCTTTAAAATTAATGCTGTCCAATTCATCTCCTAAAACGAAAGCTAAATCTAAAGTATTATCTAATGAGCTAGTAAGTAGTAGCGACAGTTCTGAGGCCGGGGGGGGGGCCCCGGCCGGCGGAAACGAGGACGTTCACCTTTACCTAGGGCCAAGTCTCGGTCCAGATCTAGGTCCCCTCGTAGACAGGCCCGTCAGTCTTCTGTCGAGTCATCGTCTAGGTCAAACAAAAGACGGAAAGAGGAGTCAGTTACTTCGACCCCCAAATCAGTGATGGGACATAGAAGTGCCCGCATGGATGAGGCGCAGCCGCGGCACCGGGATCACGGCCATTTCCCTCCACCTCTACCTCCACATTACCTGACGTCCAATCTGGCAGCTCGGAGGTAGGGACGGAGGGGACCGAGTCGAATCCCAGGGGTGTACCTAGGGAATCTTTAAGTGAACCACAGGATTTTACCTTTGCTATACCTAAATTAAACTTTGCTGTAACACGTAGGGGTCCCCTGGTAGTGTCACAGAGGGTACTAGCAGAACGGTACCGGGGCTTTTTGACTTGTACACGCCAAAGTGGAGACAATTCTAACGAGGTGATACTGGACTCCCAACCACCCGCTGATAAGGGTAGGGGTGTCTGGAGACAGTCGGAGCCCTCTCAGGTACAACCATTAGTTCAGACTCAGGAAACGTGATAATGTACAAACAATCTCCTCGTCGGTCCCAGACTTAGTTTGGCCGATAACGATCGGGTGCCGGAACCACGGCAATCAACGCCGGAAATTTTGGAACTACCGGAGGAGCCAGAGGACGTTAATCTGTCCTCGGCTCAACCAAGACCTAATGAGGAAGTGTCTGAGGAGGGTTCGGAGTCCTCCAGAGAGTCCCATATAGTAAGTGTTTAACGACAGATGACCTCAATGATATCTTGCATAAAGACATGCGTCAGTATCAGATTCCTACCTCCAGGGTCCTTCCACTACTGCTCCGGTGACTCCCCCGATTGAGTCAATAGTGCGGCCATTAGAACAAACTGGAATTAAGCCTCCCAATAAGTAATTTCCTCCCCTTACCGTCAATCCAGCGAATATCACGGCAAGTGGCACGACAGTGCCTGCCTCCTTGACAACCACAAATGTTCGGGTGATCACGGACATTACTCCTCCTCCTCTCGATAAACTCCCACAGAGGCGAGGCCCTATGCCTCTCTTGTACGGGCCAGACTGTTCATGGGTACCAGCTATCGCACAGAACCCACATATCATAGTTTGCTCACATTCAACCTGTCCCAAAGAAGGGTGACCGCTCTCAACCCTCCAACTATCGTCCAATTGCACTCATCTCTTGTCTTTCTAAAGTTTTTGAAACTATTCTTGCTTCCAAATTTCTTAAGCATTTCTCTTCTCATAATCTGTTCTCAGATCGCCGGTATGGCTTCCTTAAGGATCGCTCTACTGGTGATCTTCTTTCATATCTTACTAACTCTTGGTCATCCTCCTTTCGGGACTTCGGTGAGACTTTTTCTATTGCACTAGACATATCAAAAGCCTTCGATAGAGTCTGGCACAAATCTTTTATTTCTAAACTACCCTCACTTCAGTTTCTATCCCTCCATCTGTGCCTTTATCTCTAATTTCCTTTCCGGCCGTTCCATAGCCGCGGTTGTGGACGGCCATTGTTCACTTCCTCACCCTATAAACTCTGGTGTTCCTCAGGGCTCTGTCCTATCTCCTATTCTTTTTCTAATTTTTATAAATGATCTCAACTGTACCTCAATTCCCATCCATTCATACGCAGACGACTCAACCTTACACTACTCCATTAGTTTTCAGAACGCCCCAGCCAGCAATCCCTCAACGACAAACTTAATGAAGCCATAGAACTCTTAAATTATGATCTAAATACAATCTCCAATTGGGGCAGAGAAAACCTTGTTACCTTTAATGCTTCCAAAACCCAATTTCTCCATCTATCTACCCGTAAGGAACTCCCAGCAGACTATCCCTTATTCTTCAACAATACAAAAATCAATCCTTCATCTTCTCTCAATATTCTTGGTGTCTCCTTTTCTTCTGCTTTCAGTTGGAAGGACCATATTACCAGTCTTGCTAAGGCAGCCTCCCAGAAGCTGTGTGTGCTCAACCGCCTTAGGGGGTTCTTTCCCCATGCACAGCTTCTTGCTCTGTACAGGGGCATAGTGCGTCCTTGTATTGAGTATCGTTCACATGTGTGGGGAGGTTCCTCTCACACGCTCTCCTAGACAAGGTTGAAAGGAAGGCCTTTCGTATAATTAACTCCCGTCCACTCGCCAACTCTCTGCAATCTCTCTCTCTCCGCCGCAATGTTGCATCTCTCTCGCTATTCTATCGCTACTATAATAATCAGTGTTCCTCAGAGCTTTCCCAGTGTATACCACCTCCTTTACGTAGGGCACGTGGTACCCGTCTTGCAACTCAATCCCACCCCTACTCTGTGCAACTCTCCAACCCAAGAGCGAAACGTTACTCTCAAACTTTCTTCTACTCAACAGCTGAGCTCTGGAACTCTCTCCCAGAATCAGTCTCTCCCTCTTCCTATGACTTAAATTGCTTCTAAGTCGGTGTGTCCAGGCATTTTGGCTCGAACGTCCCTTGATTTTGGCCCGGTCACTCTTTCAACTATGGGGGAGGCACTCGCTATAGGCAGTTCTGCCTTTTGCCTCCCTCAATCGCATAGAAGAAAACAAAATAATAATATGGCACAAACTATGGTATCGGGGGAGCTTCCGGTCCCTAGTGACTGGACCATTGAAGTGAGTTGGAGCAAGAAACTTAAAGCCAAAGATGCGCAAGGACAACTATTGGATGTTACAATTAAGGCTATACCTAATGCATATTCCTCTGACTTCTTTGTATACTCATTGTAATGGGTCATTCCAAGCATTCGCAGGGCCTGGCCCCGGCGGACTTGGGCTCGGACAGTGGTAAGCAAAGGAATCACTTGGAGGTGGCTCCAGCGACCTCGTTTACGTCAAACTCGAGAATTCAATCATGTTTCTTTAGAGGTGGAGTCACTAGTCCAAGAAATGATTACGAAGCATGTCATTGTCCTAGTCGATCAAACCTGCCACGTTTTCACGTCCAGATTTTTTCTAATGCCAAAGAGGGACAGTGTACAGATGCGACCAGTAGTAGATCTCTTGTGTCTGAACACACACATTCACAATTTACCCTTCAGGATGCTTACTGTGAATCAAATCAGGCTCACACTCACGCCGCAAGGCTGGATGCGCTCACTAGACCTGAAAGAAAGACGCCTTTTGGCATGTCCCCATAAACAAAAGGTTCCAAAAATTCCTCGCCTTGAGGATCAGGCAAGAGACTTATGTCTTTCAGAGATTGCCATTCGGTTTGAACCTGGCACCGAGAATGTTCACAAAATTAGTACGGCAGGCCCTTATGCCAATATTAGCTCAGGGGATCAAGGTGTTGTGGTACCTAGACGACTGGCTAGTAGTGGCAGAGTCAGAGAGTTTATGTCATATCCATGTAAATCAAGTGATAAATCATGTACAAACCCTAGGGTTCAAGGTCAACTTGGCAAAGTCGCACTTTTTTTTTTTTTTTTTTTTTTTTTAAGAGACAATGAACGGAGGAAGGAAAAACACAGATAAAACAAAAAGGTCCATGTGCCTAAAGGCATCCTCCATTCATAAAATGTTTGTAACAACTGGATTTAAACATTTGTAGATTGTAAGTTTGTGGAAAGCAATTCGAGGGAAGTGAATTCCAAAGAGTAGTAGCTCTGGGGATAAATGAATTCTGATAAACAGAAGTTCTGCATTGTGGAGGAGAAAGTGTAAATTCATGGGCGCTCTCAGCTGCCCTAGTTCTACGGGGAAAGATGTGGAGAGGCGGCACAATTGAAGCAAGTTCCTCGGAACAATTGCTGTGAAAATATCTGTAGAATAATGCAAGGGATGCAACGTTTCTTCGTATGGATAATGTAGGAAGGTCCTGTGTGATTGCAGGGTTATTGATTAATCTAATAGCTTTATTTTGAATTTTGTCCAACTGCCTCAATGCAACCACTCCACTTCCACCCCACAGAGGTGAACAGTAATCCATCTGAGAACGCACATGACTTTTATATATCACGGCCAACTGCTCGTCAGTGAAGAATTCTCTAACTCTGTACAGGAGTCTCAGTTTTTTAGAGGCATTCTTAGCAATGCTTCTAACATAATACCTTGTTCCCACACGGGTAATTCAGTGGATAGGGCTGGTCTGGGACACAGCCAATCTTACTCACAGTCCGAGTGTGGACAACCGCAACAGATTTCGCAGGAAAGTGTTTCGGTTTCTCCACAGTCTGAACACGACGAGAACATGGGAGTCCCTGGTCGGTTCTCTCAACTGAATTCAACTAACTGTGAAGTTGGGCCGGTTGAAAGTAAAGAGATTAATCCTGGAAGGCAACAAATTTTTCCCACTCTTGCCGGAGGGAAAATTATGGACCATTCCTCCATTAATTCACAACTTACTGTCGGTCTGGGCAAAGAAAGAAACATTGCACTCAATAATAACATACGTTTCTCCCCCACCTACAGTATGGATAGACACAGATGCTTCAGGGACAATAGTCAAACCTAGGCCATCAGGGTCAAGGTCTGTGGTCCCAAGACAAGAACTTTCATATCAACAAACAAGAGCTTCTAGTCCCTTTGTTTCCTTCAAACTCACGGCTCTTCGGTACAGGGGAAGTCAATTGCCTTTTGAATGGACAATTTGAACGCGGTACACTGCATTCAAAAGCAAGAGTCAACGAGGTCTCGGAAGTTACTAGAATTGTCGGAACAGATTTTTGCTCTGGCCGAAAAGCTGAGCATCCATCTACATGCATCTTATCTCCCGGGCATGGCGAACGTCTGGGCAGATGCTCTGTCTCGGAGACAGAGCACCACAGTAGAATGGGCACTCAAGCAAAACATCTTCAACAAGATGATTGCAGAGCCATACCGTCCACAAGTGGATCTATTCGCATCCGAGGCAAACCACAGAATCCCTCTCTTCCTAACCCGCCGGGAAATGACTTCGGCGGGGGTCCAAACGCATTGTTGGAGGACTGGAACAAATGGAATTCCATCTATCTTTTTCCGCCTCCAGATGCTTCACTCATGTGTCAAGTAGTTCACAAACTATGGGGTTACCGGGGCTTAGTCTCGATGATCGCGCCACTTTGGCCGGCTCAGGTGTGGTACCACCAATTGAAAACTTGGTGCGAGAACCCGGTGTCACTCCCGGTCTCGTACTTCCACTTGGAAACAATTGGCAACCTAGATACCTCGCTGACTTTTGCCTTCTGGACATTCAAAATGCCAAATGGCTAACTCAGTATGGAGAGAGTGTTACAAATAAATGTCTTAATCAGTATACTATGTCTACCAGGAGACAATACCAATCACATTGGAAAACATTCACAACCTGGATAGTGGAAACAGCGCAAACCTACTCCTCAGTAGCTTTGGTGTTTAAGTACTTAGACTATTTGTTTGAACAAAAGCGCTTTTCTGTAGTTACACTCAAAAATCACTTGTCTGCCATTAGAAAACCCTTTTACGACCTTACTGGTCTATCCATACCGCAGGCAGAGGAAAAAGGGTTTATGAGGGCATGTTTTAAACTGCGCCTACCACCACGTCAGCTCATGCCTACCTGGTCGCTGGGCAAAACTTTCTTTGCTTCATTCGCGCGAATATAATCATGCGCCGGATTTTGACTCATTATTAAAGAAGGCTGTGTTCCTTATGGCTTTGGCGACCGGAAACAGGGTATCGGAGCTGGTGGCGATGAGCAACGAACCTAATTGCCTCAGGCTTGGGAGACTGAATGAACACTTACAAATCGCTCCGTCTCCCACGTTCATAGCAAAGAATGAACATTGTGGTCATGTGTTTTCAGAACTTACAGTTCCGGCACTGAAACGTGGACATACGCATCACATTTTGTGCCCAGTGCAGGCTTTACTTAAGTTTATGAGGGTAGCACAACCTCAACAACCAGGCTTTTTATGGGTCAACAGTACAGGTACTCGCGTCACAAGAAGGAAATTAGCTTCTTAACTCGTAGACGTCATTAAGGAAAGTAATCCCGGTGTAGTGGGCAGAGCCCATGACATAAGAAAGTTGGCCGTCTCTCTCAGATTCTTACAAAATTATTCAATTGATGACATAGCTAACACTAAGTTGTGGGCTTCCAATCATACTTTCTTGATGTGATACCTATCTGTGGCTCTGGATAAGCCAAAACTAACCTATGTGGCGTTACAGCAGCGGGCCTAGTTAGTCCATGTGCTATTACAAATTAACTTTAATCTTAAAGGAGAAGAGGGAGAGGGGGGGGGGGGGGGCCGGAAAGCCCCAAAACCCCTAGAGCCCTTCCACAGGATATTGTAATAAGATCACGAGCTGTGATACTTAATAAGTCGAGCTGGTTCTACAACTCTAAATTATTGTTTATATTTTTTGAAGATATCTATCATAGTTACAACTATATAGTACAAACAAAGTGTACAAATTATATGAAATGTACAAATATTTTAAGGACAGAAGATATAATCCACGGATATATGGGTCTGTATTAGTTGAACAGGAATACAAGTATGTTCCTAGACAACAATTATTATGAATCTCAATGCGAGATCGTATCATTGTACCTAGTTGGTCAAGTATAAGCAGATATTCTTCGAAGTAACGCACTGCTTTCTTTTAAAATGTTTTACTTTTATTGTATGTAAGCAATAAAGACTTAAATTGTTATATGATTCTTTGTCTCTACCTATGTTAGTTTGTTAGTGGTTTGATATTGTCACGAATGTCCCCCTCCAGTCTTGAGATATCAGGCATATCGTCAATGATGGAGGGGTCCACTAATAAATTATAGGTTTGAGTCCTGGAGGGAAGAATGAAAACTTAATATTTAGTATTGGCCCCGAAATAATTGACTATGTAGGGCCCTCCCTTCCATCCCCTTCCCATTCGTTTGATGTCTGGAGTTTAGTCTTAATATGTCATTGAAGGGGAAATGGCGTCTCTGAGAGCAACGTCAGGGATAGAATCCACGCAAGAAATCCACCGAGACGAAAGCATTAATATAACTAGTATTAAGTTAATTTATATTTTTTATTTTTTACAAAGTTTTTCGAAGTGAGTACCCCAATCATAAGACGATTCCATAAGAGAATTAGCGTTGCACTTATGACGTAGGACTCTTTCTCCCCGCGGCGGCGGTAGTTTCAAAAGGCGGACCGCGGGCCCTTGAAAGTGGACTATTATACTAATATGCATATTGTAAATTATTTCGGGGCCACTACTAAATATTAGGTTTTCATTCTTCCTTCTGGGACTCAAACCTATAATATATACATATACTGTATATATATATATATATATATATATATATATATATATACTGTACTGTATATATATATATATATATATATATTTTTTTTTTTTCTATGTGATTGAGGGAGGCAAAAGGCAGAACTGCCTATAGCGAGTGCCTCTCCCATAGTTGAAAGAGTGACCGGGCCAAAATCAAGGGACGTTAGAGCCAAAATGCCTGGACACACGCAGTTTGAAGCAATTTAAGTCATAGGCAGAGGGAAAGACTGATTCTGGGAGAGAGTTCCAGAGCTCAGCTGTTGAGTAGAAGAAAGTTTGAGTAACGTTTCACTCTTGGGTTGGAGAGTTGCACAGAGTAGGGGTGGGATTGAGTAGCAAGACGGGTACCACGTTCCCTACGTAAAGGAGGTGCTATACACTGGGATAGCTCTGAGGAACACTGATTATTATAGTAGCGATAGAATAGCGAGAGAGATGCAACATTGCGGCGGAGAGAGAGAGATTGCAGAGAGTTGGTGAGTGGACGAGAGTTAATGATACGAAAGGCCTTCCTTTCTACTTTGTCTAGGAGAGCGGTGTGAGAGGAACCTCCCCACACATGTGAATAATACTCAATACAAGGAAGCACTATGCCCCTGTACAGAGCAAGAAGCTGTGCAGGGGTAAAGAACCCCCTAAGGCGGTTGAGCACACCCATCTTCTGGGAGGCTGCCTTAGCAAGACTGGTAATATGTCCTTCCAAATGAGAGCAGAAGTAAAAGAGGCACCAAGAATATTGAGAGAAGATGAAGGATTGATTTTTGTATTGTTGAAGAATAAGGGATAGTTCGCTGGGAGTTCCTGATGGGTATATAGATGGAGAAATTGTGTTTTGGAAGCATTAAAGGTAACTAGGTTTTCTCTGCCCCAATTGGAGATTGTATTTAGATCATAATTTAAGAGTTCTATGGCTTCATTAAGTTTGTCGTTGAGGGATTGCTGGCTGGGGCGTTCTGAAAAACTAATGGAGTAGTGCAAGGTTGAGTCGTCTGCGTAAGAATGGATGTGAATTGAGGTACAGTTGAGAAGATTATTTATATAAATTAGAAAGAGAATAGGAGATAGGACAGGGCCCTGAGGAACACCAGAGTTTATAGGATGAGGAAGTGAATGATGGCCGTCCACAACCGCGGCTATGGAACGGCCGGAAAGGAAATTAGAGACAATGGCACAGATGGAGGGATAGAAACCAAAGTGAGGGTAGTTTAGAAATTAAAGATTTGTGCCAGACTCTATCGAAGGCTTTCGATATGTCTAGTGCAATAGAAAAAGTCTCACCGAAGTCCCGAAAGGATGATGACCAAGAGTTAGTAAGATATGAAAGAAGTTATCCAGTAGAGCGTCCCATAAGGAAGCCATACTGGCGATCTGAGAACAGATTATGAGAAGAGAAATGCTTAAGAAATTTGGAAGCAAGAATAGTTTCAAAAACTTTATAAAGACAATAGATGAGAGCAATTGGATGGTTGAGAGCGGTCACCCTTCTTTGGAACAGGTTGAATGTGAACAAACTTCCAGCATGAAGGGAAGACATTAGAGGATAGACAGAGACGCAAGAGTTTGCCTAGGCAGGGAGTCAGCACGGAAGCACAGTTTTTGAGAACAACAGGAGGAACATCGTCCGGACCGTACGCCTTCTTAGTAGCCCAGAGAGGGTAGAAAGTACATCTTTAGAAGAGATTAGGATATTAGGCATAAGTAAGAGAGAGGAGGGTGGAGAGGGAGGAATAGCACCGGAATCATCCAAGGTGGAGTTTCTAGCAAAAGTTTGAGCGAAGAGTTTAGCTTTGTCAGAGGAAGAAGTGATGGTTGTGCCATCAGAGTGGAAAAGGGGAGGGAAAGACGAGGAAGAGAAATTGTTGGAGAGGTTTTTGGCTAGATGCCAGAAAGCTTGGGAAGAGCTAGAGTTGGATAGTTCAGTGCATTTATTATTGATGAAAGAGTGTTTGGCAAGTCGAAGAACAGATTTGGCTTGATTCCAGGCAGAAACATAGGAAGAATGAGAGTCTTGAGTTTTAAGGCGTCGGTACCGTTTTAATGCTTCCTCCTTATTGCGGACAGCAGTAGAACAGGCGTGAGTAAACCCAAGATTTTTTAGCATTAGTCTGAGGGAAAGCGAATGGAATTTATGCTTCCATGCCCGATAGGATTACCTCGGTAATACGTTCAGCACTCTCCGAGGGTCCCCGGATATATACAGTATATACTGAATATATGCTCAAATATTCTTACTTTAAACGCTCGAGCATATGGGGAAGAGTTTTCGTACTGGCCAATTCCTGAACAAATGTCTTTCTCTGCTGTTAGAAATCACTCTCACAGTTCTGATAATCCATTTTCAGAGAGGGATTTTGTTATCTTGGTAAAATTCGGAAATTATTTGGATAATTTATTTGCTGAGAAAATACTAATAAATAAAATGCAGCCCGAACTTAACTGTCAAAATTAGGAGACTTCATTAGAGTAGATATCGTTTAGTTATTTATTTCACTGTATAACTTTATATTTCTTTTTATTTCGATTTAGGGTTTGTTTGCTAGTTGGTACAGTACCTCAGTTCAGTTTGTGACTTCTCACGGATAACATGGGTGTCTAAGGTAAACTATATTTATCTTAATCAATTTGTTTAAGCAGAATATTACCACGTATTGTATATATTCAATTTAGTAATTGGATTAATGCATTATTGGTTCTTTATATGTTTTAGGATATTTTGACTTGGGCAATTTTGTATTTCATTCGATAATTTTCAACATTTTCTTCACTAAATTAATTATTATGTATTAATTTAACCTTTGTTTAATCGTTTCTTTTATAACTAATGATAATTTAATATATATAAGATCTAATTAATTATATTTATATGTAAAACAAATCAAATGTTTTCATTCTAGGATCACAACAAGTCTCCTGATGATGGACAAGGCGTCCGAAAGATTGTGAATTGCAAACTTAATAAATAAAGCTAAAGAAAAATGTCTCTCTTCTGGTATTTTACCGTCCTCTTTTTAATGACAATACGTTACTCTGGTGGACAATCATGTACAGACATTTTATATATATATATATGAAATAACGGAGCCTAAAGGACAACTACACAGAGTAGCCACCGTCAGAGAGTCCAGGGATAGCAGAAGGAAAGGATTTAGAAAAATATTAATTTCCCATTCTCCAGAGAACGGGAAACACAAGAACGGGAAATCTGACCCCTGGACCCATTCTCTATTTCCCGGGCGAACAGGTGAGTTACCCCCAAAAGGCAGGTCAAGCCCCACCAATCATCACCTCACACGGCCCCACCAATCACAGTGCGGGGCTCAAACAACCAAGGCAGAACTTTCCCCAGAATACTATGATGAAAAAGTGTTTATGCAATCTAAGCATAAAGAGCCCTACGAGTAATTAAATTGTTGGGGCCCTCCATCCTCAAGAAGCTGCCAGACGAGAAGGAAAGTGAAATGGTGATAGGAAGTGCCACGGAAGAAAATCATTACATAAACAATCCAAATAGCCAAAACAATTAGTGAACAGAAAATCACGAATTACATCATCAGGCTTGATGGCATAAGTAAGAAACAGAGATCGGAAACACGAGAACCTCAGTGCGATGTCATTAAGCACCATAATATATTTTTCATGTTATTATTAACCTCGACATAGCCAATTTTGTATGTATTTACTATGCCCCTATTCGTGTGAGATCATGAATCCTGACCAAGAGATACAACCCAAATATAGACTAACTGAAACTACAGGAAGTCAGTTTACCCTCAGTAGGCTTACTCTGTCTGGATAATATTGTCCGGGAGTATACCCCTACCTACTACCGCTCTGTCTGGACAATCCTGTCCGAGAATCTCCCCCCCCCCCCCCCACCCCCCCCCTCCTGAGAAGAGAAGGAGCCTGCTGTCCACTGCCACCCTGCCCTTGGACTCCTGACGAAGTGGTCCCCTGACGTCCAGCCCCTGCCCATTGGACTCCTGCCGAATTGGTCCCCTGACATCCAGCCCTGCCCCTTGGACTCCTGCCGAAGTGGTCCCCTGACGTCTGGCCCTGCCCCTTGGACTCTTGACGAGGTGGCCCCCTTACGTCCAGCCACAGTGCCCGGACATCTACGACGCCCCGACCCTCGTACTTGGCCCTCTTTCCCCCCCCCCCCCCTCACGCTACCCTAATGCCCCTTTTCCACTGATGCGATTTCATACGATTTCATACGATTTCCCACCAAGAAATGGGCACATTCGTGACATGTCGCAACAAAGTCTTGAACCCTCGCATGATAATTGTTTGACTCGCAAGGCCTCGCAAGGGCCCTCGCGGGTCATCGCAAATGTTTGGATTGTTCAAAATTTGGGACGAGGACTTGTGAGGGGTCCGAACCCTCGCAAGCATCGTCGAACATTGCCGAGGGATCGGCAAGGCCCACGGAGATTCTCGGCGACATCGGCGAGACATCGACGAGGGTGTCGCACGAAAAAAAAGCGTCTCCGAGAGTATACCCGCCACGGGTACACTTCGCAGAGGCGTGCGAAGGGCTGTGCGACGTAGATGAATGGTTGGAAAACACCTCGCCGAGGCCAAAGAGCACCTTCGGCGAGGTGGGTAAAAAAAAGGATTAGGCCTACAGTATAGTGAACCTGTCGACCCTTTTTTCTATGCACCTCTCGTAAGGGGGTTCACCTGTTTTGTTTTTCTCTTTCTTTCCTTTTCTCTCTTTCTCTGGCTTGTATCCATTCGGCCCCATTCAGCCAACTGTTTTAGGACGTTTATCTCCATCCAAGTATCGATATCTTCCTGGCGAGCGATAGCGAGCCAGCATTGTATGGAGAAATCCGGCTTCGCCGGAGAAATTTTTTCTATCGAATAATGTACAAAGTTAGCTTGCTCTCAAAACAAAAATATATATATGTTGGCTCGCTACCGCTGACCAGGAAAATATTGAAACCTGGATGGGGTTAAACGTCTTAAAACAGTAGGCTGAATGAGGCCGAACTGATACAAGGCAAAGAGAGAGGGAGAGAAAGAGAAAACAAAAAAAGCGAGGCGGGCTCAATTAAGCCGTAATTCGTAAACATACGGCAAGGACATTACCGATCTCCGAATTAAGGGGAGATGGGTAGTTTTTGTGGTCCCCTTTCTTCCTCATGGGTAACCCCATTAGTTTTCATATTTTATGACGTTTGGCCCATTAGTTTGGCGATTTTAAGACATTTCACCCTATTTCGGTGTCAATATTAAGACTTTTCGTGTCATTTAGGCGTCGAGTTTTTCCTGGCTAGCGATAGCGAGCCTGTACAATTTGAGGAACCGGCCTTCGGCCAGGATATTTTTCTATCGAAAAATGTACAAATTGATCTTGAAGGAGGGTGTTGGGGGATGCTTTATATGCTTGATGGAGGTCTGGGGATGAAACTAAATAAATCGTAAACAAATATAAAAATTAGCAAATATTACGCCCATCCCCCTTAAGGGGAGACGGACCGTTTGTTTGATAATTCATTCCTTTATTTCTTAGTTTCCTCACTAGACCTCCATCAAACTTAAAACAAAAAACTCTAGACCCCCCTTCAAGATGAATTTGTACATTTTCGATGAATTGGGTTGGGTATGAGGGGGGATCTGCTTGGTGTGGGCCAATCGGCGCTCTGCAGACCCCCTTAATCTTGTGTTGATCTCTGACCGTTTTGGTGAGGTCAGTCCTCAAGGCATTAGTGAGTTGGGTCTTTAATTAGGCCTTGTAATTGGGGTTGGGTATGACAGGGATCTGCCTTGTGTGGGCCGATCGGCTTTCTGCAGAGTCCCGTTTTCTTATGTTCTTATGTTTGTGCCATGAAATATAAGCAAAACGTTTTCGGATAATCTCGCCGAGGTATCCGCCGAACCATCGCTTAATTCGCCGAAGACGTCGCAGAACATAAGCCGAGGATTCGTTCATCCTTCACATTATTTCGCAATATTTTATTCAAGTGTGACGGTTCTCGCCGAGGTCATCGGCGAACCATCGCTCAATTTGCCGATGACGTCGCATAATGTCGCCAATTACATTGTATCAACTTGTCAACGGTTTTTAACGGTCAAAATCGTTGACGTCGCACAAATTTGTTGCGAATTGACAAAACTACGTCCTCGGCGACGAAAATCGTATGAAATCGCATCAGTGAGAAAGGGGCATTAGTGTTTCTGCGTATCTCAATTTGTGGCTATTGTTGAAGGTAAGGTAATATATGAGAGTATTCCGGAAGTGTTAATAAGTTGATCTGTGCCATTTAATTGTTCAATTATCGATCTGTGTACACGTTACATAGTCATTTGTCCTCCCATTAATCTTGAGCTGTGCAGGTTAATTCATAGTGCCAGATATTGCTCCATGAACCCTTTGAAGTATATTTCCTGTGTCTTATTTATAATTATCAATTGTGCACCCGTTATATAAACTTATCTTGATCCAGGCTCAAGACGGAATACTCCCAGATGTCACCTATATATGTTATTTATTCTCTTGTGTATCCAAGTTGAGGCGTTTTCCGTGAAGATATTCCCTAATTTACTACCATTTACCTAGGACTTATGCCCAAATTTTAATCTGTCTATCTCTCCTTGCCAAAAAGTCAAGAACCCCCGTTGAGTTAACCTTAATTCTATTATTCGAGCTATCTAGTGTATACCAGTGCTTGTGAATTAATCTAATCTACGTGTGCGGGTTATTAATAATTCTTTTCACACATTTATAGTAATTCTTATTCAAGTTATTTTATATTCGTGTCTCCATATTATTGTAGGGACCGTTTCTACATTTACTTTACTATTCTAACAGTAAATATTTGATTACATCGTATGTTTCTGTAATTCGCGTTACGTCATATCTTTGATCCACGTATTGCCAGATATGGATTTGTTAATGTATTCGAATTTCCTTTAATACTATTATCGTAGTATTTTAATCCAGTACAACTTCGTCGTGTATGCCCCTTTTTACTCTGAGTTCATTCGAATTTTAATTTACTGTGATTTCCAGTCGCATTTTAATTGAGTGTATTTTCCTCATTTAAATTAACTTGAATTCATTCCCAAACCCTGTTATAGTGATTCATTGATCTTAATTTGAATTTGAATTCTATACATGTGTGTATCGATCTCATACCTGGTCTAAATCTATTTTTCGTACCCGTGTGTTAAGTCTTTCACAAAAACTGTTTAGACAAGTTAGTTCCAAATTAAACTACCTTGCCTATAAGCTCCTTAGTATATCTTTAACTTTCATTAGTGCCTTATACTCGCACTAAATAGAATTGTAAGTTTATACCAATGCAGTCCCTCTGACCTAGGGTTGAATGCACTACTTTTATTTGTCTTACCTGTGTGACCCCCCCCCCCTCCCCCCGTTAATCCCCTTGATAAGCGTTCACCGCCCCGCACCCGCAAACGCTATCTCAAGCCAATTCACTCTGTACCAGAAATCTTCACGTTAGAAGCTACGCTCGCATACGTGTTATCATCTTACTGATTTCCCATGTACATGTGTAACATCTTTATTCCTGCATATTTATATTACTGATACTGTGTGTGTATGTAACGTGACCAAATATAATTAAGTTATCATTATAGACCATTCTATATATGATACGTCACTTGTTTATCTTTTATTGTCTGCCCCACATGACAGAACAATATAATTGATTTCATGATTCTATGCCATTTGAATAAACTAATGTGTGAAGTAATATTGTGTTCTTATTGTGTGAATGCTGCCTTTGGATAAAGAGTTGACGCAAGATATATAAAGCATGACATGACTCTGTTGAGCATATTCTATCTCAAGACATCTTATTACAAGATTGTTATCCAGATTATACCAAGTCGAGTTGAAATACCAACCCGACATTTCCATATATATATATCGTAAAAAGCGACTAAAGAGGTTGGGTCGGGGGGGCTTGGGACCCACTACCCTTGAGAAATGGGAGAAAGGGAGTGCACTTGATGACTGGAAGACAGAAATAATAGTCCCCCTGTATAAGGGTAAAACGGAAAGAGGAGTGTGTGGTAACCACCGGGGTATATGCCTTCTAAGCGTAGTAGGGAAGGTGTACAGTAGGGTAGTGATTGAGAGAGTGAGAGCGAGAACGGAGAAATGGATAGGTGACAAGCAGGGCGGGTTTAGGAAGGGAAGAGGATGTGTAGATCAGATTTTTACCCTGAAATGCGTGATGTGAGTATGGATGAAGAAGTGCGGGAGGGAGTGCAACAGGGGAAGAGGGTTGTAGGAACACTGAAAGCAGTAACAAGAAATAGGGTAGTCAGCATGGAAGTAAAGAAGTCCTTGCATGACAGTGTGGTAATCCCGACATTGACTTACGGTAGCAAAGTATGGACGTTGGTGAAGAGACTCAAATTAAGAGTGGGAGGGGTGGAAATGAGGAACACCTTGAGAAGGTTCGGCCATGTGGAACGTATGGGAACCAAGATAATGACTAAGATAGTGTACGAGAGTGAGGTGGAAGAACAGAGAGGGAGAGATAAACCGAATGAGAGGTGGAGGGATAGAGTGAAGAAGTATTTTAGTGAAGGCGGTGCTGGATGGGAGGAGCGTTGACTGACTGGGGACAGAGGTGCATGGGGCTGTTTCGTTCGTAGCCACCCCTTCGGGGATCACGGCGTCTGGCAATAGATGAATAAATATATATACTACATACAGTATATACTGTATATATATATATATATATATATATATATATATATATATATATATACCGGTATATATATTTATATATATATATATATATATATATATATAGATATATATATATAAACAGTATATATAAATATACCGGTATATATATATACATATATATATATATATATATATATTGTTACGAATTCTCTTCAGATCTCATACATAGTCTAAATAGGCCTCGGACACAACAACGCGAATCTGACTACTTCAGAAGACAGATAGGGTTAATATCCCAATTCAGGTAAATCTACAATGCTATCACGTGCAAGGAAATCATATTGATACAGTGTCAATGGATTCATATCATATTATAATTAACTTCTGTCACCGTACAATAGCCTACTGTGAAGTAAATTATATAGGCACTCTTCAAGACAAAATGAATTAGGCTAAGCAGACTTCTCAAAAATATAAAAAGTGAACTTGATTAACTATCAAAGAAACACGTTGATAAATTACTCCTATAAAGTATCAAGACTCTTCACTTAAGCAGGCAATAATAAATACAGTGAATTTGATTGAGAATTAATGAAACTATTTGACTCAAAAGACTCATCAAATATCGGGTGCTTAATTAAGCCAACAAAATATAAGTGTCCCACTGGGATATAGTCAAAAACAATATGGGAAATATAAATGTCCCACTGGGATATAGTAAAAAACAATATGGGATATCTGTATGACAATGCCAGCCCAGGTGGTTCTTAATGTGCAAATCATAGGCTACCGCAAATCATTAATCATGCATTCTTTAAGTAAGCTATTTCACTGGAATGTTAAATTTGTAGGGGGGGCACTAACCACACAAATACCCTATATGAACATCCTAACTAATGCAAGCATATAAAATATATAACCCAGTTCATCAGAGATACAATATATAATTGTATCTTTGATCAAAAGGTCAATCAACACACATAAATATAAATCAATACAAGAGATCACTGCAAAAATTAATCTATTGAGAATAGCAAGGCTCCATATCAACACACAAATACTCACACACACAATCGTGTCTGTAGTTCAAGATGCCAGGAGCAGCCCTCCTCTGCCATCAGCTGTCACCACTCGTCTCTGTCTGAGGGACCGTGCGAACACACGCCTGCAACACCAGCAGTCGGCCCCTCTCTCTGCCACACCTAGCCCTCGTCTCCCCCTTGTGGGTGCCGGCGAGGGTATATATACGGGTTGGGCCTTATGCTCACTGAGGGGCACTCCTCACATTCAAAATGTCCAAGATGACAAAACACGGTTATTGGTCCCATATATACATTAGAGGGTGAATATTCCAATCACAAGACCTTCACTCGATAGATAAACATTTCTTACATAATCTATTTCACACGGCATTCTCGGATAATACGAGGTATTCATATAAGCACAGATAATATCACTTCTCAAGTCTTGCAAACCCTCGACTTGATTATAAAGTTCTAAAATCATATAATCTCATTTGCCCATCATAAAGTTTCTTAACCCTTAATTAGCGGCTCACCACATAAGTCGAGTTATAGGCTCGACATAGGTCGAGTGGCAATTTCAGCACGTAATGATGCTGAGAGAGAGAGACAAGTGGTGGCAGGACACTAGCGAGCGTATGACTGCTCCAGACCACCGCGGCGAACCTACTGACACGAATCTCAGCTCCCTCCTCCCTCTCTCACTCGCTACATACTGAATTATATGGGGAAAGTACCGAATTACATGCTTTTTGCACTCGCGTTGCACGGTTATTGCAAGAAAACTAGCCATCATAAAAGGATCGTTATGGTGTCATTCGAAAGCTCTGTTTATGCCCTTTAAGGGATAGGTACTTGTTTTACGTTCTGGGTCTTTTTTAGGCATGAAAATGATCACGTAAACAGCCCTATTTTGGCTAAAAACACCCCGCTGTGCGGTACATATAAATAAACCGCATAGGCCGCTCGTAAGGTGTTAAATACATCATGACACTTGTAAAATTACACTGATTGTAATCCTGGACACATTAATAGTCTATGGGCTGATATAAAAAAGATGATGCAATATTATGTAAGTACTCGTCACACCTAGAACCGTTAGTTGGGTCCTCCATAGGGACACATTCCACACTCCTTGTCTTTTACAGTGTAGTGTCCCTATATAAATAATTAACTGTTTCTCAACATTTAAAAGCACATAGATGATATACTGCTCACACAAGTGATGTCCTGATATCCTGGCGCTGGCCAAGGGCCGGTATACCTTACACCCTCCTCCTGCAAACAAAAAATTTCTTGAAGCGTACAACAAAATTTATGTCGGTCCACACACCTAGATAGCAGGTATATAAGGATATTATCCTTACCTCTAATGTGAACTACTTCTAAATCATACTCTTGCAAAAGAAGGCTCCATCTAGTCAATTTTTGGTTCTTATTATGGAATTTATGAAGGTACTTTAAAGGATGATGGTCGGTGTAAACGACCAATTTATTGTCTGAGGGACTCGTATAAGCATTATAAAATTGCAAGGCTAGTATCAGTGCAAGGAGTTCCTTCTCAATTACTGAATAATTACGCTGGGCCGAGTTGAACTTCTTACTGTAATAACTGACAGGTCTCTCTATTCCTTGACTGTCATTCTGCAAAAGTACAGCCCAAGGTTTTTCAAAGTCAGGGGCAAGCAAAAGAGGTGAGGAAGACTGAGTGAGTTTAAGAGGCTTAAATGCTGCATCACACTCAGGATTCCAGGTGAACTTCTTTTCCTTCCTCAACAGGTCAGTCAAGGGTGCATCCACATCTGCAAATTTCATTATAAACATGCGGTAGTAACCCGCCATACCTAGAATTCTCCTCACGTCCTTCCTATTCTTAGGAGGTTGCAGGTCACAGATGGCCCTTACCTTAGCCTCAATAGGGGCCACAGTCCCTCGACCTACTACATAGCCTAAGTATTCTACTTGTGCGTGCACAAAGTTGCACTTGCTCAGTTTGACTACTAAGTTAGCACGGCTTAAGGCCTTTAACAAACTCTCAAGTCTAGTCAAGTGATCTTCCCAGGTATCACTGTAAACAATTAAGTCATCTATATATGCCACACAGCCTTCGAGACCCTTAGTTATCTCGTACATTAGTCTTTGAAAAGTGGCGCTGGCATTCTTCATACCAAAAGCCATGACTCTACATTTATAAGTGTTCCCGAGAGTCACAAAGCATGAAGCCTCTTGTGCCGTCTCTGTCAGTGGTAATTGCCAAAAACCCTTTAAGAGATCAAGCTTAGTTATGAATTTGGCTTTACCTACTGTATCAACACATTCATCCACACGAGGTAATGGATAAGTATCAGTTTTAGAGTTTTTGTTTAGAACCCGGTAATCTATACAAAATCTCACTGACCCACCTGGTTTGTCTACTAGGGTGACTGGTGAGGACCACTCGCTGGTGCAGGACTCGATCATCTCATGGCGCAGCATGTAGTCCAGCTCCTCCTTGATCAGCGCCGCCTTCTTGGGGTTCACACGGTAGGCCCTCTGCTTCACTGGTCGAGCTCCCTGCACATCCACATCATGTTGTATTAGAGTAGTCATTCCTGGGGAGCCTCTGAACACCTCTCTGTGTCTCAGGAGCAACTCTCTGATTTCATCACTTTCCTGTCTCGGTAGGTGCTTCAACTTCTCTGGGAGCTCCTCCTCAAAACAGGTCTCATTGCTCCACATAGTATCCATGTGGTCAAGTTTTACATCATCATGAGGCTCCATTACTGCTGCTATTGGGGTCTGGTTGTTGCACTTTTCTGTGGCCATGTCCATGATGCTTAAAATGTACTCTTAACCACTGGCAGTCTTCGGTAGGGGTCCCACTATGTCGATTAATACTCTCTTGAAGGGTTCATCAAATCTCGGCATGGGAATGAGAGGTGCGTCCTTGTTAGCTTGATTTGGCTGTCCCACTCGTTGACAGATGTCGCAAGACCGACACCACTGAGCCACGTCCTTTCTAATGCCGGGCCACCAGAAGCATTTTAGTAGTCTGTCAAAAGTCTTGCGTACTCCCAGGTGTGCGGCTAGTTTTCCGTCGTGGGCCATCCTTAGTAGCTCCTCTCGGTATGGCGAAGGAACCACCACCTGCACAACGGAGCGCCATGTCTCATCCTCCTTGTCACAGTCGCGGAGCGTGAAGTGACGCAGTAGCAGGCCATCACTAACACGGTAGCCGGAATCTGGGTCCTCCTCGGCTTCCGTCCAGAGAGGCTTCAAGTCTGGGTCCTCACGCTGACACTGCCTGAGGGATGAATCTCGGAACACATGGGGGTGAGCATATGGGGTCCCCTGACCCTTGAATAATTTAGCTAGGCCATATGAATCCTCAGTCACACCCTCAGCATTCTTTACTGAGCCCTCGTCCTCTACATGGGAACTTTCAGACTCAGACACTGACTCAGGTTGACTCTCACACGGCTTAACCTCCTGTTCCCTCATCTCTTGAGCCATACGAACCTTGGCCCGTGTCACGGCACAAACAGGAAAGAGGTCGGGGATCTCGCTCACCAGGTCGTTGGTTTCCACACAACTCACTGGGTAAGTCGAAACAATGGGAGACATACACTTACTTCCCTCAACCAAGTAATTTCCCAATAGTATGTCTGCTTCAGGAATGGGCAGAGTATCTAAGACAGCAACCTTGCCACTCCCCTGGTATCTTTCACACTCTAATCCTATGTCTACCAGAGGGGCAGATACTGTGCCGCCTATACCACACAGAATGGCGTACTGATCACTCTCGATCCTGTCCTCAAACATACTGCGCGTCACAAGGGTACGAGACGCACCAGTGTCTCTCACAATTCTTACACGCCTAAGTTTATCTCCACACTTCATGATACCTACAAGTCTGTGTTCTCTACATGGGTCCAGCACATTACCTAATTCATTCAACCTTTCATTGACTAAGGCAATGGATTTGAACTCACGCAAGTATGACTCCTTGCTTGAACCCATCTCCTTTTTTCGGAGGAAGCAATACTTGGCATGTGGCCTGGTTTACCACAATAGTTACATTTAATCTGAGACTTATAGCTTTTATCTGAATTGGAAGATTTATTACTTGATGTAGGCTGTTGCATCCCTTCAGATTTTTGGGATGTGTTAGTAACATTAGTGGGGTTCTTATCATAGTTTTTTACATTAGATTCTTTGGTAGGATTGTTTTCTCCCTTCTTAACTCTATGTTCAGGTCCTGCTACAGATATCTTGTGGGCTAATGAGTATTTATTTGTCTGCTGTGATGGCTGCATTCTCAGGGTCAAAGATATTGATATCAGCTAAATGAACTTTAATTTCCTTGCGAATTGTATGACAGCGGTTTTCAAATAGCATGAGATCATAAAGAGCCTGGTAATCTTCACCAGTCTGAGTGGAATGCAACCATCTGTCCAGAGCCTTGCGCATGCCATGTAAACGTTGTGAGAAAGTTACATTAGGGGCTTTTGTACAATTACAAAACCTCACTCTGTAGGCTTCTGGGACTAACTCATACGCACGGAATATACTCTCTTTAACCCGTGGAACCCCGGCTAGTTTTGTAATGTTTGTTCACCAGAACCCGGCCGGTTTTCAATTTTTTTTTTATTTCAGAAACAATAGCGAATGGGTTAGGAATGAAGGAAAAACCACGAAAAAACGCTCTAAAAGCTTAAAGAATGGTCCTACAGAGCCCCCGAAAACGTATTTTACAAGAGTAAATAAAAAATTGAAGGCAATTACCCCAAAAAACCAGGTTATTGCGCGCTCACGCGCACGCACATGGACTTTGAGAGTTTTCAACCATCGGCACGGTTGCGTGGGATACGTACACAGTTCCCATACAAATCTGAGCCCTCTTGAGTGGCTACAACTGAGGTTACGGTCGGCGCAATTAGGGTGACGCGCCAGACGCGTCTCTGGGGCTGTGCGTTACATACATCGCCGACACGTCAGATGCGTCGCTGGGGCTGTACGGGTTAACAGTGGCATAGTCACGGCTCTGTTCATTTGTTAATGAAGTAAAAACCTCTAGTGCCCTGCCCTTTAACCCTTGTCTATCGGGGCCCGACTTAAGTCCGTATCTAAAAAGCTGGACAATGTGGCGGGGCCTGACTTAAGTCTGTGTGCAATTTTGGCGCAATATTGGTTCTGAGAGAGAGCCGAGCGGTGGGAGGATCATAGGTTACCTCATGACCACTCGCCACGACCATCGTGGGCCCACTGACATTTACTCCACTCTACTCCACCCTCTCTCACTTGCTACACACGTAATTATGTAACAAAATTACCGTATTTTAGCGATTTTGCCCTTCGGTTGCACGATCGTTGCAAGACAACCAGTGATCGTAGAAGGATGGTTCCGGTGTCATTGGAAAGCTCAAATTACGCCCTTTCAGGGATACATACTTGTATTACGCTCTGGCTCTTGTTTATGCATGAAAAAGAGCACGGAAACAACCCCATATATGGTAAAAAAAAAAACGCTGGGCGGCACGGTCAAATGTACCGCCTAGGCCGCTCGTTGAGTGTTAACACGCTGTGCAGCAGCATGGTCAATTTGTCCTCTGGCCAAGCAAGATTCTCGGCCACCCTTTCAAAAGACAGAAAGTATCCCGTGGGATCATCCTCATTAAATGCTGGGACCATGTGTACATGTTTTGATACATCAAAGGCAGGCCTACGGTTATGACATAACGGGGCATATGATCATTAGGCGGAACACGCTCACGTTCCACTTGGACTCTTTCTCTCTCTATTTGGTTCCTCTCTCTCTCACTTTCACGCTCCATTTCTAACCTCATTCTCTCTCTTTGATCTTTGCATTGCATTCTCTCTCTTTCAACCTCAAGTTGCATTCTAGCTAGTTCGAGTCTCGTGGCATCACTCATAGAACGGCCACCAGAATGAGCACTAGAAATGCTCATGGCACTCCTTAGAGTTCTCGGACTTGTCGGACTTCTTTGGCTCCTCGGGCTTGTTGGGCCCCTAAGAACTCCCACACTACTCTCTCTCGCGGGAGGCGAGTGAAGACTGAACCCACTAAAGTCTGGTGAAGCCGAAACGTACATTTTGCTGAGGACCTTCGCTAAAATCGCTTCTTCAGAGTCCTCGGACTCTAACTCAACATTTATAAACCTAGCTAGAATACGTAACTCTCCATCAGTGAGAGCTCGGACCGACTCGGTTGAGTGTGTGAGCAGGAAAGCTCCTACACTATTTTCAGTAATAGTCGGCATGGTGGCGGCAAAGGAAAAAATATGTGGGCAGCAGAAAAAATATCAGGCAGAGAACTAGCTTATTCAATCACACAACAAATGGCATGGCATGATAAATTGCAGTTGATCTCTTTAAAATAACATTCTAACCATGACTCGTGAATCATGAATCCTCCATATGATATAAGGTGAGATTTATACAAAATTGGGATCCTGGCATAAGGTTGCCAAAACAAAATGGGAACCCTCCAGTCACTATTTTGGTATATCGAATGTTACGAATTCTCTTCAGAACTCATACAAAGTCTAAATAGGCCTCGGACACAACAACGCGAATCTGAGTACCGGTACTTCAGAAGACAGGTAGGGTTAATATCCCAATTCAGGTGAATCTACACTGCTATCACATGGAAGGAAATCATATTGATACAGTGTCAATGGATTCATATCCTATTATAATTCACTTCTGTCACCGTACAATAGCCTACTGTGAAGTAAATTATATAGGCACTCCTCAAGACGAAATTAATTAGGCTAAGCAGACTTCTCAAAAATATCAGAAGTGAACTTGATTAACTATCAAAGAAACACGTTGATAAATTACTCCTATAAAGTATCAAGACTCCTCACTTAAGCAGGCAATAATAAATACAGTGAATTTGATTGAGAATTAAAGAAACTATTTGACTCAAATGACTCATCAAATATCGGGTGCTTAATTAAGCCAACAAAATATAAGTGTCCCACTGGGATATAGTCAAAAACAATATGGGAAATATAAATGTCCCACTGGGATGTAGTCAAAAACAATATGGGATATCTGTATGACAATGCCAGCCCAGGTGGTTCTTAATGTGCAAATAATAGGCTACCGAAAATCATTAATCATACATTCTTTAACACCTTATTGGCGGGCTAGGCGGTATTTTACACCGAGCCGCCCAGCGGGCACAATCCCGAAATATTCGCTCACTTTCACTCGCCCTAGCGCCGTTACTATGGCTCCAATCGGAACGAAACGATCATTTTTGGAACGAGCAACTCTCCGTCTCCCCATAGAAGTCTATTCTGAATGAAGTGAGCGAGTGTGGAGGGTGGGAGGAGATGAGGAATGCTACTTTTTGGTCTATTTCCCGGGCGCGTTAGGATGTGTTCGCTTTGTCCTGACTTCGGCCTCACGTGCGTCTATTATTCCTTTGGTAAGCCCTCTTATTTTATCTTGTTTCTCCTTATTTCTGTATTATCTGTATTCTCGCTCTCTCTCTCTCTCTCTCTGTCTCTCTCGCTCCTCTTGTCTGTCTGTCTGACTCTCTCTCTCTCTCTCTCTGGCTAGCTCGCTTTCTCTCTCTCTCCTCCTTTCTCCTTCGTACGCGTTGTCTCCCTTCCTCCCTGTCTCTCTTCTCTATATTTCTCCCTTTCGTATATGTAATTCTCATTGTTCTTTTCTCTAATCCCTCTTTCTTTATTTGCTTGTAATATTTCTGTATTATTATATATTTTTCACTCTTTCTTCAGTTCAGTTTCTGTATTCTCTTTCATTTATCATCATTCTCTAATAAATTTCATTCCTTACAAGCTACCGTACATTGTTATTTATACACGCCTATCAAATGATTGCAATCAATACACGGTATATATATATATATATATATATATATATATATATATACTGTATATTGGTGTATATTGATATCAATCATTTGATAGGCGTATATATCACGGTATACGGTACATTTCTGTCCCTACAATGTACCGTACATGGTGATATGTATGCCTATCAAATGATTGATATCAATATATATATATACCGTATATTGATTGCAATCATTTGATAGGCGTATATATATATATATAGGCGTGCATTTTCACCCTCTCTCTCTGTTTAGCTTGCTTTGCAGGATTTTTTGTTTTGTTTTATAAATAATATTATTTCAACACATTTCCAAATTACCCAATGGGGTAGTGTTGACGACTCATTTTTTTTTTGTGGTGTTCCCAGGAGGTGTAATCCACATTTCTTTGAGGTAGAAAAGGCAGTTATAGGATTGAGGTATATAAAAGGCAGTTATATGATTGAGGTAGATAAAAGGCAGTTATATGATTGAGGTAGACAAATGACATGGATGTATGAGGTTGACCAAGAAGCAGATGGATGGATGAGATTAGAAACATATGGATGTAATGGATGATGTTGCTGATGATGATGAATGCACTTGTGTTTTGGTAGTGTGCTATTCCACCATATGAATGATTGAATGACATGAATTCATGAGGTAGTTTGAAATAGATGAATGAATGATTGAATGAACTTATGAATGATTGGCAAGAGGTCTAGCTAGAGGAAGGGGAGGTCTTGGAAGAGGTCTAGAAGTGTTCCAGTGTGTGGTACTCGGTGTAACATGGAGAATCGCATAGTCCCACATTGCAATAACTACACATGAACGTGGTTTCCTTTCTGATTTGGTTCCTCCTTGTTGTGTGTCTGCAGACGTGGCACTGCTTCAGTCCGTGCTTCCGGTTGGCTGTGATTTGTGATGCTGAGCGGGGGCAAAACACAAGCATGTGGGTCAAGAAGTAGTCCCGGCTCTCAAGGCGGGCAGGCAGATTCACGATCGGCCTCGGAGGTGGTAGCATACGTGTGGTTCCGTGCTTCCTGAAGATGGAGTCGATGATTTCCTTTGCGAACAGCCTTACCGAGCTCTTCTTTCCTGTCCGCGTCATCCACAGGTTGTACGCGTTCAGGATAGTGACATCAAGAAGATGGAGTACCACCTTCTTATACCACTTACACGTCTTCCTGAGGCAGTCAACAGCAGTGATTTGCATGTCACTCTTATCCACCAACCGCATGCTTATGTTGTAGTCCATAACAAGGTCAGGTTTGGAGATAGCTACTAGATGCTTCTCGCGGGTGACAGGGTCCATGTGGTATCTCTTCTTCCCGCTATCTCGCATTGTGGACTTGTGGAAGGTGGAGAGGACATTGACTGGCTTTGTGTCATGCCAACAAATAGCCAGTATACGGTCACTGCTGCTCTTCTTCCGGAAGATGTCTCCTTTCTGTGTAGCATGAAACTTGGGCCAGTGTTTCCTGTTTGCCCTGACAGTGCCACAGCTTCCCGTGCTCCTTGCAAGAAGATACCTGGCAAGGAGAGGAGAGGTGTAGAAATTGTCAGTGTACAAGATACGGTTGGCATCCAGATACGGCTCCATCAGTGTCTTCACAACCGCCCCTGAAAGACCCAGTGGGTCGTTTGGAATGTCCACATCAGTAGCGGTGTAGATGATGAGGTCCAGCACGTATCCTGTCTCGCAGTCACACAGTACAAAGAACTTGATCCCGAAGCGGGGACGCTTCGACGGAATGTACTGCCTGAAAGAGAGACGTCCACGGAAGAGGATCAATGACTCATCGATCACGACATTCTGAAAAGGTTTGAAAAACCGGCGATACCTGTTCAGGAGGGAGTTCAGGAATGGCCGGATTTTCCAAAGCTTGTCAGCTCCGTGTGCCGCAGTGTTGTCGACAAAGTGCAAGCACTTGAGAATTTGTCGGCATTGGTCCCTGGGCATGTACATGTTGAAGACTGGCGTTGATCTAATGTCATGCATCAGCCAATAATCCAGCATGTTGTGCTTTCTCATGTGGGGCATTAGCATGGTGAGGGCCAAAAACACGAGGAGCTCAGGGATATCGATGGGCGTCCATCTCCTCATGTGGGGCGAGGCCATCTCTTCGGAGTGCTGCCTTGCGTATAGGTTTGTCTCCCTTACCATGTCCCCGAGCAATTCATCGTCAAAGAATGCTCGGAAGTAGTCATAAGGGATATCGTTCTCGGTACAGGGAAAGCCAGGCTGGACGCCATTTGTCCCCTTATCAAAATTGGGTGGAACCCCAGGCATATCCCGAGGCTCGCAGTGCTCCCACTGAAAGATAGGTGGCTCGTCCGGCCTCCTGCCCCTCCCGACCACTCGTGGGGCACCTCCTGGGGCACCTCCTGGGGCACCTCCTGGGGCACCTCCCGGGGCACCTCCTGGGGCACCTCCTGGGGCACCTCCCGGGGCACCTCCCCGAGCACCTCCCGGGGCACCTCCCCGAGCACGTACCCGAGCACCTCTTCCGGCCCTTCCTCGGACCCTTCCTCGGGCCCTTCCTCGGGCCTTTCCTCGGGCCCTTCCCCGGGCACCTTGCTGTGGCTCTCCCTGTTGTGGCGGTCCCTGCTGTGGCTGTGGCTGTGCCTGCCCGCCATTAGAGTCGCTTGCTGGCGTGGGGGATATGCTGGCTTCAGGCGAATCGGGAGAGGTTGAGCCGGCATCACTCTCAGACATCGTCAGCCGACGCCTGGTCCTCCTGGTCCTCCTCATCCGCTGCATTGACAACCTGGGAGGAGCATCAACAGCTGGTGTTGACGTCGCTGGTCCTGGTTGTCCATGGCCGGGGGTTAGTGGTAGCTGCATTACCCCCGAGATGTTCCCTAGCTCACCGGGCATCACTGGAGGCTCTGACGAAGCTCGCTGCCTGGATGTGGATGAGCGTGGCTGTGGGGATAACGATCTTCGTCGTTTGGCCTATCTTGTGTTGCCTATGAAAATTGTGGGAATGGTATTTCGTATGAGGGATGAGCAGACTCAAACTTGACAACTAAGACATGATTGATTTGAGAGAGAGAGAGAGAGAGAGAGAGGAAGAGTCCTAGCAATATCAAGGTCACCTGCGTAAGGAAACAAATAACATAACATAAGAACATAAGAAAATGGGAGTCTGCAGAAAGCCGATTGGCCTAAGCAAGGCAGATCCCTGTCCCACACAACCCCAAATCAATTACAAGCCCAATTATAGGCTCAACACTCTAATACCCTGAGGATCATCTTACCAAAACGGTTAGAGATTAACGCAGGATTATGGGGGTCTGCAGAGCGCTGATTGGCCCAACCCGGCTGATCCCCCTTCACACCTAACCCTTCTCCTCCATATGCTTATCCAATTTTATCTTAAAGCTCCCTACAGTTTTAGATCCCACTATAGCACTTGGTAGTCCATTCCACCCATCTACAACTCTGTTACCAAACCAATATTTGCATATATCTTTTCTGAAACGAAATTTATCTAATTTGAAACCATTGGTACGAGTTCTTTTGCTATCACTGAGCTTTAGTACATTTGTCATGTCCCCTTTGTTAATCCCACTAACCCACTTGAACACCTCTATCATATCCCCTCTAACTCTGCGTCTCTCTAACGAATGTAAACCTAATTTCTTCAACCTTTCTTCATACGGAAGATTTCTAATATTACGGATCATTTTTGTCATTCTACGCTGTACTCTCTCCAATGAATCTATGTCCATTCTGTAATAAGGACACCAAAATTGGACAGCATAATCCATATGGGGTCTCCCTAATGACAAGTAAAGTTTTAAGATAACATCAGCAGTTCTGTTACTCACACTCCTAGAGATGAACCCGAGAATCCTGTTTGCCTTATTACGAACGCCTATACACTGTTTTCTAGGCTTTAAATCATTGCTAACAAACACACCTAGATCTTTCTCGCAGTCTGAATTTTCTAATTCTAAATTAGCTAGTTTATAATTTAAAATTTGTTTGCATCTTCCCTATCTTTAATACCTTGCATTTGTCAATGTTAAACTTCATCTGCCAATTTACTGACCATTCATGTAAGGTATCTAGATCCCTTTGGAGGCACTCTATCTATATCACTATCTGAATCAATTGATCTCCCCATTTTAGTATCTTCTGCGAATTTACTTATCCTACTAGTTATACCTAAATCTAGGTCATTTATGTATATAAGAAACAACAGGGGACCTAATACCGATCCCTGGGGGACACCACTTTTGACTGCTCCCCACTCTGACTTGGTACCATTTATGCTGACTCTCTGTTTCCTACCAATTAGCCATGACCTAATCCATCCCAACAACGCCCCACCTATTCTATGTGCCTCAACCTTTCTCATCAATCTATCATGAGGGACTCTGTCGAAAGCTTTACTGAAATCTAAATATATAATATCGTATGCCTTGTCATTATCTACTGCTTCATATACCTCTGAGAAAAAACTAATCAAATTTGTAAGGCAAGAACGTCCCTGAGTGAATCCATGCTGAGAAGAATTTATTAAGTTAAATGTTTCTAAGTGGTTTCTCATTTTCCTAGCAATAATTGACTCTAGTAGCTTTCCTATGATTGAAGTGAGACTAATGGGACGGTAATTGGATGCTATTGATTTATCACCTTTTTTGAAAATCGGAACTACATTTGCAAGCTTTCAAGCTTCTGGAACTATACCTGTTTCTAATTAATTGTTAAAAAGAAATGTTAATGGGTAACTTAATTCATCTCTGCATTCTTTTAATACTCTGGCATATACCTCATCGGGACCAGGTGATTTCTGAGGTTTCAGTCTGTCAATTTCCTTAAGCACATCATTTCTACTTATAGTAACCGTACTTAACCTATTTTCTATACTATCGCTATATACCTTACGGACTTCTGGAATCTGTGCCAAATTTTCATTAGTGAAAACGGATAGAAACTGACTATTTAATGTACTGCACATTTCTAAATCATGTTCTGTCATTTCTCCTATCGAAGTTTTAAGGGGGCCTATTTTATCTCTAACTTTAGATTTATATAGCTGGTAAAAAGCCTTAGGGTTATTTTTTGAGTCATTGGCTATCCTGATTTCATAATTTCTTTTGTCTGTCCTTATACCTTTTTTAACCTCTCTTGATAGATTCTGATAGTAAGCAAGTAGGTGAATTTCGCCTTTCTTAATTTTTCGATATATTCCTCTCTTTTTTCCTAGAAGGTCTAATAGTCTATTATTCATCCATTTTGGGTTGGTTCTGTGTTGATCTAAATTTTCTTTTGGGGATATGTTTATTTTGCGCATTGTGGAGTGAAGAAATAAAATGATTATATGTAGCTGTCAAATTATCCTGAGTTAAGACAGGTATCTGAGAGAGAGTATGTTCATTAGCGCACCTGGGTCCACTTAATAGTTTAACCATAGGATCGACTCTTAAGGCTCTTCTTAATCCACCATAATTGGCTTTTCTGAAATCTGGGATAAGTGTCGTATTCTCTTTAGCCTTTCCTGTCCATTGTATGTTAAAATAAATTGATTTATGATCACTATTTCCTAGTTGGTCTCCTATCTCTACATTATTTATCATTTGTTCATTATTACTGAGAACTAAATCGAGGATATTATTACCTCTAGTAGGCGAGTCTATGAATTGAAATAAAAAACAATCCTGTACCGCCTCAATAATCTCTTTTGAATCTGAGTCGCCGATTTGATGCTGCCAATCAATATTCGGAAAATTAAAATCTCCCATAATACACACATTGCTAAACCTTGATGCTATTTTCACTTCCTGCCATAAAGCTGTACCTTCGTTTCTACTCATATTTGGTGGTCTATAAATAACTCCAATAATTATGGTCTCACTACCTTCGCTAACCTCAACCCAAAACACTTTCGTTATCAGTATTTAGTCTAATACCTGATTTAATACAGCTTTTTAAAGAACTCCTGACAAACACTGCTATTCCGCCGCCCCTCCTACTTGTTCGGTCGCGTTTAACACCTTACGAGCGGCCTATGCGGTTTATTTATATGTACCGCCCAGCGGGGTGTTTTTAGCCAAAATAGGGCTGTTTACGTGATCATTTTCATGCCTAAATAAGACCCAGAACGTAAAACAAGTATCTATCCCTGAAAGGGCATAAACAGAGCTTTCGAATGACACCATAACGATCCTTTTATGATGGCTAGTTTTCTTGCAATAACCGTGCAATGCGAGTGCAAAAAGCATGTAATTAGGCACTTTCCCCATACAATTCCGTATATAGCGAGTGAGAGAGGGAGGGAGGAGGTGGGATTCGTGTCAGTAGGTTCGCCGCGGTGGTCTGGAGCAGTCATACGCTCGCTACTCTCCTGCCACCACTTGTCTCTCTCTCTCAGCAACATTACGTGCTGAAATTGCCACACGATCTATGTCGAGCGCCGCCACATAGTCCAGCTTTATTTAACTCGACTTATGTTGCTCGCCGCTAATTAAGGGTTAAACAAACTATATCCTGGTATATGGAATTCTGCTAAAAAATTTCTTGATTCTGTATTAATCCATGTTTCAGTCAGTGCTATAATGTCTATATTTTCGTTGCTAACAAGTGCTCTAAGTTCATCCATTTTGTTACATAAACTCCTACAGTTTGTATAATATAATCGCAATGAATTTATTTTACTGGTATCGGATTTACCTTCATTTCTAACTGAAATGTACCGTATACCGTGATATATACGCCTATCAAATGATTGCAAGCAATATACACCACTATACAGTATATATATATATATATATATATATATATATATATATATATATATATACTGTATATTGGTGTATATTGCTTGCAATCATTTGATAGGCGTATATATAACGTGTACAGTACATTTCTTTCCTTACGAAAAGAGAGAGAAGAGTCCTAGCAATTTCAAGGTCACCTTCGTAAGGAAACAAATGTACCGTATACCGTGATATATCCGCCTATCAAATGATTGCAAGCAACATGGAGTCACGCGAAGAAATGAATAAATACATGAATAAATGAAGGTAGAGAAAGAATATGCTACATGATGGTAGTGCCCGGGGGCATGTGAGGGTTGTTGGAGTAGTGGCCTACAGTAATCAGTAAGTCACACAAACAAAGATGGGAAGAAGGAAAGAGAGAGAGAGAGAGAGAGAGAGAGAGAGAGAGAGAGAGTAAGTTTCTCCAAAATATCATATATGGAACAATAAATATACGTATATATATATATATATATATATATATATATATATATATATATATACCGTATATTGATATCATCATTTGATAGGCGTATATATCACGGTGTAGGGTTGATTTCATACTATGAAATCAACCCTACACCGTGATATACGCCTATTAAATGAATGAAAACTCGCAAACAATAAATAATAATATCATTACCATCATTTCATAGGCGTATATATCACGGTGTAGGGTTGATTTCATACTATGAAATCAACCCTACACCGTGATATACGCCTATCAAATGATTGCAAGCAACATGGAGTCACGCGAAGAATTGAATAAATACAGTCTAGTTCAGTCAGTGACAGGAGAAGGTTGTGTTAATCTGAGCTCCTGCCCTGACCACTTACCAGTGACCTTTAGTGACCATTACACCTACCTGTGTTTGGGGGCAGTGCACTCGTGTTATATAAAAGTGTTATAGCTCAGTTTTTAGCTGTTAGTTTACTTGTTTTTGTTTTTCTGTACTTAGTTTCTTGCTCCTCGCTAAGCTTATTGGGATCATGGCAGGTATGGAGTGCGAGTCTCTAACTGATCTGCATCATCTTATTCTCCAGGTAAGAGAGGAGATGGTTGTGGTGAAGGAAGAGGTCTTGGCTCTAAGGGAGGTTAATGTTAAAATTCAGAGGGAAGTGGATTTGATTAAAGACGAAAATCTAGCTTTCAAGCTTAGCCAAGAGGAAATAAAGTCAAGTAAGGGGAAAAGGGAGGAAGTTGATGAAAAATTGTATTCATGGCAGGTTGTTAAAAATACGGGTGGAAAAGTCACACTCAAGAAGCAGGATAGTAGAATAGGTATGAGTGTGACAAATACATTCTCTCCTTTGCGAGACGAATGTGAGGGAAAAGATAATCAGGATAAGGGAGGGATAACCGAAGTGCCTGCCGCCGACTCAGCTCCAACCTCTGACGCTGTGCTACCTACCACCACCACTACCCCAACCACCACCACCACCAAGGGAGCTTCTGCCACCACCGGGGGTTCTCCAACTGCAGCTGCTGGATCCTCCCGAGGGAAAGGTAAGTCTGTGTCCCGAGAAGGTAAGTCTGTGTCGATTGTGGGCGACTCCATGGTAAGACATTTATTTAGGGCTACCTGCACTAAACTTAGGAAGGTTGTGTGTCTGCCTGGCCATGGAGTTGGGAGGGTTTTAGAGAAGATGGACCACATCTTGGAAGATATATGTCTCAGTGCCGGGAGTAACGATGTTGGTAAGGGTAGAAGTGAGGAACTGCTGCAGCAGTATCGGGATGTGTTAGATAAAGTTAGGATGAAGGGAGGGATCCCTGTAGTACATTGTATCCTATCCAGAAGAGGAGTTCCCAAGGAATGGACATCCAGGGCGATTGGTGTCAATTGCCGTTTGGAGAAATATTGCAAAGAAAAAGCAATACCATTCATTGATAACTGGGATAGTTTCTATGGGAGAGATGGGATGTACGCAAGGGATGGGGTTCATCTTTCACGGTTAGGGGTTTCTACATTAGCTAGTTCTTTAGATAGGGTGATTGTGGGGTTTTGAACAGAAATATTGAGAGTGTAAATGAGAGGTTAAATGGAACAATTTTAGCGTCAGGCGAAAGCGATAAGGATATTCAGTCTCATGCTAAAAATGACTATAATGCAAATGATAGTAGTGATGGTGCAACGGAAGATGGAAATGTCGTTAGAAACAAAGGTAAATTAGGTATAAAGAAAAGAAGTAAATTGAGAGTATATTACACAAACTGTAGGAGTCTATGTAACAAAATGAACGAACTTAGAGCCCTTGTTAGCAAAGAAAATATAGACATAATAGCGCTAACTGAAACGTGGATTAATACAGAAACCAGGCATTTTTTAGCAGAATTTGATATACCAGGATATAGTTTGTTTAAATATGACCGAACAAGTAAGAGGGGTGGCGGTATAGCAGTGTTTGTCAGGAGTACATTAAAAAGCTGTATTAAATCAGGTATTAGACTAAATAACGATAATGAAAGTGTTTGGGTAGAGGTTAACGAAGGTAGTGAGACCATAGTTATTGGAGTTATGTATAGACCGCCAAATATGGGTAGAAATGACGGAACGTCATTATGGGAGGAAATTAAAATGGCATCAAGGTTTAGCAATGTGTGCATTATGGGGGATTTTAATTTTCCGAATATAGATTGGCAGCATCAAATAGGAGACTCTGATTCTGAGGAGTTTATAGAGGTAGTACAAGATAGTTTTTTATTTCAATTCATAGATACGCCGACTAGAGGTAATAATATTCTCGATTTAGTTTTCAGTAACAATGAACATATGGTAAATAATGTAGAGATAGGGGACCACCTAGGAAATAGTGACCACAATTCTGTGTATTTTAATATAAAATGGAAAGGTAATACCAGAGAGAATACAACATTAATACCTGACTTTAGAAAAGCCAATTATGGTGGGTTAAGAAGAGCCCTATTAGCTGACCCTATGGTCAAAAAATTATGTCGATCCAGGTGTCCAAATGAGTGTACCCCTTCTCAGGCACCTGTCATCTTAAGTCAGGAAGAGACGTCAACCTTGGTAGATACATACGATAATTTTATCAAGTCAGTATTCAATGCACAAAATAAATACATCCCCAAAAGAAAATTTAGATCAACACAGAACCAACCCAAATGGATGAATAATAGACTATTAGATCTTCTAGGACAAAAGAGAGGAATATATAGAAAAATTAGAAAAGGCGAAATTCACCTACTTGCTTACTATCAGAATCTATCAAGACAGGTAAAAAAGGATATTAGGAAAGAAAAAAGAAATTATGAAATTAAGGTTGCCAATGATTCAAAAAATAATCCTAAAGCTTTTTACCAACTATATAAATCCAAGGTTAGAGATGTAATTGGTCCCCTTAAAACTTCGATAGGAGAAATGACAGAAAATGATTTAGAAATGTGCAGTATATTAAATAGTCTTTCTTTCCGTTTTCACTAATGAAAATTTGGCACAGTTTCCAGAAGTCCGTAAGGTATATAGCGATAGTATAGAAAATAGGTTAAGTACGGTTACTATAAGTAGAAATGATGTGCTTAAGGAAATTGACAGACTGAAACCTCATAAATCGCCTGGTCCTGATGAGGTATATGCTAGAGTATTAAAAGAATGTAGGGATGAGTTAAGTTACCCATTAACATTTTTATTTAACAAGTCATTGGAGACAGGTATAGTTCCAGAAGCTTGGAAGCTTGCAAACGTAGTTCCGATCTTCAAAAAAGGTGACAAATCAATAGCATCCAATTACCGTCCCATTAGTCTTACATCAATCATAGGAAAGCTACTAGAGTCAATTATTGCTAGTAAAATTAGAAACCACTTAGATACATTTAATTTAATAAATTCTTCTCAGCATGGATTCACTCAGGGACGTTCTTGCCTTTCTAATTTGCTTAGTTTTTTCTCAGAGGTATATGAAGCAGCAGATAATGACAAGTCATATGATATAATATATTTAGATTTCAGTAAAGCTTTCGACAGGGTCCCACATGAGAGATTGATGAGAAAGGTTGAGGCGCATGGAATAGGTGGGGCGTTGTTGGGATGGATTAGGTCATGGCTAATTGGTAGGAAGCAGAGAGTCAGCATAAATGGTACGAAGTCAGAATGGGGAGCAGTCAAAAGTGGTGTCCCCCAGGGATCTGTATTAGGTCCTCTGTTGTTTGTTATATACATAAATGACCTTGATTTAGGTATAACTAGTAGGATAAGTAAATTTGCAGACGATACCAAAATGGGGAGAACAATTGATTCAGATAGAGATATAGAGTGCCTCCAAAGGGATCTAGATACCTTACACGAATGGTCAGTAAATTGGCAGATGAAGTTTAACATTGACAAATGCAAGGTATTAAAGATAGGGAAGATGCATACAAATGTTAAATATAAACTAGCTAATGTGGAATTAGAAAACTCGAATTGTGAGAAAGATCTAGGTGTGTTTGTTAGCAATGATTTGAAGCCTAGACAACAGTGTATAAGCGTTCGAAACAAGGCAAACAGGATTCTCGGGTTCATCTCAAGGAGTGTGAGTAACAGAACTGCTGATGTTATCTTAAAACTTTACTTGTCATTAGTGAGACCCCATATGGATTATGCTGTTCAATTTTGGTGTCTTTATTACAGAATGGACATAGATTCATTGGAGAGAGTACAACGTAGAATGACAAAAATTATCCATAATATTAGAAATCTTCCGTATAAAGAAAGGTTGAAGAAATTAGGCTTACATTCGTTAGAGAGACGCAGAGTTAGAGGGGATATGATAGAGGTGTTCAAGTGGGTTAGTGGGATTAACAAAGGGGACATGACAAATGTACTAAAGCTCAGTGATAGCGAAAGAACTCGTACCAATGGTTTCAAATTAGATAAATTTTGTTTCAGAAAAGATATAGGCAAATATTGGTTTGGTAACAGAGTTGTAGATGGGTGGAATGGACTACCAAGTGCTATAGTGGGATTAAAAACGATAGGGAGCTTTAAGATAAAATTGGATAAGCATATGGACGAGAAGGGTTGGGTGTGAAGGGGGATCAGCAGGGTTGGGCCAATCAGCGCTCTGCAGACCCCGTAATCCTGCGTTAATCTCTAACCGTTTTGGTAAGATGATCCTCAGGGTATTAGAGTGTTGAGCCTATAATTGGGCTTTGTAATTGGGGTTGTGTGGGACAGGGATCTGCCTTGCTTAGGCCAATCGGCTTTCTGCAGACTCCCATTTTCTTATGTTCTTATGAATAAATGAATGTAGAGAAAGAAAATCCTACTTGGTGGTACTGCCCGGGGGCATGTGAGGGTTGTTTGAGGAGTGGCCTACAGTTATCAGTAAGTCACACAAACAAAGATGGGAAGAAGGAAAGAGAGAGAGAGAGAGAGAGAGAGAGAGAGAGAGAGAGAGAGAGAGTAAATTTCTCCCAAATATCATATATGGAACAATAAATATATATATATATATATATATATATATATATATATATACCGTATATTGATATCATCATTTGATAGGCGTATATATCACGGTGTAGGGTTGATTTCATACTATGAAATCAACCCTATATATATATATATATATATATATATATATACCGTATATTGATATAATCATTTGATAGGCGTATATATCACGGTGTAGGGTTGATTTCATACTATGAAATCAACCCTACACCGTGATATACGCCTATCAAATGAATGAAAACTCGCAAACAATAAATAATAAATCATTACCATCATTTGATAGGCGTATATATCACGGTG
This sequence comes from Paralithodes platypus, assembly GCA_032716605.1. Lineage (NCBI taxonomy): Eukaryota > Metazoa > Arthropoda > Malacostraca > Decapoda > Lithodidae > Paralithodes > Paralithodes platypus. The sequence goes on from CM064547.1 coordinate 29,209,641, forward strand.
TAGGTTGATTTTATACTATGAAATCAACCCTACACCGTGATATACGCCTATCAAATGAATGAAAACTCGCAAACCATAAATAATAATATCATTACCATCATTTGATAGGCGTATATATCACGGTGTAGGGTTGATTTCATACTATGAAATCAACCCTACACCGTGATATACGCCTATAATGAATGGAAACGTAATATAGGAAGACCAACACCACAATCTTCAATCGCTTGCAATCAAACTTGCAAGCAATTTCAGTCACATGCGTAAGGAATGTATTCTACTGTACACCGATATATATGTATTATATACGCCTATAATGAATGGAAACGTAATATAGGAAGACCAACACCACTACCTTCGTTGCTATAGGAAGACCAACAACACAATCTTCGTTGCTTGTATTCCCGTAAGACATGTACCCACATTACACCAATAATAGAATTATTGTAGGCTACATCAATCTCTATCAATCTCTCAAATAATATAAATGTACATTGTACTTACCAACACCCACACCAGTGTGTTCACCAAGCTCCTCTTCACCATTTTCGCCCCGCAAGTTATGGCGTCTGTGAAAACCGATGACAGGTTTATCTTCCAGTTCTTCTTCCTCTTCACTTCCCCCACTCTCACCAAGCCCTTCCATGCTTTCATTCAATGATATTCTAGATACCGCTGAAGAGTTCATCAGCAGAACTAACTCCTCGGCTGAGAGCGGGGCCCTACAACTTGGCTGGCGCGACGTACTAGGGGCGGGCACCGAATCGAACACAGGCAAATCTTGTCTCTCCATTGTGGCGGCTAGAGCGGTACTGAGCCAAGCTCACACGGTGGGGATGTGTGGGTGGGACCTAGTAGTACACTGCCTGACCGCTAGATTTTGCTTGCCACTTAAATTAGGGCGGGAAATACCAACTCGACCTATGTCGCGCGCCGCCAGATAGTCCAAATTTATTTCACTCGACTTATGTTGCGCGCCGCCATTTAAGGGTTAAGTAAGCTATTTCACTGGAATGTTAAATTTGTAGGGGGGGCACTAACCACACAAATACCCTATATGAAGATCCTAACTAATGCACGCATATGAAATATATAACCCAGTTCATCAGAGATACAATAATATTATATAATTGTATCTTTGATCAAAAGGTCAATCAACACACATAAATATAAATCAATACAAGAGATCACTGCGAAAATTAATCTATTGAGAATAGCAAGGCTCCGTATCAACACACAAATACTTACACACACAATCGTGTCTGTAGTTCAAGATGCCAGGAGCAGCCCTCCTCTGCCATCAGCTGTCACCACTCGTCTCTGTCTGAGAGACCGTGCGAATACACGCACACACGTCTGCAACACCAGCAGTCGCCCCCTCTCTCTGCCACACCTAGCCCTCGTCTCCCCCTTGTGGGTGCCGGCGAGGGTATATATACGGGCGGGGCCTTATGCTCACTGAGGGGCACTCCTCACATTCAAAATGTCCAAGATGACAAATCACAGTTATTGGTCCCATATATACATTAGAGGGTGAACATCCCAATCACAAGACCCTCACTCGATAGATAGACATTTCTTACATTATATATTGCACACGGCATTCTCGGATAATGCGAGGTATTCATATAAGCACAGATAATATCACTTCTCAAGTCTTGCAAACCCTCGACTTGATTATAAAGTTCTAAAATCATTTAATCTCATTTGCCCATCATAAAGTTTCTTAAATACATCATGACACTTGTAAAATTACACTGATTGTAATCCTGGACACATTAACACTCAAAGAGCGGGTGGTGGAGTATATTTGACTGTGCCGCCCAGCAGGTGGTTTTACCGTAAACGAGCTTGTTTCCGTGCTCGTTTTCATTCATAAACAAGGGCCAGAGCATAATACAAGTATGTATCCCTGAAAGGGCGATAAATGAGCTTTCCAATGACACCAGAACCATCCTTCTACGATCACTGGTTGTCTTGCAACGATCGTGCAACTGAAAGGCAAAATTGGTAAAATACGGTAATTTCCTTATATTATTACGTGTGAAACGAGTGAGGGAGGGTGGAGTAGGGCGGAGTACATATCAGTAGCTCCACGGCCACCGTGGCGAGCGGTCATGAGGTAACCTACGCTCCTCCCACCTCTCCGCTCTCTCTCAGAGCACATTACGTGCTCAAAATTGCATGCGACTATAGCCGGGCCCCGCCACATAGGCCACATTTATTTCACTCGACTATAGCCGGGCGCTGCCAAAGAAGGGTTAATAGTCTATGGGCTGATATAAAAAAGATGATGCAATATTATGTAAGTACTCGTCACACCTAGAACCGTTATTTTGGTCCTCCATAGGGAGACATTCCACACTCCTTGTCTTTTACAGTAGTAGTGTTTCTATATAAATAATTAACTGTTTTTCAACATTTAAAAGCACATAGATGATAATACTGCTCACACAAGTGATGTCCTGATGTCCTGGCGCTGGCCAAGGGCCGGTATACCTTAAACAAACAAAATATATATATATATATATATATATATATATATTAGGGTGGTCCTCAAAACCAAAAGTTTACTTTCAAAATGTCTTACCCCCTAGATTTGTTCCATGTAACGATTCATTAAGCTGCTTGAAAATTTGAATCGATGGGATAATTTTACTGGTGTCACATGGGGGTTAATGTTCCCTACCACCGGTAAAAATTATCTCCTATTGACCTATTGGGAGTGTTGGAGCCTGGCATCCATTAGATGGTGTTAGGTGTCACAGAGTGTAGAGTTTGCGTTACTACCGTTTCACTTTAGTTCCACTATATGGCATTATGAATCCGTTTTTGTGATGTGTCCCAGTGTATTTTTGGCGTGATGTTTCGTAACGTATTAGTGAGGCTTGAAAAACGGCGCGTTATTGGCAGCTCTAATTTTTTGGCCGGGGTCAAAAGACAACGTGGGGATTGTCGAAGTGTGTATTGGTGTGGTCCTGTTTTCTCGATCTTGTTCAGATCATACAATCATATCCTAGCCTATCTGGGATAGAAGACTAATCAGGCGAGCAGATTCAAAAGAATCTAAATATCAATTACACAGTTCCATTAGAGCTGTGCAGTTAATGCAATAATTTCATTCGCAGGTAAATATCATAGCATTTTCTACGAGATCTATCACTGAAGTGTGGTTGGTGGGCCAGCCATTGGAAAAAAATAGTGCGAGGAAGCTGCCCTCCAATGGTGATGTCCTGAGACACTGCTTTTTCCTGCACAAGGAAAAAAAGATTTCAGTTCGAGAAGCAGCAAAGGAAACAGGAACAGAAGTAATTGACCTATGGAAAAAAGCACGGATCCCAAAATCAGCAGACTTTCACGTCCGAGAAAAAGTGGAGAAATTGTTTGAGACTTGGCGAAAGTTACTGTAAGGAAAAAATAGACGATCAGTCCCACAAATTGCTAAAGAAACTGCTTTTCAAAATTGATTTGCTGACCTTTTATACATTGCCCATGCTCAAGCTATGGCAATGATTAAAATTGACGAAGATAGATAATATCTTCAGGCTCAACGAGAGAAGGAACGGTGGGGATACATGGGTGGAGTTGATATTGCTTTTGCATTAAAGCAAAATCGAGTTCACGAGCGTAGGAAGAGATCGGAGGGGCGGAAATTGGAGGAAGAAAAAGGAAGGAAGGAAAGGTATGCCAAGTTATATCTGGAGCAACATTCATCAGGTAGTAGCAGTTAATCATGCATGCCATCTCCACACAAAACGTTAATGTAAGAAGCATTTTTCTACTCGACCTGTTAACATATTCTCACCAGAGGTTGCTGCTGCTCTGGACAGGACTAAAGTAAGTGACAGAAAGGCTACTTATCTTTTAGCTGCAACAGCAACTACCTTGGGTAACTGGCCATCAATTGAAGCTCCATTCGTCGAGGTCGCTTAGCCAGACGAAAAGAGATCTCTGCAGTGGTTAAAGCTGCTTTTAAAGCAAACTCAAAACTGGTGGTCCATAGGGATGTTAAAGTGGTCCCCAGTCTGACTGGAAAGAGAATGTGGATCGTCTTCGAATTCTTGTATCTGGAGGACAGACAACTAAGCTGCTGAGAGTTCCACAACTTACTACTGGTAAAGAGAGGCTATAGCACTAGCAGTCTTTGCTTCATTGGAAGATTGGAACTTTACAGACCGTGTCGTGGGACTTGCATTTGATACCACATTCAGCAACACTGGCCACACTAATGGAGCTTGCAAACTCTTAGAAAAGAAAATGGGCCGGAACCTTATGCCTTTTGCTTGTCGCCACCACATTATGGAGTTGGTAGCTGAGGCCGCCTTCTCTGCTTGCATGGGTGCAGCTTCATCTGGCCCAGATATCAATATCTTTAAATTATTTCAACTAGTGTGGAAGTCCATTGCAAAAGATCAGTTCGATGTTCTTGACCGAGGTGAACTTCCAAAGATGGTACAAGACCAATTCACATCTTATGAAGTAAAGGTGATGATCAATTTCTGCATGGCCCAACTGAAGAACCTGCAACCTTGTGATGAATATAAAGAGCTTCTGGAGTTAACCAACATCATACTTGGTGGCAGTCCTCCTCAAGGCATTAAGTTCAGGGAGCCAGGGGCACTCCATCGGGCCCGCTGGATGGCATGTGTAATCTATGCCATATAAATTCTGCTCTTTCATAAACAGTTCAAGCTGACAGGACCAAAGATGAAAGGTTTGAGGAACTTTGTAGCCTTTGCTGTTCAACTGTATGTAAAGGCCTGGTTTGAAGCCCCTTTAGCCATAAAAGCCCCAGCCAATGACCTTAATTTTCTTTACAAGCTAATGACCTATGGTGATATACCGGTGAAGAAGCACACCACCAAGACATATTGCCGTTATCTCTGGTATCTTATTGAGAATTTGGTGATTTTGGGTATCTTTGATTCACAAATACCTGCTGATGTGAAGAGAGCCATGGTTTCAGCCTTGAAAGAAAAAGGTCCAGAAAATCCTCCTCCTCGTATACAACTGGATCCGACACCCACAAATCTTGAAAGAAAAACTCTGGCAGATTTTTTCACTAGTAACTCCACCAAGCTTCTTGACAACTTAAGGGTGTCACAGAAGTTCCTTCATCAGGATCCAGAAAAGTGGAAGGATCTGCCGGAATTTGCAGAGGCAAGCAAGACCTTTCAGAATATCAAGGTGGTCAACGATTTTGCAGAGAGAGGAATCGCTCTAATGCAAGAGTATAATGCCCTCCTCACCAAGAACGAAAAACAGCATCAGTTCCTCTTGCAAGTCATCGAGGAGCACCGATAGAGGTTCCCATTTGCTACAAAGGCAGCCCTGATGTCAACAGAAACCGGGAAACAATGAGTGGGTTATGGGCCCCTACGATACCGCCCCCATTGAGAGGTTAATACTCACTGCATCTTAAATGCACGAGGGGGACTCGGAATGGCCTTGTGTAACACCTCCAAATATTGTTAATATAAACCGAAATGTGTATGCATGCATTCTAGTCTCAAAGGAACCTAATGAAAGGGTGAGCCCTAAGGAATTGTTATTTCAAAATGTTACCTTATATATGAGGACCATCCCAATATATATTATATATATATATATATATATATATATATATATATATATATATATATATATATATATATATACAGAAAGAAAGAGAGAGAGAGAGAGAGAGAGAGAGAGCGGGAGCCAGCGAGGGAGAGAGACTGGGTCAGGTCCCAAGAGAACAAATAAAACGGATGACCTCAAGGGAGCGTCGACTTATAGCCTGTCCATCTATCAGACACACTACATTAATCTATCCTACTGCAATAATTAAGAGTGAACAGAAAAGGTAAAGAAAATATACTTAGGATAATTATTATACAATGAAGTGCTTTTTGACACTGATATGGATTATTATCCATTCGCCTTTCTTTTTTTCTTTCTTTTTTTGTCTCCTTTTCCCTCGATCGATCTATCTACTTTTCTGTCAGTCTGTCTGTTTCTCTCATTCTTTCTCTCTGACAAATACATATACATACAGGTATACAGTACATATGCTGTATAAGCACATACACACATCCAAACATAGGCTACATAATTATTAAGACATGATAAATTGAAGTGAGAGATAGATTTATAGACAGATAGATAGAGAGAGAGAGAGAGAGACTCAGTCCACACAGACTTTGCGGTCCCTACTATGCAATCCGGCCTTAATACAACTAGATACATTGACAGTTTATAGTAGAAAACAAGGGCAGCGTTGTAGAAGGCTCTCTCCCCATCCTCCGCTATTTCAGGTTAAAAACGTACCGGAAAGTAAGATGAAGTGTAACCTTATGGGACAGGAAATTCCCACCGGGAAAGTTTTTATATAGGAATGACAGAAATTAGTGTGAAAGGGAGCTTACACTTACATACCGACTAATTTCTTCATATTAATATAATCTTCATCAGACGATCGTCCAGTCTTTTCTTAAACGTATCAATTGAATTACTGTCGACCACCTCCCTTGGTAATCAGACTTTCATAGGAAGGATGCCTGACAGTTCTTACTACGTCTTTGGAAGTGATCAAATAACTAAAGCAATACAATCCGATGTTGATCTTCTCTAATTTCTTGTCATATTTGTTCCGGTTTGACATGATGAACAAGACATATCCTGCAACTATATCCTCTGACAAAGCTGAACCCTTCGCCCAAACTTTCGCTAAAAATTCCACCTTGGATGATTCCATTGTTATTCCTTCCTCTCCACCCCCCTATCTCCTACTTATGCCTAATATCCTAATATCTTCTAAATATTATATTTTAGCATTAAGTCCGGACTACCTAGTAGGGAACGCAAGGTCTGTGTAGTCTGTGTATCTATGTAACAATGTACTTTCTACCCTCTTTGGGCTTAATACTAAGAAGGTGTACGGACAGGATGGTGCTCCTCCTGTTATACTATAAAACTGTGCATCTGTGCTGACTCCCTGCCTATGCAAACTCTTCCGTCTCTGTCTCTCCTCTAATGTCTTCCCCTTCTTGCTGGAAGTTTCCTCTCATTCAACATGTCCCAAAGAAGGGCAACCACTCTCAACCCTCTAACTATCATCCTATTGCTCTCATTTCTTGCATCTCCAAAGTTTTTGAAACTCTTCTTACTTCAAAATGTCTTAAGCACTTCTCTTCTCATAATCTATTCTCAGATGGCCAGTATGGCTTTAGGGGTCGCTCTTCTGGAGATCTTCTTTCTTATCTTACTAACTCTTGGTCATCCTCCTTTCGGGATTTCGGTGCGACCTTTTCTAATGTGCTAGACATATTGAAGGCCTTTGATAAAGTTTGGCACAAATTTATAATTTATAAACTACTCTCCTTCGGTTTCTATCCCTCCCTCCATGCCTTTATTTCTAATTTCCTTTCTGGCCTTTCCATAGCTACGGTTGTGGATGGCCATAGTTCACTTTGTCAACCGATCAACTGCGGTGTTCCTCAGGGTTCTGTCCTATCTCCAGTTATCTTTCTAATATTCATTAACAATCTTCTCAACTGCACCTCCAGCCCCATTCACTCATATGCTGATGACTCTACATTGCACTATTCAACTAGCTTTCCTCAACATCCCTCCCAGCAGTTACTTCTCTTCTCGATGTCCTTTTTTTTCTGATCTCACTTGGAAACACCATATTACCTCTCTTGCTAAAACAGCTTCCTAGAAGCTGGGTGTGCTCAACCGTCTCCGGGGGTTCTTTACCCCTGCACAGCTTCTTACTCTGTATAGGAGCACAGTGTGTCCATGTATTGAGTATTGTTTGCATGTGTGGGGAGGCTCCTCTCTCACAACACTTGTAGACAAAGAAAAGAAAGCCTTTTGTGTCATTAACTCACATCCACTCACCGATCCTCTGCAGTTTCTCTCTCTTTGCCGCAATATTGCATCTCTCGTGCTATTCTACCTCTATTATAATTATCAGTGTTCCTCAGAGCTCTCTCAGTGCATACCACCTCCTCTACGTAGAACATGTAGCACAAGCACACAGTCCCACCCTTACTCTGTGCAACCTTTGACCTTCATAATTACCTTGATGTTTTCTTTGTGTGGAAAATTATTATCGTAGTTTGAGTAATATATAGTTTTGTGTCATTTCTTCACCTTTGTATACACTTTCTCGATATATGTATTACGCTTGGCCAGAATCCATAGGTCTGTTTAGGAGAAATTTAAATATTCCTGTTTAAGACCTTTTTCCTTTGCCTTTGATCTTGAAGTTTGAAGTATATATTGATATTTGTTCAATACGATTTCTATATAAACAGCATCTAGAAGAGTGATTTGGTTAAATTCAAAGTATTTTAACACTAGTTTTAATAACTGATGTTTTTATCTTGACCTGTGACCTTGACCTTTAAGAGGAAATATTTTGTATTGCATAATAATTTCATTGACAACTAATTTTGTTTAAAATATGTTTAGTTTAGAAGAAATTATGAGTATAATTAGAATTGACCTTTGACCTTTGTCCTGACATTTTCGGAATGTGTCTCATAATTTTCAGTTATCATATTTATACCAAGGTCAAACATTTCAGCGAAATTGAATATATATACTGACTTAAGGTCTTTTATCAAGGTCAAAAGTTAGTCCTTTTAGTACCGGTAATATTTTATTGTTATACTTGTTGACCTTTGTATAGGTATTTTAGACATTTCTGCAACATTTGGCAAAATGTTTTCCATTAGTTTATACATAATGTAAACAAATCTTATTTTGACCTTTTCCCTTGACATTTGACCTTGATTTTTGAAATATGTATGCGGTATTTGTTCAATAACGTATTTCTATACAAACAACATATAGGAAAGCATTGTTGGTAACATTAAACATATTTTAACACCAGTTTTAATAACTGAACTTCGACCTATACCTGTGACCTTGATCTTTAAAGGAGAACATATTATTTAATTGAATGATCATATCATTTATATTTAATCAAATATGTATGTAAATTTTGATACAAAACTATTGATTTGCTTAGAAGACATTGTGAATATAATTGATAATTACCTACAGCCTTTTTCTTGACCTTTGCAGAATGTGTCTGATAATTTGCAATTATTATCTTCGTACTAAGGTCAACCACTTTAGCGAATTTAGTGACATTTCAATAAACCATAAAGAAGTTAACATATTGACCTACAAATTTGACGTTGATCTATGACCTTGACCTTTTAGTAATATTTTTATTTTGTTGGGCTTTGTATAGGTATTTTAGATATTTCTGCAACGTTTGGCGAAAATCTATCCATTGGTTTGGAAGTAATACTAATAAATCTGGTTTTGACGTTTGACCTTGAACTTTGACATTACAATTAGGAATATTCAGCTGAAAGTTGGTCAGTGTGTTTGTCATATATGTAGGATCTAGCACTGTGAATATGGTGACAATTTAATGAGTAGTTAAAAAGTTGAAAAAGTTACCTTTATCTTTGAACTTAATGATTGACTTTAACCTTTGAGTAAGATCAACTTCATTTTTTGATTGACAACCAAATGGACCGTCTTAATTGATGTATAATAATTGTGTATGCATATAAATAACCCTGGGAGGAGATATTGGACGGACAGACAGACCGACAGACCGGCAGACATACTGTACAGACAAGCTGATTAACTTTTGTTTTTATTTTATTTTTTTGTATTTTGTTTCTTTCTATGTGGATGAGGGAGACAGCAGCCATAGCTGCCTGTAACGAGTGCCTCCCCCAGTTGAAAGAGTGACAGGGCCATAATCAGGGAAAGTTCGAGCCAAAATGCCTGGACACACGGAGTTTGAAGCAATTTAAGTCATAGGATGAGGGTAAGATGGATTCAGGGAAAGAGTTCCAGAGCTCAGCTGTTGAATAGAAGAAGGTCTGAGAATATCGTTTCACTCTTGAATTGGAGAGTTGCACAGAGTAGGGATGGGATTGTGTTGCAAGACGGGTGCTACATACTTTACGTAAAGGAGGTGGTATACACTGAGAGAGCTCTGAGGAACATTGATTATTGTAATAGCTGTAGAATAGCAAGAGAGATGCAACATTGCGGCGAAGAGAGAGAGATTGCATAGCATCTGTAAGTGGACGGGAGTTAATGATACGAAAGGCTTTCCTTTCTACTTTATCTAGGAGTGCGGTGTGAGAGGATCCTCCCCACGCATGCAAACAATACTCGAAAAATGGTTGCACTGTGCCCTTGTACAGAGCAAGTAAACATCTACACTATTGGGAGCGTTTAAGAGCACTGAATCTGTACTCACTGGAACGTAGAAGAGAACGTTACCTAATAATATACACATGGAAAATCGCAGAGGGTTTAGTACCAAACCTACATACTCCGATAGTCATGAAATTCAGTGATAGGAGAGGCTGGGAATGCGAAATCCCCCGGATGAATAACAGGGGTGCTATGGGCTCTCTGCGAGAGGGCTGGTTATCACACAGAGGCCCACGTCTCTTCAACAAACTCCCACGGCGAGTAAGAGACATGAGGGACATCTCGTTAGACAACTTCAAGAGAGCCCTAGATGTCGAACTGCAAAAGTGCCAGACGAGCCCATCCTCGCAAGGGAGCGAGCTGTCGCTTCAAACAGTCTACTGCACCAAATCACCACCCATAACGAGGGGCGTCGTGCTCCTTGGTGCCGCTAGAAGAGCGGCGAACACATCAAAAGGTATCAAAAGGTATATAAGTAGTTGTGCAGGGGTAAGGAACCCCCGGAGGCGGTTGAACACACCCAGCTATGGGAAAATGTTTTAGCAAGGGTGGTAATATGGTCTTTCGAATTGAGAGAGAAAGAGATTCTTAGAATACTGAGAGAAGATGAAGGATTGATTTTTGTATTGTTGAAATTATTGTTTTTTCCACCAACCAACTTCACCTCTAAACTCAATTAATGAAATCAACGTATAAGGGTTAGTCCTGTGAGAGTTCTTTACGGGTAGATAATTGGAGAAATTGGGTTTTGGAAGCATTGAAAGTAACAAGATTTTCTCTGCCCAACATGGAATTTAAATGTTTTATGGCATCTTCGCGTGACTTTTTGAGTGCTTGCTTGTTGGGGGGGTTCTGGAAAATTAGTTGAATAGTGTAATGTAGAGTCATCAGCATATGAATGGATAGGATTGGAGGTACAGTTGAGAAGATCATTAATGAATATTAGAAAGAGAATTGGAGATTGGACAGAGAGTCGATAATTCAGAAGAATCAAAGTTGGGAACACGAGAGAAAGCGAGATTTTTGCGCACATATACGCAACATCCAGCTTTGGCTTGAAATTGAGGATAGAGATAGTAGGAGGATACAGAGAAGGCCGGCGGGTTTGCTGTAAGTAGTTCTAGACACCTGAGTTTCGGTGAGAAAGAGAAGATCAGGGTTGGCAGAGGAGAGGTGGTGTTCCACAGAGTGGAAGTTAGAGGAAAGGCCACGAATGTTTCAGATATTGATAGTAAGAGTAAAAGGTAGTGGTCCAGAGCATTTTGGGGAGTCATTGCCAGGGAACAGATCAATGGGGACATTTCTGGTCCCCCCCGCCCCCCCCCCCCCCCCCCGTCCCAGGGGACTCCGAGGCTGGTCGTGATTTAGTCATATTATTGTTAAAAAAGATGTTGTAGTATGTAAGGTGTCTGTAGTGTAATGTATTGATAGGTGGAAAAAGTGTTTTGGAGGGCAACTGGGGATGTCCTCAATATTGTTGAGGCACAGAAAGGATCAGCTAGGCAGGCCTTGCCATCCCTTCAGTCTCGCATTCAATCCTCGCTCAAGTTTGAACCATTTTTCTAGGATATAAACAACGGTTACCATGTCCCCTTGAACAATGGAGATGGGTAATGGTCTCTGGTTGGTTAAAGAAGATCAAGCGCTTGTGAATCCTCGAAGGAGGAGGTGCGGGAACTATATAAGTAACAAGCCGATTATTGTTATCATTATTATTTTTAGGTACCAGTACAATCTAATATATTAATTTAACTACCAACACCAAACACTTCCCAATGAAACTGATGAAAGCATGTGATCCTACAAGGATTCGAACCTGGGTTACATAGGTATATTGGAAATTGAACCCTTGAACAATTGGTTATAACAAGCGGAATATAATCAAGAGGCAACAACAACAATATTTCAGTGGTGATGGGCTGTCCTATCAGAACGAGAACTGAGCGATCTCTGCCATACCCATAGCTTACTCTGACTGTTCCTTTTACTTATATATTTTCTAGATCTCAAGTGATGGCGTCTCTTCTGTGGATTGACCTCCCAATCTACCAAGATTGGAAGCCAAAGTGTCACATTTTTCCTTTGCCCCTCAACTTTCTTTTCATAATTGCTGAGGGGCACAGAGCTCTGGGTGGGGCTTTGGTTTCCCGGGCGGTTCCGCACCCTCCTAAGCTCCCCGCCATGGAGTGGCTTCGGTCACCAAGGATTTATTGTGGTCGGCAGGGAGGGTTCTGTGGGGGCGCTCGGTTATGGCCTTGGCCTTGCTCAGGGCCTTGGGGCTGTTCGGCCAGGCAGCTTGGGGAACAACAACAACAACAATATTTCATAACTTGTACATTGTGAAAATTGTTTGTGCAGAATAGAACACATAACTAACAAAATGGGTGCACATTGTAAATGTTTTAGTTTGAACACATTTTAGAAAGCTTTATTATATTGGCATTAATTATATAACTCATTGGAATGTTTCAGTATAAATTTGTTCATTAAGCCTGAAAAAGTGTTTATATTATATCACAATAATTCTTATTATATACCAATTTTGTCGCAATTGTTTTAGAATTTTGAGCTCAAAAATGCGCTCATGAATGTTACAGTGTAGTCGCTTTCACATTACCCAAAAGAGTGGGTGTTATTATCATGTCCACGTTAACATAATTAGTCTGCGTAAACGACCGACAGCGAAAAAGTACCAAGAAAAATGTTAAATGATATGTACGAAAAGAAGGCAAAATTAAAAACAAAAACGCGAAACGTGAAAGAAAAGGCATAATGAGTTGAGGTTCTCGCCTATTGTTACCAACCTCATTACTACCAGGCAGACAGCAGCAGTGGTGGTGGTTGTTGTTGTTGTGGTGGTGGAGGTTGTTGCTGTTGTTGTGGTTGCTGTTGTTGCTGTGGAGGATGTGGTGGAGGTTGTTGTTGTGGTGGTGATAGAGGTTGTTGCTGTTGTTGTGGTTGCTGTTGTTGCTGTGGAGGATGTGGTGGAGGTTGTTGTTGAGGTGGTGATAGAGGTTGTTGCTGTTATTGTTGCTGTGGTGGAGGTTGTTGTTGTGGTGGTGGCAGAGGTTGTTGCTGTTGTGGTTGCTGTTGTTGCTGTGGAGGATGTGGTGGAGGTTGTTGTGGTGGTGGTAGAGGTTGTTGCTGTTGTTGTGGTTGCTGTGGAGAGTGTGGTGGAGGTTGTTGTTGTGGTGGTGGTAGAGGTTGTTGTTGTGGTGGTGGTAGAGGTTGTTGTTGTGGTGGTGGTAGAGGTTGTTGTTGTGGTGGTGGTAGAGGTTGTTGCTGTTGTTGTGGTTGCTGTGGAGGGTGTGGTGGAGGTTGTTGTTGTGGTGGTGGTAGAGGTTGTTGTTGTGGTGGTGGTAGAGGTTGTTGCTGTTGTTGTGGTTGCTGTTGCTGTGGAGGTTGTTGTTGTGGTAGTGGTAGAGGTTGTTCTGGTTGCTGTGGAGGCTGATGTTTTGGTTGCTGTTGTTGTTTTGGAAGTTGTTATTTTTATTTTGTTGGTTGTTATTGTTGTTGTGGTAGTTGTTGTTGGTATTGTCGTTCTTGTTGTAGTGGTGCTAGTTGTTTTTGGGGTTATTGTCGTTGTGGAGGTTGGTGCTGTGGTTGTTGCTGTTTGAGAGGTTATTGTGGTGGTCGTTGTGGTTGTTCTTGTACCAGTTGTTGCTGTTGTTTTTGTTGTTTGGTTGTTGTGGATGTGAAAGTTGTGGTGGCGCTTGTTGTTGTTGTGGTTGTTCTCGTTGTAGTGGTGGTGTTGTTGTGGTGGTAGTGGTTGTTATTGTGGTTGTTGTTGTTGTGAAGAATGTTGTTGCGGCTGTTGGTGTTGTTGCTGTGGAGGTTGTTGTTGTTATGGAGGCTGTTGTTAAGGTTGTTGTTGATGAGGTTGCTTTTATGGAGGCTTATTATGCTCGGACAAATCTGGTCTTTGTGGGTCTCATTCAACAGGAAGAATTACAAGTAAGTGGTATAAGACCGACTAAACACAAGGATTCCAGTTATACAAATAGTACAGAACAGTGAGGATATGGAGTACTTTACATTTATCCGCATTGAAACACATTTGTCTAATTTGAGCCCAATGTGACAACTTATCTAGATTATGTTGCATATCTTCAACATGTTCATTTGAGAGTACGCTATTTGCTATTTTTGTGTCGTTAGCAAACTTTGAGATTTTACAGGTGAGGCCCTCAGATATGTTGTTAATTAAATGTAAACTAGGAAGATAACTGGCCCCAGTTCCGATCTCTGGGGTACCCCACGACTTACATTGCTCCATGTGGATGCTTTACCGTTTATGACTTCTCTTTGCTTTCTGTTACTGAGCAAATTGGCTATCCATTCCAACGCACCGTCATGTATTCCATGCGCTTTTAGTTTTATCAATAAACGTTTGTGTGGAGCTTTGTCAAAAGACTTTTGAAAATCGAGGTATATAATATCTACAGCTTTACTTTAATCATATTGGTTGAGGATATCGTGGAAGAAGTCTAAAAGGTTTGTTAAGCAGGAGCGTTTATTACAAAAACTGTGTTGAGTATCTATAAGCATGTTGTTTTCCTATAATCCACATTGTCAAACCCATTAATCATTAATTTTGTAATACTTCAATGAGCTGACCTCGTAGTTTGCGTGTTTCCAACGGAAAGATATCAAGAGCTCTCAACCTGTCCTCATAGTTCAGTCATCTGATCGATGGAATAAGCTTTGTAGCCTTAGCTTGTAATCTTTCCAGTCGCTCTACATATTTTCTGAGTGTTGGAGACCAAAATTGAACAGCATACTCCAGGAGAGACCGTATCAGAGCGTTGTAAAGTGTGAAGACTATTTCCATATTGCTATACTTAAATTGCCTCTTAACCCCTTCTGTACCGGCGACATCCTTTTAACTTTAGTCTGGCTACTATTAGACGATTATATTCAGTCTCAAAAGGGCCTCCACCAATTAACAGGCTTCGAACTATCTCACTTAACCCATTTTACTGCCACAAATCCTTCTTAAGCTGCACAAAATCCTCTATATTTGGCTAGAATAAAATGAGAAAGACGTCGCCAGTACAGAAGGGGTTAAAATAGCCCAATCATTTCTGAGCTTTCTTCTCGACTTCAATGCACTGCTTGGAGAACTTTAGGTCACTGCTAATCAGAACACACAAATCCTTTTCCAAGTCAGTCACTTCCAGAGGCATTCCTAATAGCGAATAGCCTGATTTGGGGTTTGATTGGCCGATATGCATCACCTTGCACTTTTCCAAGTTTAGAGGCATCTGCCATGTCTCTGACCATTCACTAAGTCTGTTGAGGTCCATCCTCAGCTGGTCAATTAATTCACATTCATTCCAAGCTTTATATCATCTGCAAACTTGGAGATAACACTCAACAGACCAAAATCGATGTCATTAACATAAATAATAAACAGAAGTGGTCCAAGGACTGATCCCTGTAAAACTCCAGAGGTGACTGGAGTCCACTTAGAAGAAACACCATTGATTACCACTCATTGTTGTCCACCTTTTAGGCAACTTTCAATCCAATTTGTGACCTCTGTATTGATACCTAGTGCACTCACTTTTGACATTAGCCTGCAATGAGGCACTTTGTCAAATGTTTTTTGAAAATCTAAGCAAAGGATGTCTATGGCTCTACTTTTGTCATATTCACTCAGTACTTCATGGACAAATTCCAGCAAATTAGTAAGACATGATCGGTGTCGCCTAAAACCATGTAGGGATCTGTTATTTATTATTTTGTCTACTAGTATCCCTTCTAAGAGTTTTACTTTGATAGAAGTGAAGCTAATTGGCCGATAATTCTTTGGACACTCATGATCCCCTTTCTTAAAGATTGGGGTCACATAGGCCATTTTCCAGTCTTCAGGGACCTCTCCATTTTCTAGAGATCTATTAAGGATTTCTGCCAAAAAGGTGCAATTTCATATCGCACATCTTTTGTACAACTCAGGGAAGAAAGCTATCTGGGCCGGATGACTTGAACCTATTTAACTTATCAATTCTTTTTGCTACCTCCTCCAGTGTACATCTAATTCTGCTAAGAACTTCACCCTCATGCATTAATCCTGGACTTGGCATGTTACTGGTATTTTCCCTTGTAAATACTGAGGCAAAATAGTAGCATGGGGATTTAGCTATATCAGTGTCAGAGGTTTATAGTTGGCCTGTTGGATCCTTTAGAGGTTCAATGATACTTTTGAATGGCTTCCTGCTGTTTATATAGCTGAAGAATTCTTTAGGACTCTCTTTGCAGAGGGCTGCAACCTTTAGTTCTTCATTCCGCTTTGCTTCCTTTATAAGAAATTTCACTCTTCTACACATATTTTTGAAGGAATCTAAATCTCTTTGGTCATTACTTCTTTTGGCCTTTCTGTATGCATCCTTTCTCTTTCTAATTGCTGAACCTATGTCACTTGTGAACTCTTTTGGTTGGGTTGAGCCTGGTTTGGTAAGTTTAGTAGGAACGAATGCAGCTTGTCGATCAATAAACTGCTCTTTGAATAGGCACCAAATCACATTAACATTCTCACCCGCAAGTCTGATCTGGCATAAATGCCTTAAAAATTTACATAACGGAAATTTAGAGTTGCACTCTGAGGACTGGTGGATCTGCTTCTAAAGGTGCAAAGAGATAACCTAACTAGATTGTGGTCACTTCCTCTGAGTGATTCCCCAACAGATAAGCTGGTCACACTTTCTTCTTCAGTGATGAACACAAAATCTAGTATATTTATGCCTCTAGTTGGCTCGTTCACCCACTGGGTCAAAATGTTATCGTTAGTAAAGTCCACAAGACGATTACCTTCAGCATCGGCAGTTCTTGATCCCAGCTTACTAGGCAATTGAAGTCACCTAAGATCAGACTGATTTTACCCTCGTTAACAGCACTCAATCTTGTGTATAGAAGTTCATCCTTTTCAACATTTTGATGTGGAGGCCTGTACACCAGAACAATCCTACAGATAGAGTTACCTAGATTGAGCTCTACTCCAAGCAGTTCACGTTCTGACCTCAGGAGTGCGTTCAGTCTACCCTATCAGGCAATAATGTTTCTGTTAGAGCAATCCTGTTTATGATCGCGCAGGGTGAACGACATTGATAGCCAAACATTGATTCTTGTCGCTGATTGGTCAGAGGCAGTGAGCGCGAAATTCAATTTTTGTTGGCGATGTCTGCGAAGGTTTTAGGCCCTGTAACATGTGTTTTTTCGGTCTATTAACCCTTTATTGGCGGCGCGCAACTTATGTCGTGTGAAAGAAATTTGGACTAAGTGGCGGTTCACAACTTATGTCGTGTGCCATTTTCAGCACGTAATGTTGCAGAGAGAGAGAGCTGAGCGGTGTGAGGAGCGTAGTAAGGCTATGACCGTCGCACACCACCGCGGTGGGCCAACTGAAGTGAAAACCACCCTTCCTTCCCCCCTCACACTCGCTACACAGGGAATTATGTAGGGAAAGTACCTAATTACATGGTTTTTTCACTCGTGTTGCACGATTGTTGCAAGAAAACTAGCGGTCGTACAAGGATGGTTGGGGTGTCATTGGAAAGCTCTGTTTATGCCCTTTCAGGGATAGATACTTGTTTTATGCTCTGGGTGTTATTTAGGCATGAAAATGATCACGTAAACAACCCTATTTAGGGTAAAAACACTCCGCTGGGCGGTACATATAAATTACCGCCTAGGCCGCTCGTTAGGTGTTAATTTCAGTCAATACATTTAAATAAGTACTATCCATCAATATAGGGTATTGGCTATGGTAGTCACAATGTCAGCTACAGTCAACATCCTTGTTCAAGCTCAAGACAGACGGCAGGCTACCATCAGGCTATTATATCTTATAATCTTACCAGGAAATGTTGACAAAGTTATTACGGTCATTATCTGGCAAAGGTAGCTCTTTATTCCCTGTGTAATTCTCAAACAATTCTCCGTTAGTCTATTGGGGAATTAAAAAGTATATATTATTTTCCTGGCGATGTATGAATAGGCTGAATTATATAGTTTATATATAGGCTATTGTTCTTTCCCTGATGATGTAGCCTATGTGGAGGCTGAATTAAATAGTAGCCTATATATTATTATCTCTTCCTGGCAGTGTAGGCTATGTATAGGCATATTTTCTTTTCCTGACAATCTATGTGTAGGCTATAGGCTATGTATAAGCCTAGTCCCTATATTAATGGAAGGTTCATTAATGTTATAATTTAACCATTAGATTACCTTTGAAAATTTAACTATAGCGTGGGTAGGCTACCTTACTAAACATAGCTTAACTGACCTATCATACTTTGATGCAATTATGCCTCAGAAATTGTTTTTTTAAAGAAATGTAAATAGAGTAATCGATCAATAATATAGACAAGCGCCGAAAAACCTGTACAGCAAGTTAGGCTATAACCCGTTAATATATAGGCTATCATACAATTGGCATAGTAACAACTGTAACATTACCGATATATAACTATAACAATTAAATACAAACCGCATAAAAAACATAATAATCAATCAATAATATAGACAAACGCTCAAAAACCTGTACAGCAAGTTATAACCCATTACAATACATCATTGGCATAGTAACATTACCAATATATAACGATACAAATTTAATAAAAATTGCAAAAAAAAAAACATTAACTCATCGAGCCTTGAACCCTTGCTAGTAGGCTTACGGATTTAAAAGCGAAGTCGTTACCAACTAGGCTACGCTTACCGCACTGAAGGCCTGACGAAGTAGCTGTGAGACTTGCTCTCCAAGCTGATTGTTTTATATTATATATAGCAAAATGGTCATGATAACTGTGATTTTTATAGGTGTGCCACCTTATAATTGCGAT
Source organism: Paralithodes platypus (assembly GCA_032716605.1). Taxonomy (NCBI): domain Eukaryota; kingdom Metazoa; phylum Arthropoda; class Malacostraca; order Decapoda; family Lithodidae; genus Paralithodes; species Paralithodes platypus. Next base: position 29,228,729 of record CM064547.1, read on the forward strand.
TGCGACACATAAATAACATGGAGGGAGGCTAATTAAGCTTAATTATGATAATATAATGTCGAGGTGAGATTTAGGGCTACTGTTATGATAGCTTCGCTAGTCACCTCCACGGAGTGTTAGCGTGATCGCCATCTGATTGCAAACGATCACAAACGTGATTCGTCGAATCAGAGGCGATCACGTTCAGTAGAGCTATCCCGTTTGTGTGTTTGGGTAGACTGAACGCGCTCAAGCTGGTCGTGCAGTCAATTGAGTTTGAAAATCCCTGATGTACAAATGAATTCCGCCCCCTTCCTGCATGGTTCGGTTTTTGTGGAACATTCTATATTCAGGTATTTCAAATTCCCTAACATAATCTCTGGTATCACTGTGAATCCAGGATTAAGTGATAGCCACTACATTGAAGCCTTCTGTAGACAACAATGCCCAAAGTTCGGAGGATTTAATCCTAATTGACCTGGCATTAAATAAATCTACCTTAGGGGGATTCAGGATTTTCTTAGAACCCCCTAGTTTACCCCGTTTCCTGACGAGAAAGGAGTCTCTGGTAGTGCATTTTCTTGCACATTACTTCCCTGTACACTATCAGAGGTGTTGCAATTCCCTATATGTGGTGAATCCTCACCTGAGCTAGAAGAACCACTATCTAGTGGTTCAGAAATAGGCAACTGAGGTCTAGACTCTAGAGGGAGTTGCGAGACTTCTCTCAATCTACTGGGGAACTCTGCCATTTGTTGAGAGGTATTCTTGCTCTCAGAGGGATGAAGTCCCTTTTTTGTGGGACCTCTTTTTGGAAGTTTGAGATCAAGTACTGGTGAGTGTTTGCACTTTTCCTGCTGGGGATGTTTTCTACATTTTTGCTGGTCCACAGCAAGCTATAAAGATCGTGATTTAGGAAATCACCAAGTTTGATTTTACCGCTAGTGCTTAAATGCATACCGTCACGGAGGTAGAGGTTGCGCTTCCCATATAATTCATCAAATTGGTCCACAAATCTCACCCCTTTCTGGGTACACAGGTCAGCTAACCTACCATTTAAGCCTATTACTTTGCTGGTAGGACAATACCCTCCATACATCCTGGGCATAATACCAAGTATCATGCCTCTGTCTGTCTTGAGTCATAGCTCATCAGCCAGAGTCATAACCTCTCCTATTATTGACTCTGTGGCACCGACTTTATTTCCTTTGAGGAACAGGTCATTATCACTGACCTGGGCTATTCTTGCCGTCCCCTTTGTTTTGGACCAGACTTTTTCTACTTCCTTTGTGATCTGGGAAGTCCTTGCACCTGCGGGGCTCTTCACTTTTCTCACATCTCAGCGAAATTTAAGAAAGAGATACTCTTGGCCTTTGACCTGAGAATCCCCAATCAAAATTGTTTTTGTCTCTTTGTCACTAACAAGACCAAACCTTCTTGACATAATAAGTTTGGTCCCTTTCTTGTTTGAATGATGCATATAACATTTTGCTGTCCACTATGCACTTGACTATCCTTTTTTCCTCTGTTCTGTACGGACTTAGGGAAGTCATACTGACTTTTGGCATGGTCTAGAGGACTAATCTATTTGATGTGTTAACCTCATATTCCTGTCTGGTCTTTTTATTCTTTTTGTTTGACCTCTCTCCAAGCATACCAAGGGTCACTTGCACTAGCTGTAGCAGGAATAACAGCCTCTTCTGTAGTTGTTGCCTTCTTGACTGGCACGAAATTCTTATTTTGCTTATTTGCACCTGCATGACTTGTGCTGGTGTTTGACATAACAGCTTACACACTCACATTAGCTTCACTTCTAAGGCTATCTATTACCTTTTTCAACTCTTCTATTTCTTTTCTTCCTTCTTCCTTTAGAATTGAATTTTCTGTGTTTCTTTGCATTATTTGTCCTTAACCATTTCAGTACCGATGACGTCCCTTTAACTTTATTATGGCTATTATTAGACAGTTTTATTCAGTTTAAAAGGGGCCTCCAGCAATTAACAGGTTTCAAATGATCTCCCTAAACACATGTTACTACCGCAGATCTTTCTTATCCCGGAAATGGCGCCGAGACTCTTAACCCTTTCACGCACATATGACGCAGAGGTTGCCAGATTAGCAATAAGAAATAGAGTTTTCTCACTCTTATAATTACCTCTCCAAAATTAGTTTTCTGCCCACAGCTAACTCAAAGACAACTGCAGAGGTTGAAGTAACTAAACTAAAGGTTTCTAAATACCCCTGATGGTAAAGTATCCCTAATAGGCTCAAAATCGCGTCATATGTCGGAGAGGGTTAAGAGGTTTGATTGGGCGAAGGCGACAGGACTCTTAAGATCCAAGGCCTAAACAAAGCCTTTTAAATTACCCCAGTGCACTCAAAACAAAGGAATATGTGATTAAGCGAGACAATTCCCCTCCTTACCTTCTATCACTCCTCCATATGTGTCCAAACTCCCCTCCCCCCCCCCTTCAATTATCACCTATTTTTTCTCTTATTCTCTTGTTTATCGGTTTATTTTCCGCGCTAATATCCCCCACCCGGTTTAAAAGGTCAAAAGGGAGGCATTTAGAGATTGTAGCAAGAGATAGACTTCACTAACAAGACATCAGTGTCGATCGATAATGAGAGGGGGAGGATGTGTGCCACGCCGGCTCTCCTCTCATGAATGAACAGGTCGGCAATAATTTGTCTTTTTCACCCCCGAAATACTATTCCCAGTTGTTTTATTGCTGCTCCATGTTAATATCTTCATATTAAACGTAAAATAGGTGCGTATGAATTAGTAATAACGATATTTATTGGATAATGACAATTTTCATCGGGAATGAGCCAAAATATCTTGACCTGGCGGGCACTCTCAAATACCATAGCTTCGCGGTTTGAAGGTTAAACTGCAGAAAATCGTCTAAATTTAGCTAGCATAAAATTAGAAGGACGTCACCGGTACAGTAGAGGTTAATCCCAGCTACGTAGTTCATGAGTTTGCCTTCTATCTCACAAAAGAGACAGAGACTATCATGGTGGATGTTGGCATATGCACCTTCTTTGAAGTTAATACACCACTTTAGCTTTTTGCACTTACCGCAAGTTGCTTTGAGTTTTAAAGTACCAGTAGCTGACATGGTATTAAATTTGTTCTAACAGTTCAAATACTGTGTAAAAGCTTCTAACTTCAAGGAAAACTAATGACCAATACAATGCTATACAAAGGGTGTTGGTGGTAAGTTATTCCCGCGTCGTCTGCATCCACCTATTCGTCAATGGTGTTCGTTCTGTTCTAGATTCTGACTTCGTTATGCCTGCCATACTAAACCAAAAGTCTCACCGAGGTCAGACAGTCCCAAGGTGACGCAGCTCCCAACTGAGCAGCAATCGTGTCCTAAAGACATTGATTTTCCAAAAGGAGTGACAGCGATAGCCTGAATCCTTACTAAGTACTACTAACCTCCTTCAAACAGCCAGACTCTAGAATCTAGTGATCACAAGGGACATTACACTTATTCCAATAGGCAAACCCGGGTATTTTAGTTGGCCTGGCAACCAACATGGAGTAATGCTCTCTCACCTGAGAGCAATCCAGCCAGATGCACCATAGAACAGTCCCAGGGAGTGGTCAAGCATTTCATGTTAGGAATGGGCCTGTCGGGGCTCTACAGCCACACTCTATTTATTGGTCCCCACCGCCTGGAATTACTCCAATTCCAGTCTCTCATATCCTGTAAGCGTAAAATTATGTTATTTATAGAGTTGTCCAAAGCCTCTCTTCCCACACATGAGGTAGCAGTCGGGTCCTTAATATTACCATAAGTTAATTGTGTGTGATTGTGTAAAGAATAGAGAAGAAGTCTTATAACTAGACCAAAAGGAAAAGTTGGAGTAGATGTAACTCGGATTCGCAGGGACGCTACTTCCTAAAAGACGTGCTAATCCCGTCTCTCCTACGAGAGAGAGAAAGAAAGAGAGAGGAAAGGCAGAAGATAGCAAGGGGGGTGAGACAGTGAAGCACAGAGCCGAAGCATCTCCAGAGATGGGGCTGCTTCGAGCCGTGGGTGGGTGACCAGGCCCCGTGCATCCTGCGAATGCAAGATGGCGGGGGCTGGTTGCAGCTCAAAGTCCTTCACATGTCTCACTTCCTAGACTGGAACGAGACCTCACGGGCTTCACTGCTGAATGTACAGGCTCTCAGCCTATGCCCGAGAGGGAGTAATTGGAATATAGAAAATAAATAATAATAATAGCTTTAATCTTGACCTCACGTCGACTTAAAGCTCTTATACGAAGTAGGTGACAATTGTATACTTGACATCTCTCTCTCTCTCTCTCTCTCTCTCTCTCTCTCTCTCTCTCTCTCTCTCTCATTATTATTATTAGTATTATTATTATTATTATTATTTTGTTATTTTCATTTTTATTATTAGTATTATTATTAAATGTTTGTAATATTATACTGTATATATTTGTTATTAATATTAATGATTGGTGACATAAATATCTTAAGTATGATCATTGTTATTTCACTATGTATTTTATGTTTCATAGATATTTAGTTTAAGAATCACTATTAACATAGCCTAATTCACACACACACACACACACACATACAGACACAGAAGACGCTCCACCCTTTACTATTGACTCCACTTATCACTTAACATCTGTACGAATACACCCTCCATCAATCTTCAACCCCTCTCCCCTCCCGTCTTGAATATAATTGTTGAGTTGTAAAATATTTTGGTGTATGACATTGGTCTGATAAAGCCCTAGGCGAAACGTTGTCAATAAAGTACTCCTCTTCACATGGTGCATATATTCCTTCTGTCTACTTTTCAAAGTCTATTTTTATCATCATATTACCACTCTTGCTAAAACAGCTTCCCAAAAGTTAAGTGTGCTTACCCTTGTCCATAGGTTCTTCACCCCGCACAGATTCTTGTTGAAATGGGTAACGTCTATCTCAATTCATCCTTTGACATTCAAAATTTCTTCCTAAGCTGAATAAACTCATCTACTGCTAGCCAATATATAGTGAAATTTGCGTCCTCGATTACTGAAAGAGTAAACTACTGGGTGCTATGTTCAAGTAATACATTGTTTGGACTGAATTATTTAAGACCAAATGTTCACAACAGTTTCAAGCACGTCAGGTACATATAATAATAAAAAAAAAAAAAATGAGCATTAACTTCGCATACTTTAAACGGGGAGGACATTTGTCGACATCATATCCTTATCATCATATCCTCGACATCATATCCTAGATATATATATAGATAAGGTTATGGGTAGGTACATTCGGATGCCATAGTCTCTAGCCCACTCATAACTATTCGTGGACTTCACATATTATTTATTATGGCTTTATATCTGTAGACACGAATTTAAGAATATAATTTTCTATATATGAACTACAAAACTATATATACTAGTAATTGAAAAGTAGGTTGTATCAAAAGGTCAATCCAGATAGATATAATTGCATAACAAACAAAGGGGGTCCACGAATTCTTATGAATGGGCAAGATACCATGGCATCTGGGTGTACGTCACTTGCATAATGGTAGGCTATATATAGCTAAGTAAATAGTTACATTGTAGAGTTAATTGAGTAACTGTTTTATGCACTTGGAAAATGAAAGGTGGCTGAAGCATTGTGTGAATTTAGCATTCATGACCTATGCTATTATATGTGTTTGTTTGATTATTTGTATTTGTTTTTCTTTGTCTTTAATTTATTTTATCTTTGATTATGTTTGTCTTTGTTTGTGTTTGTTTTTGGCTGTTTTGTCTTTGGTTGTTTTGTCTCTGGTTGTTTTTGTCATTGACTGTATTTGTCTTTGCTTGTATTTTGTCTTTGCTTGGGTTTTGTCTTTGTTCGTGTTTGGTCTTTGCTCGTGTTTTGTCTGTACTCGTCTTTTGGGTTTGCTTGTATTTTGTCTTTGTTCGTGTTTTGTAGTTGAACGTGTTTTGTCTGTGCTCGTGTTTTGTCTCTGCTTGTGTTTTGTCTTTGCTCATGTATTGCCTTTTCTTGTATTTGTGTTAGCTTGTGTTTCTCTTTGCTTGTGTTTTGTCTGTGCTTGTGGTTTGTCTTTGCTCTTGATTTGTCGTTGCTCGTGTATGTCTGTGGTTGTTCTTGTCTTTGGTTATTTTAATGTGTGTATACTGATCGATGAGCCACATCAATAAATCACAGGAATCAGTACCATCCAAGGGGGGTCAACATCATCTCAAATAAACAGATAATTATTAGGTGATATGGGAATTCATTGACCAAAAGTATCATATATCTGTGGGTTATTATATATTTTGAATAGTTACTATTTGGGATTTTGCTTGCTTTTACTATTTTTGAGCAATGTATTGTAGCTCGTCCCTTAGGCTAAAAACAACACCTTCCCAGGCTTTTTCATATTTATAAAAATGCCCTTCCAGACCCCCAACAAGCTAAAGTTGTAAATTTTCGAGTTACAGGTTTTCAAAATTACAGGCTTGCCATCGTCCCGCCCCCCCCCCCCCCCCCCCCCCCCCCCCCCCACCCCTCCCCGCCGCCTCGAAACAATGAAGGGCCCACAGGGCTGCCCCCCCCCCCCTACCCCTTAGATCAAAAAGGGTTAAAATGCTATCTATAATCTGTAACGTCCACAAGCCACTAAAAAACTGTCCCTACGACGTAGATACAATCTGATCGTCCCCGCGGTGGGAGTGGGTATTTTATCTAGAGCCTAAAAATATTATCAATCTTTACCCTTCTGTATTTTTCATTCAGCATTTTTGTTCTCTCTCTTTCTCTCTCTCTCTCTCTCTCTCTCTCTCTCTCTCTCTCTCTCACACACACACACACACACGCACACATTCACTTTTCAACTGGACTTTTCCTTCTCTCTCATCTTTCTCTTCCAATATTTTCAAAGTATGGTTTCCCATCTTTACTCTGTAGCTATATATATTTTCTTTACTCTGTAGCTATATATATTTTCTTTACTCTGTAGCTATATATATTTTCTTTACTCTGTAGCTATATATTTTCTTTACTCTGTAGCTATATATATTTTCTTTACTCTGTAGCTATATATATTTTCTTTACTCTGTAGCTATATATTTTCTTTACTCTGTAGCTATATATATTTTCTTTACTCTGTAGCTATATATATTTTCTTTACTCTGTAGCTATATATATTTTCTTTACTCTGTAGCTATATATATTTTCTTTACTCTGTAGCTATATATATTTTCTTTACTCTGTAGCTATATATATTTCTTTACTCTGTAGCTATATATATTTTCTTTACTCTGTAGCTATATATTGTCTTTACAGTGTAGATATATATTTTCTTTACTCTGTAGCTATATATATTTGCTTTACTCTGTAGCTATATATATTTTCTTTACTCTGTAGCTATATATATTTTCTTTACTCTGTAGCTATATATATTTTCTTTACTCTGTAGCTATATATATTTTCTTTACTCTGTAGCTATATATATTTTCTTTACTCTGTAGCTATATATATTTTCTTTACTCTGTAGCTATATATATTTTCTTTACTCTGTAGCTATATATATTTTCTTTACTCTGTAGCTATATATATTTTCTTTACTCTGTAGCTATATATATTTTCTTTACTCTGTAGCTATATATATTTTCTTTACTCTGTAGCTATATATATTTTCTTTACTCTGTAGCTATATATATTTTCTTTACTCTGTAGCTATATATATTTCTTTACTCTGTAGCTATATATATTTTCTTTACTCTGTAGCTATATATATTTTCTTTACTCTGTAGCTATATATATTTCTTTACTCTGTAGCTATATATATTTCTTTACTCTGTAGCTATATATTTTCTTTACTCTGTAGCTATATATATTTTCTTTACTCTGTAGCTATATATATTTCTTTACTCTGTAGCTATATATATTTTCTTTACTCTGTAGCTATATATATTTTCTTTACTCTGTAGCTATATAATTTCTTTACTCTGTAGCTATATATATTTTCTTTACTCTGTAGCTATATATATTTTCTTTACTCTGTAGCTATATATATTTTCTTTACTCTGTAGCTATATATATTTTCTTTACTCTGTAGCTATATATATTTTCTTTACTCTGTAGCTATATATATTTTCTTTACTCTGTAGCTATATATATTTTCTTTACTCTGTAGCTATATATATTTTCTTTACTCTGTAGCTATATATATTTTCTTTACTCTGTAGCTATATATATTTTCTTTACTCTGTAGCTATATATATTTTCTTTACTCTGTAGCTATATATATTTTCTTTACTCTGTAGCTATATATATTTTCTTTACTCTGTAGCTATATATATTTTCTTTACTCTGTAGCTATATATATTTTCTTTACTCTGTAGCTATATATATTTTCTTTTGTCAGTTTTTGTTTATATTTCTAACCCTGTGATTCCATAAGACGTGTATTGAGCTTAACCCCTTCAGTACGATGACGCCTTTTTACCTTATATTTTAACTAAAATTAGACAATTTTAGGTAGTTTAACAAGAGCGCATGTTATTCAGAGGGTTTATCGATATCGCATTTACCCCTTTGAGTCCTAGAGGTAGATCAAAAGCTAAAGAAAAACGTTTAATGATAACCGGAATATGATCAAAATTACGTCATCGCGCCGAATGGGTTAATCAAATCGTGCAATGTTAGCGAGAGTAAGTGAAGAAGATGTAATAATATATAAGACATTTGCATTCGTCTTAATTCGCAATATTTTTGTCTGAACGAAACTTTAAAGTTCATTTCAGTTTGTTATATTGCCTTAGAAACCACACACGCACACATTATAAAGACATTTCTCTCTCTCTCTCTCTCTCTCTCTCTCTCTCTCTCTCTCTCTCTCTCTCTCTCTCTCTCTCTCTCTCTCCCCTAAAGTATTACTATTGATAGTAGTGAGACAAATTAAATTGAATAGTGACTGTATATTTGTACCAACAAATTGGTGCCGGTATCAATCGTTCAATATACTACATAAGATAAAGCAATTTCAGCATTAGCAGGAGGGGAAATATAATTTAAGGAAGTTAAATGACAAGCATATGAGGATTAACAGTATGTCCTTCAAATTGTGATGATGATGATAATGATGATATTAATGATGATGATAATAACATCAATATAAACGAAAATTATCAATAACCATAACTTACCATTGGAATATTGCTAAGCAATATGGTTCACATTAAGAGATCTTGTAGTAAGAAGAGAGTGGGGCCTCCTTTTTCATTGGGCACCATTTGAGTGCCACAATTGTCAAACAAAAGGGTTTGATTTTATTTGTGATCATACAGAATGTATACTAAGAAACCGAACTATAAAACCCGCATTAGTATTGCCAAATGTTTATTGTGGCAATGAAGATTATGAAAGTTAACCCTCTCGTTAAGAGAGGATAATATAACCAGTGGCACCAAAATGGCGGAAGTTGGCCGATCTATGTTACTATAGGCTTCTAGTGAACACCAGTTAGTATCACGTTTATTATATTACATGTGTTTAATGACTAGTGCAAACGGAATATTGATATTCATATGTTTTTACTACTCGTGAAAATCCTGTCAGAATCTGTTTGGTGTCCGGACAAAACCCCAATGAACACAACCCCCATGGAAAAAAACCCAATGGACAAAACCCAAAGGACAAAACACCAATAAACAAAACCCCAATAAACAAAACCCAATGGACAAAACCCCAATGGAATAAACTCCCTTGGACAAAACCCCAATGGACAAAACCCCAATGGACAAAACCCAATGGACAAACTCCAATGAACAAAACCCCAATGGACAATACCCCGATGGACAAAACCACAATGGACAACACCACAATGGACAAAACCCAATGGACAAAACCCCAATGGACAAACCCCCAACAGACAAAACCCCAATGGACAAACCCCCAACGGACAAAACCCCAATGGACAAACGCCCAACAGACAAAACCCCAATGGACAAACCCCCAACAGACAAAACCCCAATGGACAAACCCCCAACAGACAAACCCCCAACAGACAAAACCCCAATGGACAAACCCCAACAGACAAAACCCCAATGGACAAAACCCAAACGGACAAAATCCCAATGGACAAAACCCCAATGGACAAAACCCTAATGGACAAAACCCCAGTGGACAAAGCCTCAATGGACAGAAACCCAATCTTTTAAAGCAAAAGTGAACAAAACCCCAGTCTCACGTATACAAAATAATATAAAACACTTGTATGGCTCTTATCACACATTGAATTATATTTATCACACTCCACAATCCTTGTTTAGGTTAGTTTAGGTTACGCTAGTTTAACTTTAGGTGACTGGGGTGGTGGTGACGGGTTCTGTCCACTTTGCATAATAAGGGGTTGAGGATTTGTTCAGTGGGATTTTGTCCCCTTATATTTTGTCCATTGGTGTTTCATCCGTTTGTTTTTTGTCATACAACCAATTAATCTGTTTATAGTCAATTTTGTTACCGGCTGTCAGTAAATTGCCATGTCCCCATCTTGATTACTTGGTTTTTTCGAAGCTTTTGGGTCGAAACAGGTTGTTTATTACGAACACTTGGCATTATTATGAGGCAAAAAATAGTTTCAAATGTTTACAATTAAATATCAATTTAGCTGCAAAGGGAATAAAATGATCGTAACTTGAAAACAAACCGACTACAGTTATTTGTACTCACAATCAATAATAAGCTCATATACAACGCGTGAGCACACTCACGCACACACAATATGTAGAGTTTGATTTATTACATGCAATACGAGAAGCGATCTTATTGGACTCCCCTCCCTTGTTGTGCTCCATTAGTTTGTCGATTTTAAGAAATTTTAATCCATTAGTTTGGCGATTATCAGATATGTCGCCCCATTTTAACGATTTTTTTAAAGAGAGCGACAGAAACCTCCAATTTAGAAGATTTTTTTTTTTCTATCGAGAAATGTAAAAACATAAGCATAGAAGGGGGTCTGAGGGGCGTGTTTAGTTAAGGAGCAAACTAAACATATACTGAATGCAAATGGCTAAAACAATCAAAACTTTCAATAATCATTAAATAAAACCACCACAATAATCTCGCAAACGTCGGATGGGTTAGAGTTAATGTAGTTATGTGTATGATGGCATCCTTATGTTAACCCAAACCCAAAACTCGCAGGTGGCCAATCATTCTGTTTTGATGGACATCTTTACCAATCATGCTGACCAGGAACAGCCCTTTACGGTTTCCATAACGACAAAAACAGTTTAAAATAAATATACTAACCTGTCAGTAGCATATTATCATCCAAAAATAGGTCAAAAGAGCCACAATCTTAAACAGCCACAACTTTATGCTGCTACAATTTGCAACGTCCACAACTAGAACGGACACAATATAAACGTTCATAAGCAGAACGGTCACACTTGTACACGTCCACAACCTGAACGGCGTCATTCTTAAACGGTCACAATCTTAAACTGCCACAACCATCATGGTCACAAATTTAAACGGTCACGGCCAGAACGGCTACAATTTTAAACGTCTACAATCGTAATCGGCCACAATCCTAAACGGTCACGATTCTAAAAGACCACAGTCTAAAACAGCCACAACCCAAACGGCTGCAGTCCAGGACCCAGATTCACTAACGGTCGTACGATCCGAAAACTCCCTTACCGTTCCCTTACGTCTCAACGCTGGTATTCACGAAGCGTCGTAGCGGCCATCTTTGATCGTAGGAAGCTCCTAAAATCGCCTTTCGCAAAGGGTGGTCCAGACCACCCTTACATGAATTTGACCCGGATATAGGTACACAAATATCGATAACACAACCCGCGACCATAACAAATTCGTCTGCAGTATAGCTCTTTATGACACACTAAGACATTATTGAGGCAATAATAGCGCAATATGATTGTTAACTTGTGTTTACAACACCATTAAGGCATTTAATACAAAGTATGAATATATTTGTATCCTTAATGTCTTATGACAGGCCGAATTAAGCTATGAATAGCCTCCATATGCCAGCCTAGACCTAGTCAAGGTTAATTGATGCACAAATTCATGTGCTGCGACAACACGTAGCCTACCATTAGTAGATTTTAACCCTCATTTATTGCAGAAATGTTTTATTCCAACTCCCCACCACCTCTGAGTTAGATTAGGGTAGCCTATTCCTCAACAAATTTGAAAGTATCACAGGAACAAAAGATGAAAAGAATTACCCTAGGCCTAGCCTAAAAAATGAATAAATAATAAACGCTGTGTGAATAATTTTGTTTAGCCTAGCCTAGGCTATAACCTAGGTTTATTTTGAAAAAGTTAGGGCTATTTAGGCTAGACAAGTTAGGCTTATGTATGGTATTTTGGTTAGGCTAGCAATGCCTAGCGGGGTTAGATTAGGGTAGCCTATTTCCTCAACAAATTTGAAAGTATCACAGGAACAAAATGATGAAAAGAATTACCCTAGGCCTAGCCTAAAAAATGAATAAATAATAAACGCTGTGTGAATAATTTTGTTTAGCCTAGCCTAGGCTATAACCTAGGTTTATTTTGAAAAAAGTTAGGGCTATTTAGGCTAGACAAGTTAGGCCTATGTATGGTATTTTGGTTAGGCTAGCAATGCCTAGCGGGGTTAGATTAGGGTAGCCTATTTCCTCAACAAATTTGAAAGTATCACAGGAACAAAATTATGAAAAGAATTACCCTAGGAATAGTCTAAACAAAAAATAATAGGCTAGCCTATATGGTGTTGTGAATATTTTTGTATAGACTAGCCTAGGCTATAACCTAGGTTTATTTTGAAAAAGTTAGGGCTATTTAGGCTAGAAAAGTTAGGCCTACGTATGGTATTTTGGTTAGGCTAGCAATGCCTAGCTTGGTGTAGCCTAAGCATGGTAAAGTAGAAGCCTAGCAGGTTAAGATGGTGTTTGCAGGCATACCGTCCTCATTGTTAACTAGCTATTATTAGTCCCATGCTGGTAATATATTTGATGATGGCAATAAGTCATGGGAGGTGAGGGGGACAAAGCCCCCCTCAACCTATCATTATTTCCCATGGCCAACTGTTGGATAATAGATTGAGGAGGCCTATGCTAGGCCTATTTTGAAAAGGTAGATAGGCCTTGAGGTGTTGTGGATACAAACAAATTACCCTAGACTTATTTTGAAAAATTAGGCCTAGGCTAAATCTGGCATTTTGGCTTGGCTAGAACTGCCTTTGTAGGCATAGACATAGTATAGTCTGGCATTTTGGTTTGGCTCGCCCTGTCTAGGTGTAGACATGGTAAAGTAGAACAATATACTGTGGTTAAGGTATAAATAATACACTCCCAACTAGCCTAATATATGATTATCAATGATCAATCCGTCGAAAATCCTTTAACTTAGGCCACTAACAGGCTTCCCTGTAGCCTAGCTAGGCTAATTTCTTATCATCAATTCACAAGATACTCTATTCTTCTTCCTGCTGGCTGTGGTGGATCGAATTAGCCATGCTAAACAATGACAAGCTCATAAATTAAAGTATATTAGGTTCTTCTTGGCGCTTCAGTCATGTGGGTGACATATTGTTTATTTACAAAGGCCAAGCGCCTGATTGGTCAAGAGAAGCCTTGGTGAAAATAACCGAAAGGGAGCCGTAAGGGAGCTCAACGATGCGTTCGTGAATACACCTTCCGCACTCCTTTAGGAACGATCGTAGGTTGCTGTACGACATCGCACGCTACGACCGTTAATGAATCTGGGTCCAGTCTTGCTAAGGCAGCCTCCCAGAAGCTGGGTGTGCTCAACCGCCTCAAGGGGTTCTTTACTCCTGCACAGCTTCTTGCTCTGTACAGGGGCACACTGCATCCTTGTATTGAGTAATGTTCACATGTGTGTGGAGGATCCTCTCACACAGCACTTCTAGACAAAGTAGAAAGGAAAGCCTTTCGGATCATTAATTCCCGCCCACTCACCAACTCTCTGCAAATTCTCTCTCTTTGCCGTAATGTTGCATCTCTCTCGCTATTCTATCGCTACTACAATAATCAGTGCTCCTCAGAGTATACCACCTCCTCTACGTAGGGTACGTGGTACCCGTCTTGCAACACAATCCCATCCCTACTCTGTGCAACTCTCCAACCCAAGAGTGAAACGTTACTCTCAGCCTTTCTTCCATTCAACAGCTGAGCTCTGGAACTCTCCCAGAATCAGCCTTTCCCTCCTCCTATGACTTATATTGCTTCAACCTCCGTGTGTCCAGGCATTTGGCTCGAACGTCCCTTGATTTTGGCCCTGTCACTCTTTCATCAATGGGGGAGGCACTCGCTACAGGCAGTTTTGCCTTTTGTCTCCCCCACTCACATAGAAATTAAAAATAAATTAAAAACGGACATAGACCAAAACAGTAATTCTCTCCAAACCGAATCTACTCAAACCAAACCTAACGTAACGGAAGGAAACACGGCGTACTGTATTGTACACACTAGAACATAACATGTCATAACACGATATATTATATTGTGACCCAATATGGATCCTCGAACAAAACAAACGAAACTTGGAATTGTAGATACTTATTAGGTAAAGTATCAGTGAGAATATTCGATTCACTTCGAGATAGCTTTGAATACGTACGGCTATAACTTATGTCTTGGAATAAGATGTACAGTACTCTAACCTAACCTACTTTACCCTAATCTAACCCACACAGCAGTTTAGGATTGTGGCCGAATTGATCTCCAGCTGTTTTGGTAGTGTGGCCGTTTTGGAGTGAGGCTGATAATAACCTGCATCCCGATTTACTACCCTGTCAAGGCCATATCATCGCCACATTCGACTTGTTATGGGATCCAATTCGCTAAAGTGATTCTTGACAGCCAAATTACGGGGAGATTTGATGCAATTGTTTTCAGAACGGAGTGGACGGTTAGTGGGAGGGGAGGTAGGGTGGGGGTCCTTGTGTGTGTGTGTACAGTCAACCAATTAATTCATGTTAGTATTGTCGGTATAAAATGTTTTCTATAATCATCAGCACTGTAGTAATGTCTATCAGAGGTTAAATATGAAGTGCTATTGTAAACAGTATTATACAATATATGAAGGACTCCATGACAATAACTAAATCGAGTAAGTGCTAGATGTAATTTTCTTATCAAAAAGAACTTGCGGCTGAGACATGTTGTAAGTGTGTATGTGTCTATTATCTGCAACCAGACTGCGAACAGTGGAGAATAACATGATTGCACATCCAAGGCGGGCACAAATTCTGGATTTTTATGACTCTTCGTACTGGGAAAAACAAATTATTATGTTACCATATTAATGACAATACTCGATTTAGTTCGGGACAGCTTTGCAAACGTAGGGCGACTGTTTGTGTCCTAGAGTGTATATGATGATATCAGTCATCAGTGAACTCTTATATTATGGAGTACAAACGAGCACAAAGGAAAACAAGCCACATCAGATCTAACAATTCTACTACAGTATGCTGCATGTTGAGGGTCAGTAATTGGGGAAGGACATTTTTTCACAGAAGGCAACTGGAGGACTTCAAGTCCAGAGGACAATTGTACAAATGTAGTCAGTTTGGAATTCAAGGCAATTTATCTAAGTGACATTCAAATAGTAGGACTGGGCAACACTCTTCACCTTTAATCCATTCACTGTAGGTATGCCAAAAATCGTAACCCTAACCGCTGTAATTAAAAAATGTATAGGAGATAATTGGATAAATATGTGACTGTCAATAAATTATGTGATAGATAACACTGTCTCTGGTTTACAAAAAATACATGTATAAATTGGGTGGAATGGAAGAGATAAGGACTCTTCCTGTGTCTCTCCTCCATCAATTTATAGATAACGGTGTAATGTAATCTAATGGAAGACTTAAACAGGCTATTGATAGAATGTGTGGCTCTGAGGCAAGACATTTAAAGGTTATAGCTTGTAATTCACTGAGGTGGCTAAACAGTATTAAAATCCCTTGAGAACTTACACCCGTGCTCCCACAGTCCCAGTCACTTAAACACAGATCAGTAAATAGATAGGCAGGTGTATAAACATTGTGAAGACAAAGATAGATAGAAAGATTAATGGATAATATATATATATATATATATACATGTATATATATTATATATATATATATATATACATATATATATAATATATATATATATATATATATATATATATATATATATATATATACTGTATATATATATATATATATTATATATATATATATATATATATATATATATATATATATATACTGTATATATATACATAAGGGTAAAGGGGAAAGAGGAGTGTGTGGTAACCACCGAAGAATATGTCTTCTAAGCGTAGTAGGGAAGATGTACAGTAGGGTAGTGATTGAGAGAGTGAGAGTGAGAGTGAGAAATGGATAGGTGACGAGCCGGGAGGAATTAGGAAGGGAAGAGGATGTGTAGATCAGATTTTTACCCTGAATTGTGTTGTGGAGAAATATCTGGAGAAGCAAAAAAAGGTGTATGTTGCCTTTATGGATTTGGAGAAGGCCTATGACAGAGTGGATAGAGAAGGTATGTAGAAAGTACTTAGAATATACGGAGTAGATGGCAAGTTGCTGAAAGCAGTGAAGAGCATGTATGAGGGCGCAAAGGCGGCAGTACGCGAGGAGAATGAGCAGAGCGAGTTCTTTGATCTGAATGTTGGGTTGAAACAGGGGTGTGTGATGTGCCTGTGGTTGTTTACTGTATATATGGATGGAGTCATGAAAGAAATACAAGGAAGAGCAGTGGATGTTTGTATATCGTTGATAAGGGAGGGAAATGAGTGGAAGCTACCTGTACTGCTGTTTGCTGATGATACAGTTCTGATGAGCGATAATGAATGGGAGTTGCAGGGTCTGGTAAATGTGTCTGGAACAGTGTGCGAAAAATGGAATCTGAAGGTAAATGCGGGGAAGAGCAAGATTATGGTCTTTGAAAGGGGAGAAGCCACAGAGTGTGAGGTGAAGTTGAACGGTCAGGCTATGGAGATTGTCAGCTCATTTAAGTATCTGGGCAGTGTGTTGGGTAAAGATGGAACTATGGATGAAGAAATGCGGGAGAGGGTGCAACAGGGGAAGAGGATTGTAGGAACGGTAAAAGCAGTAACAAGAAATAGGGTGGTCAGTATGGAAGTGAAGAAGTCCTTGCATGACAGTGTGGTAATCCCGACTCTGACTTATGGAAGCGAAGTATGGACGTTCGAGAAGACACTCAGACCAAGAGTGATAGGGGTGGAAATGATTTACTTGAGAAGTGCGAGCGGAGTTACATGGAGGGAGAGACAGACGAATGAGGAAGGATGAAGGAGGTGTGGTGTGGAGGTAGATGTGCTGGAAAGTGTGAAAAGGAACACTTTGAGATGGTTCGGTCATATGGAACGTATGGGAAGCGAGAGAATAACTAAACAGGTGTACGAAACCGAGGTGGGAGGACAGAGTGGGAGAGGTAGACTGAAAGAGAGGTGGAAGGATGGAGTGAGGAAGTATATAGATGAAGGCGGTGCTGGTTGGGAGGAGGGGCATCGACTGACTGGGGACAGAGGTGCATGGGGGCAGTTCGTTCGTGGCCACCCCTTCAGGGATCACAGCGTCAGGCAATAGATATATATATATATATATATACTTAGGTGTTCCTCCTGTTGTTCTCAAAAACTGTGCTTCCGTGCTGACTCCCTGCCTAGGCAAACTCTTTCGTCTCTGTCTATCCTCTAACGTCTTCCCTTCATGCTGGAAGTTTGCTCACATTCAACCTGTCCCAAAGAAGGGTGACCGCTCTCAACCCTCCAACTATCGTCCAATCGCTCTTATCTCTTGTCTTTCTAAAGTTTTTGAAACTATTCTTGCTTCCAAATTTCTTAAGCATTTCTCTTCTCATAATCTGCTCTCAGATCGCCAGTATGGCTTCCTTAAGGGTCGCTCTACTGGTGATCTTCTTTCATATCTTACTAACTCTTGGTCATCCTCCTTTCGGGACTTCGGTGAGACTTTTTCTATTGCACTAGACATATCGAAAGCCTTCGATAGAGTCTGGCATAAATCTTTAATTTCTAAACTACCCTCCTTCGGTTTCTATCCCTCCATCTGTGCCTTTGTCTCTAATTTCCTTTCCGGCCGTTCCATAGCCGCGGTTGTGGACGGCCATTGTTCACTTCCTCACCCTATCAACTCCGGTGTTCCTCAGGGCTCTGTCCTATCTCCTATTCTCTTTCTAATTTTTATAAATGATCTCCTTAACTGTACCTTAATTCCCATCCATTCATACGCAGACGACTCAACCTTACACTACTCCATTACTTTTTCAGAACGCCCCAGCCAGCAATCCCTCAATGACAAACGTAATGAAGCCATAGAACTCTTAAATTCTGATCTAAATACTATTTCCAATTGGGGCAGAGAAAACCTTGTTAACTTTAATGCTTCCAAAACCCAATTTCTCCATCTATCTACCCGTCAGGATCTCCCAGCGGACTATCCCTTATTCTTCAACAATACAAAAATCAACCCTTCATCTTCTCTCAATATTCTTGGTGTCTCTTTTTCTTCTGCTCTCATTTGGAAGGACCATATTACCAGTCTTGCTAAGGCAGCCTCCCAGAATCTGGGTGTGCTTAGGGGGTTCTTTTCCCATGCACAGCTTCTTGCTCTGTACAGGGGCATAGTGCGCCCTTGTATTAAGTATTGTTCACATGTGTGGGGAGGTTCCTCTCACACTGCTCTCCTAGACAAAGTTGAAAGGAAGGCCTTTCGTATCATTAACTCCCGTCCACTCACCAACTCTCTGCAATCTCTCTCTCTCCGCCGCAATGTTGCATCTCTCTCGCTATTCTATCGCTACTATAATAATCAGTGTTCCTCAGAGCTATCCCAGTGCATACCACCTCCTTTACGTAGGGCACGTGGTACCCGTCTTGCAACTCAATCCCACCCCTACTCTGTGCAACTCTCCAACCCAAGAGTGAAACGTTACTCTCAAACTTTCTTCTACTCAACAGCTGAGCTCTGGAACTCTCTCCCAGAATCAGTCTTTCCCTCTTCCTATGACTTAAATTGCTTCAAACTCCGTGTGTCCAGGCATTTTGGCTCGAACGTCCCTTGATTTTGGCCCTGTCACTCTTTCAACTATGGGGGAGGCACTCGCTATAGGCAGTTATGCCTTTTGCCTCCCTCAATCACATAGAAAAAAAAAATATATATATACAGTATATATATACAGTATATATATATATATATATATATATATATATATATATATATATATATATATAAACCTAATATCCTAATCTCTTCTAAAGATGTATTTTCAAACCCCTCTGGGCCTATCACTCAAGGAGCGGCTAGGTCGGTAACTTCTACTACCTGCCAAGCGGGTAGTTTTACCCTAAACGAGCTTATTTCCGTGCTCTTTTTCATGCATAAACAAGAGCCAGAGCATAATACAATTATGTATCCGTGAAAGGGCGATAATTGAGCTTTCCAATGACACCACAACCATCCTTCTACCACCACACGTTCTCTTGCAACGATCGTGCAACACGAAGGAAAAATCGCTAATATACGGTAATTTCCTTACATAATTCCCTGTGTAGCGAGGCAATGGGTGTGGATGTGTGTGGAGGGGAGGGCAGTCACGGCGCGGGAGCCGTGCCGAACGGTCAGAGCCAACCTACGCTCCTCCCACCGCTCGTCTCTCTCTCAGAGCCAATTATGTGCTCAAAATTGCTACCGCCTTAAGGCGGTTGGTCCTTGGTTCTCTAGACCACCTTAAGTCGGGCCCCGCCATAGAGGGGTTAATACTAAGAAGGTGTACGGTCCGGACTGTGTTCCTCCTGTTGTACTCAAAAACCGTGCTTCCGTGCTGACTCCCTGCCTAGGCAAACTCTTTCGTCTCTGTCTCTCCTCTAACGTTTTCCCTTCTTACTGGAAGTTTGCTCTCATTCAACCTGTCCCTAAGACCGCTCTCAACCCTCCAACTATTGTCCAATTGCTCTCATCTCTTGTATCTCTAAAGATTTTTAAACTATTCTTGCTTCCAAATTTCTTAAGCATTTCTCTTCTCATAATCAACTCTCAAATTGCCAGTACGGTTTCCTTAAAGGTTCGCTCTACTGTGATCTTCTTTCATATCTTACTAACTCTTGGTCATCCTCCTTTCGGGACTTCGGCGAGACCTTTTCTGTTGCACTAGATATATCGAAAGCCTTCGATAGTGCCTGACATAAATCTTTAATTTCTAAACTATTTTCCTTCAGTTTCTATCCCTCTATCTGTGCCTTTGTCTCTAATTTCCTTTCCGGCCGTTCCATAGCCGCTGTTGTGGACAGCCATCGCTCACTTCCTCATCCTATCAACTCTGGTGTTTCTCAGGGCTCTGTCCTATCCCCCATTCTTTTTCTAATTTTCATAAATGATCTTCTCAACTGCAACCCTAGTCCCTTCCATTACGCAGACGACTCTACCTTACATAACTCAATTAGTTTTCCTGAACGCCCCAGCCAGCAATCCCTCAAAAACAAACGCAATAAAGCCATGCAACACTTATCTTCTTATCTGACTACTATTTCTAATTGGGGCAGAGAAAACCTTGTTGCCTTTAATGCTTCCAAAACCCAATTTCTTCACCTTACTACCCGTCCGGAACTCCCAGGGGACTATCCCTTACACTTCAACAATACAAAAATCAATCATTCATCTTGTCTCAATATTCTTGGTGTCTCTTTTTCTTCTGCTCTCACTTGGAAGGACCATATTACCAGTCTTGCTAAGGCAGGCTCCCCGAAGCTTGGTGTGCTCAACCGCCTCAAAGGGTTCTTTACCCCTGCACAGCTTCTTGCTCTGTACAGGGGCACAGTGCGTCCTTGTATTGAGTATTGTTCATATGTGTGGGGAGGATCCTCTCACACCGCACTCCTAGACAAAGTAGAAAGAAAAGATTTAAGTATCATTAACTCCTGTCCACTCACCAACTCTCTGCAATCTCTTTCTCTTCGCAGCAATGTTGTACCTCTCTCGATATTCTATCGCTACTTCAATAATCAATGTTCCTCAGAGCTTTCCCAGTGTATACCACCTCCTCCATGTAGGGTACGTAGTACCCGTTCTGCAACACAATCCCACTCCTACTCTGTGCAACTCTCCAACCCAAGAGTGAAACATTATTCTCTCTTAATTCTTCTATTCAACTGCTGACCTTTGGAACTCTCTCCCAGAATCAGTCTTTCCCTCTTCCTATGATTTAAATTGCTTCAAGCTTCGTGTGTCCAGGCATTGTAGCACGAACGTCCCTTGATTTTGGCCTGTCACTCTTTCAACTCTGAGGAGGCATGTCGATACAGGCCGTTCTGCCTTTTGTATCCCTTACTCACATAGAATGTAAATATATATATATATATTGTTACGACTGAGGTTTAAATATATCAGGGCTCTTATTCATTGGACTAGTAATGGCATAAATGCTACAACGGAAAGCGCTAGATCCAACCTCTGATGTATATTCCCAGTGAACAAAGAACACAAATACTCTACAGAGTTCTATATGCAATAATAGGTTATCAAACTCTCAATAAATGTGCATCTACTCTAGGCTTAATGTTATGTGAAAACAGCCTATTACTACCAATAACCGAAGGGGCTTGGTTATGGTATGCAAAGTAAGGTGGTAAGAGACGTTACAGCTTACGTTACTTTAATCAATAAATGTCAGGCACTCCTGCATGAAAGAAAGTGCACTAAAGTCCTTCAACACCAACAAGGAATCTTCTTTAAATGTTAGATGCTATCAAGATGCTCGAATCGGAAATGGAACCCAAAAAGGCCGGCAGCGGAACAATGCTCGTGCAGGCTATGCACACAAAAAGGCAGGATATATAATGCAGTCGGAGCCAAGAATATCCTAAACGCTACAACAATAATAATAATCGCCACGAC
>CM064547.1:29255666-29276537 GCA_032716605.1 Paralithodes platypus
GGTCGGGGAGAGTAATCCAGACAGACATAAGACCCATCAGCTCTGCCATAAAGGGGACCGGCCGCTTTTCACTAATGAAAGTGCTCAGAAAGGCAATATTTCGCAACCCGATATATGGCATAATCACCCATCCCTCTGTCATCAGATAAAGTCCTGAGGCGATATTCAGTCTGGAAGTATTTTATTTCTGTGCTTGTTTCAAACTTTCGCGGGTCGCACGTCGCGTAGCGTCGTAGGAAATGCATTATGGTTTTCATACATGTCAAAAAAAACTAGTCAAACCATGCATTTTTTGTGTAAATATTACCTTCGAAGATATTTTCCCTGGCAGTATCTGCTATCCCTACCCTAGTAGCAGCTCGGGGTGTAGTGACACGAGGGAGAGAGAGGCAGTGTGCTTTGAGCGGCGAGTGAGGTAGGGTGCGGCTGGCCGGCCCGGTTGCCAGCCGTCTCCTGGCTTATTACCTCACGTAAGATAGCGCGCTAGTTGGCGCAACCATGAAGTAACCAAATATGCTACAACAATGATTCTGGTGTCATTGGAAAGGGCATAAAATTCCCTACAACCCTCCATTTTCTTTTTTTTTATTTCTTTCCCATTTCGACACAGCACCCCGAGACAAGTGTCAGCTAATTTATACCTAATTGTAAACGCCCTCATTCCACGATTAGATGCAAAATAGAAAAAATGTAATTGTTCATTTGAAGTTCAACCTATTGTGAGTACCCTCAATACAATAAAACATTCTTACAACAAAAAATGTATGTGCCTTTGATTTTTAATAAAGTCATAAATTTACACACTAATTCTTACCTAACTCAAAAACTAATTGCCTTAGAGAATTAAGATTACAGGAATCTCTCTCTTTTTAGGTCCTCCATAAGTGTTCCAAATATTATGGAACTCAGACAAAATTCACTGACACCTTCAAGAGTAAAAAGTGGCAGGTCCCCCATGTTGAAGAGGTACTGTAGTGCGGCGGGCACACAGGCGACGTCACCTAAAGGGACTAGCCAAGAGAGTTGCCTGGGCGCCGATCAGTCACCTGCTGGTGTTAACGGGGAGTTGTCTGAGGCAGTTTGTGTTACTGTATCCGCTCAGAACGGGTCAGTGGGAAAAGTTGAGTCAGATACGGTCAATTTCTTGCCTAGGTTATTGACTGGAGATTTGGAGTCGGAGGTGCAGGGTGAGCCCGGGCCTGGTGGATAGTGGTTGGATAACCCGTGTCTCGGGGTTAGCGGTTCATGCACTGTGGGAACGCCAGGCAAGGCTCCTGCAGTGCCTCTCAACCCCCCTCTGCACTCTCCTCAATTCTCCAGTCCAGGGACCAGGATGACGTGTCTCGTTGCCCTGTCCTGGTTGTAGAAGGCATGAAGGAGGAGAGGGAGCTTTTCCCAGGTGAGGCTGTGCCGGCTGGGACATGGGCCGATAACGGGTACCTGGCCCTGCGGGAGAAATTGATCCATTTACCTCCGGAAAGGGTAGAGGAGATGTTTACTACCTTGTGGGCTTATCCACACGTGTTCGGGGATGCACCCGGTTTGACATCTTGGGCAGTGCATAACATTGACGTGGGAGAGAACAAGCCTATAAAATTACCACCTTGCAAAGTAAATTTACTCTCCAAGACAGATACCTACCCTTTACCGAGAGTTGATGACTCGGTAGACAAGATTGGGGCAGCCACGTTCATCACAAAAGTGGACTTAGTTAAAGGCTATTGGCAAGTCCCACTACAAGAACGTGCCAAGAAAATCGCTAGTTTTGTGGTGGGTGGAGGAGTGTATCGGTGCCAGGTAATGCCTTACGGCTTGAAGAATGCTCCCGCCACTTTTCAGCGGTTAATGGACAGGGTTGTGCATGATGTCCCCAATTGTTTAGCCTACATAGATGATATTGTTGTTTATGACAAATTGGACCGATCATTTGGCCAATGTGGGTGAGCTTTTCCGGAAGTTGTCTGAGGCTGGTTTAGTGGTCAACCTGGCAAAGTGCGAGTTTGTGCAGGCTCGAGTGCAATATCTGGGTTATGTTGTTGGCCACGGCCAGGTCTGTCCCTCTCGGGCGAAGGTGGAGGCTATCCAGAGTTTCCGAGCACCTCATAATAAGAAAGCCGTGCAACGTTTCCTTGGCATGATAGGCTATTATCGCCGGTTTATCAAAGGATATTCCACCGTGCTCGCCCCATTGACAAATTTTCTACAAAAGAACAAACCATTTGAATGGACAACAGAGTGTGAGCAGGCTTTCAAAAATGTCAAAACCCTCCTCTGTTGCCATCCTATATTACGTGCCCCAGATTTCAACAGGCCTTTCTTGGCAGTAGACTCGAGCGATGTGGGTGCCGGCTCTGTGTTGATGAAAGAGTTCGGAGATGATGTTGAGCACCCCATTTCCTACTTTTCGAAAAAGTTTAACCGAGCACAAAGGAATTATTCTCTGATTGAAAGGGAGTTGCTAGCTATTATTTTGAGTTTACGCCATTTCGCTGTTTATTTGCCACCATATGGGCCCGTGCTCAGAATTAACTCTAACCATCATCCTCTGCAGTTTCTTAATAGGCTCAAGGACAAAAACCAGAGACTTACTCGCTGGAGTTTGATGTTGCAAGAATATCATCTCGATGTTAGGCACATCCGTGGTGTGGATAATGTCCTGGCAGACTGTTTGTCCCGTGAGTCCTCTGAGGAATGATAGGAGAGCACGAGGCTTTTTAGTTAGTAAGTCATATTTATTCATGTTAAAAAAATCTATAAAATGTAAAAATAAAAAAGACTGTCAATGTACATACAGTATTTTGCAGTTGTAAACTAATGATGAAAGTTTTGTTTCAAACCTCCAACCCCTCCCCCCCCCCCATGTGAGGGTGTCACAATGACCAAATGACCAGGATATTTTATGAGCAGCTGTGCCAAGTCTATTAGAAAGACCTGGCATTGTGAGTTTCTCTCCGATACCCTTCCAATTACTCATGACTAGTTTTGCCGTATCTCTAAGTATTTTTGTCTCCATACACATTTGTGTAGAATGAGCCAATAGAGTGTTACTAGTTTCGTATATGAAGTTGTGTTGTAGTGGCAATGCTGTAATTTGCAGTCTGGGTGTTGCTGGGTAGGGAGGAAGTGGAGGATGGAATGTTGCTTTCTCGAAGGGAGGTAGTGTTGCTCTCTCGCTAAGCAACACGAGCTTACTTAATTATGTGACCATTGTAAGTTCAGTTGTGTTGCAATATAAAGATGTACTTTATTTTATTTGCCACTCTGTTTTAGTCAATATGTTAACATAGGAATACGTTAGTATAAGTTATTCTTGTGAATTGTCTTAGTGTTATCATATCGTGTGGTGATATCTTGCAAACCCCCCTTAGTTTGAGCCTGGCTCCCACAAACTTCGCCAGGGCCAGGCCTCATCATTCTCTCGTGGGCGGCCAGACAGTATAGGTGGTGGTAGCTCTCTCTTGTGGCACCCGAGTCAGCCCGTTTATTTTTCCTTGTTTGCATAATAGTAACGTAACATAATTAACAGAGAATCCTAGACATCCATTTCTTCCTTTTTATTATTCCTTGCCTCTGATCAGCATTTTACTATATTTCCGTTGTTTTATCATATGTTCTGTACCTTCGGTGGCTACTTCGGGATTCGTGATAGGGAAGAGTTGGGAGGTTTGCCGGGGTCCTTACTAATAAGCACTGTTAATCCCATAGACAGTCCACACACACACACATCCATAACGCCTACATATTTTTCCCAGTGTTCGTGCTTAGGACCCGGTAACAACCTTGACGGTTCTGCCCCGGCACTTGTGTGTTCCCTATCTCGGGTTTCGAACTGGGACAACGGAGTGTTTAATATTAATTAGGAATCCAGCTTCAGTCTGGACTCCTCCCCCCCTCCACCCCCCCCCCCCCCCCCCCGCCCCCATAGATACCTCTTAAAGAGCGGGGCCCGACTTAAGTCCATATCTAAAAAGCAGCAAGTTAGGAGCATTATTAAGGCTTTTAAAGGGTTAAAATCGAGTGCAAATGGCCGGGAGCGCACCAGGCCACACGGCCGACACCCAGGGCTCACCGCCGCCCACTGACTCACGCTCCCTTTGTTCTAGAGAGGCCGGCAGTGTAGCCAGTAGTGAGCGTAGCTGGAAAAAATATGCCGCTCTACGCTAAACTCCCATGTTGGTACGACTGCATCAAAACGACGAGTGCTACGTAGCTCGTTCTGGTCTCATTTTGAAGTTTGTAGCGCCTAGTTTTTTGCTGAATACATTTCTTTTCATGCAGATACTTGATTGATCATTCAGGAGGGCCTGAATATGCCCAAAATAGCCCAAAACCCCCTACTAGACGAAGGTTAAGTGAGTGTGGGGGGTGGACTCTAAGAGTTCATTGTTTGGAAGGTAACTCACTGGGGGGCCCAGGTTGAAGCAGGATATATTGGTGTGATATTAGAGGGGGGTCAGGGCAACCTGCTTCAACTAATATCACCCCGAGGTTAGTAGTCATATTAGGACACTGCTTTGTATTGTTAGAACATTATTATATGCCATATTATTATGTGCAACTCTCTTGGGTTGAGAGTGGATTACCGTTGGCTGGTTTGCGCACGGTTTAGTATTGTCGAGGACGCGCATAGCCTGTTATGCTTGAAGTACACCTGCACTCTTTTTTTCGTTGATGTCTGCTGGTAGCCTATATGTATTTAACTGTTTTGATTATCCAACCCAGCATTGCTAATCCCGGTGTTGGTTTCGAGTTCTCGTAGCTAGTAAGTTACATGATTATTTCTGTTCTACTTATTATTCAGAATAGGAGCAGGGCAGTGTTCACCTTAAGCCCTGACAAGAGCCTGGAAGCGTTCGAAGTGCTCTTACCTGTTGCATCGTGGTGTTGTTTGGTAAAGAGACAAGGTGCATTTCCATTAGTAATTATTTTCATATACCGTCTCTAAACAACTGAGGTCCAGATGCGTAACAGTGGCAACCTTGCCTAGGATAATCAGAATATCACCAGCAGTATTAATAAGATTTATTTTGATCAGAGATTTTTTTTTAGAATAAGTGTCTAGCATTTATATTTTACTATGTCTGAACAACAATCAAGAGAGGAGGGGGAGAGTGTCGTGCTGTTACATGTCACCAGTGAGGAGGATGCGAGAGTGTTCCTTCAGAGTTCTCCAGAATGGACACAAATGCAGTTGAGAAGGGTGGAGGAATTGAGGTTGATAGCAACAGTGTTGGGAGTAGAGGGGTCTCTTCTTTCCACGAGGGAAGCATGGCAGTTGTATATATAGCAGTATTATTATGATGTTCGAGAGGAGGCTGAGCCAACAACTGTGCCGGCAAAAGGCTATATCACACCTTGCACGCTCTCCGCCGCACACACCCAGTCCCTTTAATGAGAGCATAACATCTTCCCAGTTTACCTGTCCTACTGTTAATCCCCCGTTGTTGCCTAACGTGCCCTCTGGTGTGCCCCAACTTACTCAACCCCATTTTTATCCTTTACACTCTACTCCTGTCGCTGGCTGGGCAGCACAGAACCAGGTTACACCTCCCCCCCCACCCCCCACCCCCCTTTATCCCAGCCGGACTTTCTACGATTCAGCCAAGTTACCGTCCCACTTATGTTCCTACACCACCCCCTACTTTTGCCCCGGTAGGGCTATCGAGTGATGATCTAGTACAACTAGAGTTGAAGAAGTTGGAAATGCAAGAGAGAGAAGAGAAGAGAAAGAGAGAGAGAGATGCAGGATAGGTTAGAAACACAGAAAATGACAATAGAGTTACAAAGAACCAAAGTTGAGGTTCAAGTGGGTAGGTACACAAGGGGACAAGTGGGCACGGTACACAGGGAGGAATCTAGCGAGTTAAAGTTGTCTCGTAGCCTGAAGCTAGTTCCCGCTTTTGACAAGGAAAAAGTCACTGAATGGTTCCAGCTATTTGAAAAGAAAGCACGGGAGTTCGAGTGGCCACGGGAACGCTGGGCGGCATTGGTGGCAAATGTTCTCAAGGGAAAAGCACTCGAGGCATATGATAGGATGTCAGTGGAGGACTTAGCAGAGTATGATAATTTAAAGCAGGCTATCCTTAAGGCTTATGAACTCAGACCAGAAGCCTGTCGCCTTAAATTTCGTAATGCAAGGAAGAAGCCTAATCATACTCATGTTGAGTTTGCTAAGTACCTCCGTGATTGTTTGTCTCGGTGGCTTTTAAGTGAAAATGTAACCAATTTAAATGAGGCAATTGAGCTTTTCCTGCTAGAACACTTTACCAACAATGTCGACAAAGAGCTTTGCCAAAACATCCGTGAGAAGCGCCCCGGCAAGCTGTCTGATGCTGCCGTGTGGGCTGACGATCGAGTGTTGGCAACCAAGGGTTTTACTGATCGTGCCAGATATGCCCCCCCCCACGTGCATTCGTGGGGGGGGGGGGGCCCCCCACGAATGCACGTGACGAGAACTACCGAGCAGGTGGAAGTGGAGGGTACAGTAATAGTGGCCCTGGTCCCACACGTAATAATAACAGTGGAGACAAACCAAAATCACAAAATTCAGCCCGACCTGATTCCAGTGTTGTTAGGTGTTATGGGTGTAAACAAACTGGACATATTTAAACCAAACTGTCCCAAGGCAAAGCCTTCTGCAGCGCTTGCTAAGCCTGTGTCGTTTGTCGTTGGTATCCAGGGAGGAGGGGATGAAGCTTTGTTACCGAGGTTGGAGGCAGACCGAAGGGTGAAGCATGGGGTGCCAACGGCCATGGCACAGCCTGCCCCGACAAAGTGTCTCAACTAGGTACCAATGCAGGTCCAGAAACCTCGCTTGCTTGGTGCCAGGCTTTCGTTCATGAGGGTGAAGTAGAGCTATGTGGGAAGGTGTATCCAATCAAGGTTCTTAGGGATTCGGGAGCTAAGCAGTCCATGTGTTTGAACTTGACGGGGAAGCCGATAAAATCTGACGAGTTTGTGTTATGTCGAGGTGTAAACACTGAGGCCTGTTATAGCCTCGTTCCTGTTCATCTTAGGTGTTCTGTAGTCACGGCGATGGCGAAGGTAGCGGTCGTGGACACATTACCTGTGGAGGGGATTGATTTTCTGCTTGGAGGAGATATGGCAGGGAGTAGAGTCTTTCCACCTCCGGTAGTGGTGTCGGAGCAGGTACAGCCGGAGGAGAGGAACAAGGAGGCTAAGAAGCTGCCTCCCGATTTGTTTCCGGTGTGTGCGGTCACAAGATCTATGGCCCAGGTTGCACAGCCGGAGGAATTGTTTGGGGAGGAGATACATCTGATCGAGGGGATGTACAGTAATGAATCTGCATCACCCATAGATTCGACAGAACTGCAGGGTGCCGAGGGTGTGCAGGACGAGGAGGAAGGCTCAGCAGAAAGCTCCTCACTCGTTACGCCCGGTGCCAGAGGTGATACTGAAGGGAGCAATCGGGTCCCTATGGGAGGACCGGTTGATCCTGTATCATCGAATCAGACTGACTTGGAGGCTATACCTAATCTTACCACCGTGGCACTGTGGGAGATTGGTGAGGCGCCGCAGAGTGATGGTTTATTAACACACTTGATTTCTAAGGTCGGGGAATGTAATCCAGACAGACATAAGACCCATCAGCTCTGCCATAAAGGGGACCGGCCGCTTTTCACTCGTGAAAGTGCTCAGAAAGGCAATAATTCGCAAACCAATATATGGCATAATCACCCATCCCTCTGTCATCAGTGAAAGTCCTGAGGCGATATTCAGTCTGGAAGTATTTTATTTCTGTGCTTGTTTCAAACTTTCGCGGGTCGCAGGTCGCGTAGCGTCGTAGGAAATGCATTATGGTTTTCATACATGTAAAAAAAAAATAGTCAAACCATGCATTTTTTGTGTAAATATTACCTTCGAAGATATTTTTCCTGGCAGTATCTGTTATCCCTACCCTAGTAGCAGTTCAGGTGTAGCGACACGAGGGAGAGAGAGGCAGTGTGCTTTGAGCGGCGAGTGAGGTAGGGTGCGGCTGGCCGGCCCGGTTGCCAGCCGTCTCCTGGCTTATTACCTCACGTAAGATAGCGCGCTAGTTGGCGCAACCATGAAGTAACCAAATATGCTACAACAATGATATTGGTGTCATTGGAAAGGGCATAATATTCCCTACAACCCTCCATTTCCCTTTATTTTTATTTCTTTCCCATTTCGACACAGCACCCCGAGACAAATGTCAGCTAATTTGTACCTAATTGTAAACGCCCTCATTCCACGATTAGATGCAAAATAGAACAAATGTAAATGTTCAGTTGAAGTTCAACCTATTGTGAGTACCCTCAATACAATAAAACATTCATACAACAACAAATGTATGTGCCTTTGAGTTTTAATAAAGTCATAAATTTACACACTAATTCTTACCTAACTCAAAAACTAATTGCCCTAGAGAATTAAGATTACAGGAATCTCTCTCTTTTTAGGTCCCCTATAAGTGTTCCAAATATTATGGAACTCAGACGAAATTTACTGACACCTTCAAGAGTAAAAAGCGGCCGGTCCCCCATGTTGAAGAGGTACTGTAGTGCGGCGGGCACACAGGCGACGTCACCTAAAGGGGCTGGCCGAGAGAGTTGCCTGAGCGCCGATCAGTCGCCTTCTGGTGCTAACGGGAGTTGTCTGAGGCAGTTTGTGCTACTGTATCCGCTCAGAACGGGTCAGTGGGAAAAGTTGAGTCAGATACGGTCAATTTCTTGCCTAGGTTATTGACTGGAGATTTGGAGTCGGAGGTGCAGGGTGAGCCCGGGCCTGGTGGATGATGGTTGGATAACCCGGGTCCCGGGGTTAGCGGTTCATGCACTGTGGGAACGCCAGGCAAGGCTCCTGCAGTGCCTCTCTGCACTCTCCTCAATTCTCCGGTCCATGGACCAGGATGCCGTGTCTCGTTGCCCTGTCCTGGTTGTAGAAGGCATGAAGGAGGAGCAGGAGGAGGAGAGGGAGCTTTTCCCAGGTGAGGCTGTGCCGGCTGGGACATGGGCCGAGAACGGGTACCTGGCCTTGCGGGAGAAATTGACCCATTTACCTCCGGAAAGGGTTGAGGAGATGTTTACTACCTTGTGGGCTTATCCACACGTGTTCGGGGATGCACCCGACTTGCACCCGACATCTTGGGCGGTGCATAACATCGATGTGGGAGAGAAAAAGCCTATAAAATTACCACCTTGCAAAGTAAATTTACTCTCCAAGACAGATACCTACCCTTTACCGAGAGTTGATGACTCGGTAGACAAGATTGGGGCAGCCACGTTCATCACAAAAGTGGACTTAGTTAAAGGCTATTGGCAAGTCCCACTACCAGAACGTGCCAAGAAAATCGCTAGTTTTGTGGTGGGTGGAGGAGTGTATAAGTGCCAGGTAATGCCTTACGGCTTGAAGAATGCTCCCGCCACATTTCAGCGGTTAATGGACAGGGTTGTGCATGATGTCCCCAATTGTTTAGTCTACATAGATGATATTTTTGGTTATGACACAAATTGGACCGATCATTTGGCCAATGTGGGTGAGCTTTTCCGGAAGTTGTCTGAGGCTGGTTTAGTTGTCAACCTGATAAAGTGCGAGTTCGTCCAGGCTCGAGTGCAATATCTGGGTTATATTGTTGGCCACGGCCAGGTCTGTCCCCCTCGGGCGAAGGTGGAGGCTATCCAGAGTTTCCGAGCACCTCATAATAAGAAAGCCGTGCAACGTTTCCTTGGCATGATAGGCTATTATCGCCGGTTTATCAAAGGATATTCCACCGTGCTCGCCCCATTGACAAATTTGCTACAAAGAACAAACCATTTAAATGGACAACAGAGTGTGAGCAGGCTTTCAGAGATGTCAAAAGCCTCCTCTGTTGCCATCCTATATTATGTGCCCCAGATTTCAACAGGCCTTTCGTCTTGGCAGTAGACGCGAGCGATGTGGGTGCCGGCTCTGTGTTGATGCAAGAGTTCGGAGATGATGTTGAGCACCCCATTCCCTACTTTTCGAAAAAGTTTAACTGAGCACAAAGGAATTATTCTCTGATTGAAAGGGAGTTGCTAGCTATTATTTTGAGTTTACACCATTTCGCTGTTTATTTGCCACCATATGGGCCCGTGTTCAGAATTAACTCTGACCATCATCCTCTGCAGTTTCTTAATAGGCTCAAGGACAAAAACCAGAGACTTACTCGCTGGAGTTTGATGTTGCAAGAATATCATCTCGATGTTAGGCACATCCGTGGTGTGGATAATGTCCTGGCAGACTGTTAGTCCCGTGAGTCCTCTGAGGAATGATAGGAGAGCACGAGGCTTTTTAGTTAGTAAGTCATATTTACTCATGTTAAAAAAAATCTATAAAATGTAAAAATACAAAAGACTGTCAATGTACATACAGTATTTTGCAGTTGTAAACTAATGATGAAAGTTTTGTTTCAAAGCTCCAAAATCCCCCCCCCCCCCCCCCACGAGTGAGGGTGTCACAATTACCAGGGTCTTTTATGAGCAGCTGTGCCAAGTCTATTAGAAAGACCTGGCATTGTGAGTTTCTCTCCGATACCCTTCCAATTGCTCATGACTAGTTTTGCCGTATCTCTAAGCATTTTTGTCTCCATAAACATTTGTGTAGAATGAGCCAATAGAGTGTTACTAGTTTCGTATAATTATGCAGCTGTGTTGTAGTGGCAATGCTGTAATTTGCAGGCTGGGTGTTGCTGGGTAGGGAGGAAGTGGAGGATGGAATGTTGCTTTCTCGAATGGGGGGGAGCTGGAGGTAGTGTTGCTCTCTCGCTAAGCAACACGAGTTTACTTAATTATGTGACCATTGTAAGTTCAGTTGTGTTGCAACATAAAGATGTAGTTTATATTATTTGCCACTCTGTTTTAGTCAATATGTTAACACAGGCATACATTAGTATAAGTTATTCTTGTGAATTGTGTTCGTGTTATCATATCGTGTGGTGATATCTTGCAACCCCTCCTTAGTTTGAGCCTGGGTCCCGCTAGCTTCGCCTGGGCCAGGCCTCATCATTCTCTCGTGGGCGGCCAGAGAGTATTTGTGGTGGTAGCTCTCTCTTGTGGCACCCCAGTCAGCCCGTTTATTTTTCCTTGTTTGCGTAATAGTAACGTAACGTAATTAACAGAGAATCCTAGACATCCATTTCTTCCTTTTTTATTATTCCTTTCCTCTGATCAGCATTTTACTATATTTCCCTTGTTTTGTCATAATTATGTTCTGTACCTTCGGTGGCTACTTCGGGATTCGTGATAGGGAAGAGCTGGGAGGCTTGCCGGGGTCCTTACTAATAAGCACTGTTAATCCCATAGACAGTCCACACACACACACATCCATAACCCCTACATATTTTTCCCAGTGTTCGTGCTTAGGACCCGGTAACAACCTTTACGGTTCTGCCCCAGCACTTGTGTGTTCCCTATCTCGGGTTTCGAACTGGGGCAACGGAGTGTTTAATATTAATTAGGAATCCAGCTTCAGTCTGGACCCCCCCCCCCATAGTTAAGTGAGTGTGGGAGGTGGACTCTAAGAGTTCATTGTTTGGGCGGTAACTCACTGGGGGGCCCAGGTTGAAGCAGGATATATTGGTGTGATTTTAGAGGGGGGTCAGGGCAACCTGCTTCTACTAATATCACCCCGCAGTTAGTAGTCATATTAGGACACTGCCTTGTATTGTTAGAACATTATTATATGCCATATTATTATGTGCAACTCTCTTGGGTTGAGAGTGGATTACCGATGGCTGGTTTGCGCACGGTTTAGTATTGTCGAGGGCACGCATAGCCTATGGCAACAGATCGGGGCCAATGGTACGCGTCACTTACTCGAACCTACGCGTAGCTTTATAGCTACGTGTATGTAGGGGGAGGTGTGGTGGAGTGGTCTTGCCACTGGCCTGGTAATCCAAAGGTCCCGGGTTCAAATCCCGATGTATCAATGGAAAGATATTATTGGGATGGAATTTGTGCTGTACCTAGTATCAGTGCATTACCACAAGCCCACCGACACGTCAATAAAATACCCTCATTGTTCCCTGATTAAATAGCACTGTATGAATATTCCCATATTCAAAATATGCTATAGGGGTGCATTGCCTGGTGAGTTATCTGCTCAACAGGTGGCGTTGTGTGTGTGTAAGTGTGAGAGTCCGAGTGTAGGCGGTGAGACAGTGAAGCACGGGAACGAGGTGGCTTCAGAGATGGGGTCGTTTCGGGCCATGAGTGAGCACTGTGCTTCATGTGAAGGCAAGATGGCAAGTGCTCGTTGTACTCTACGTGCTTCACATGTCTCACTCCCTAGACTGGAACAAGACCTCACAGGCTTCACTGTTCATTGTAAAGCGGTGAATGTTAAGGCTCTCAGCCTATGCCCGAGAGGAAGTAAGTTGGAATATAGAAAAAAAAAAAAAAAAAAAAAACAATACGAGTGATATTGCGTTTATTAGGCAAATAAATAGTCTATATTAGGGTTAGGTTAGGTTAGGTTAAGTTAGGTTCTAATATATAATATAACGAATTTATAGGGAACAGAACGGGAGGCCATGCACGCAACCGGATCCCATTCCTTGGCCCCGCCCACTGCCGGATCCCATGCCTTGGCCCCGCCCACTGCCCAAAATGTATAAATATTGTATTAGATTAGATTAACCTAACTTAACCTAACCTAACCTAACCCTAATATAGACTATTTATTTGCCTAATAAACGCAATATCACTCATATTGCTTACATACACGTAGCTTTAAAGCTACGTGTATGTTCGAGTAAGTGACGCGTACCTGTGGCCCCGATCTGTTGCCATAATAGCCTGTTATGCTCGAAGTACACCTGCACTCTTTTTTTCATTGATGTCTGCTGGTAGCCTATGTATTTAACTGTTTTGATTATCCAACCCAGCATTGCTAATCCCGGTGTTGGTTTCGAGTTCTCGTAGCTAGTAAGTTACATGAGTATTTCTGTTCTACTTATTATTCAGAATAGGAGCAGGGCAGTGTACACCTTAAGCCCTGAGAAGAGCCTGGAAGCGTTCATAGTGCTCTTACCTGTTGCGTCGTGGTGTTGTTTGGTAGAGAGACAAGGTGCATTTGCATTAGTAATTATTTTCATATACCGTCTCTAAACAACTGAGGTCCAGATTCGTAACAATATATATATATATATATATATATATATATATGCATTTTGACAGTTTATGTTGGCTATTATTAGACGATTATATTTTAGATTAGGTGGGGTGTATGGAAGGTAGAGAGTTAATTGAGACCGTATTTATCCTTTTCATACCCACAGATGCTTTCAAAGTTGCATAAAATCGTCTAATGAATAAACTGTCAAAAGGCACCATAATCCTGATGGGGTTAATTAATTGTAACAATAATACTACACATATTGAGTGTTTTAATAATTTATGTGTTCTAATATAAATAGATAAACTGAAGAACACTGGTTATAATAATAGGTTTATTTAATGTAATTTATACAATTGCAACCATAGAGTTGAAAATATACAGTGAGTAAAACATACATACAAAGCGTCAATACACATAATATACATATAAAATACACATACAAATATTAAGATCATTTGCCGGAATAGTGATCATGTATTGGCAAAATGTATTGTGTCATTCAAATCACTGGCTACCTACTTCCTCAAATAATTGTTTATATACCTGTTCATCTGTGGAATAGCACTGTTTTGGTGTCTCTTAATGTTACATTTTTCTTCAGCTAGAAAGTTTCTTGCTCGTCATTTATGTGTGTAAGTGTTGTTGTTGTCCGGTGGAAGTATATTTCTGTGCTGTTTATCGTCCAACAACTTAAGGCTGTCTTCTTCAAACTCCTTTCTACGTCTCTCTTCTAATGATTCCAAATTTAATGACTCCAAAGCAAACTCATAATTTAAATAACTAGGTCCTAATGAAATTCTACAGAATCTTTTTTGTATTCTCTCAATAGAATTGACTTCAGCGTGTATGAGTGACGAACACCAAACTGTAGATGCATATTCAAGTACAGGCCTAATATAACAACAATAATAATTCTTTAAATCAGACAAATTAGCCTTAAAGGGTTTCAGTTTACTAACTGCAAAAACTCGCTTACTTGTACTCGAGACGATGTACTTGGTGTTCGCCTTCCACTGAAGGTTATTTGAAACAATAACACCCAACAGCTTCATCTAATTTACAAATGGAACAGATTCATTACCTAAACTAATAGCAATTACATTTGTCTTAATTTTCTGAAAGTCCACTAACATTCATTTCGACTTACTTCCATTAATTTTCATTTTGTTCTTGTTAGACCAATGATCGATCTTATCGGCCTGCTCCTAACATTTTGGTATATGACAGGTGTACTATTATATGCACAAGCAAAAGTAATGTCATCCTCGAATTTACACTGAACATCTTCATCTAATCCGGCACTATTTATATGATTATTAAAAGTATGAGGTCCCACTACGGTACCCTGCGGAACACCACATGTAGTGGTGCGCTCCTCGGAGGTAGCACCACCATAACGTACAACCTGACCACGAGATGAAAGGAAAGAAGACATCCAAGGAACTAATTCAGGTCTCATGCCATTATGAAGTAAATGTCTCATTGCTATCGTGTTGTCTACTCGGTCAAATGCTTTTGAAAAATCAATGCTAAGCGCAGCTGCACATTCTCCCCTAATGTCAGTCGTTTTATAACAAAAAAATCATCAAGTACAATAAATAATGGGTGGTAGAAATTTTGTCCGGTTACCAAACTGATATGGATCAAGGTTTACCTGAGTGTCATCACACACCCAAGATGCGACAAACTTCTCGGCAATACGTGCAAAAATTTATGTTACAGTCACTGGTCGAAGATTATTATAAGTGTCGGCTTTGGGAATCTTGGGCAAGGGAGTGATGAAGCCACGTTTCCAAAGGGGTGGCATGATCCCTGTACTGAAGGACGAATTAATGATGCTGGCAATAAGAGAAGCAAACTCATATGCAAATCATTTGATAATGCGAAGTGGGGTTTCAAAGGGGATTACAGATTTGTTTACATTTATCTCACACAGTTGTTCATACACTTGGTAGGGTTAAACAGAAGGTAAAGGTGGTAAATTATCCACAGGCTGAGGTAATCTTGACTGGTCTAAGGGGGGTAGACTTTGGCATATTGTTGACAAATTATCATTTATGGTATTTGTAGCTTGGTTAGGGTCTTTGTCAATAAGAAATTAAATTTACGGAGTGAGTTGTCTCCAGTTAACTTACTAATTACTCTGTACCATTCACTTGTCTTTGTTGTATGCAAATCTGACACGATTGAGTTGAAATACTGTTGTTTAGCTTTTTTTATTTCCCAAATTGCTTTATTCCTATAATGTCTAAATAAGACCATGTTACCACCGTTGAAATTACTTTTGATGTAGAGATAACATTTCTTTCACATAAGGAGTTATCCAAGGATGATCGTTAAACTGAATTAAAACTTGTTTCGTGGGGAAGTAATGGTCAATTAAACTATTTACCAATCTAAGAAAATTATTACGCTTATTTATGACGCTCTGTTCATGGCACACTTCTAGCCATGGGTAGTTATTTATGTATACCATTTGTGTTAGAATTAAGTGTTCACATTTTGACAGTGTAGGCATTGATCCTAGGTCAAGATGTCATCCAGGTTATGGTTCCGTCAGCAGGAAGGGTGATCTGACTCCATCCACTCTCTATCATTTGACTAACCCTATTTGTGTTTGTGTGTGTGGGGGGGGGGGGGGTTTAACCACCCCTGTTTCGTTCCAATATTTTGAAGTTTATAAACTTATAAACGCATTATCCCATCCAGGTGTCAATTTTGCTCGATCGATAGCGAGCCTATATCATATAAGAAATTGGCCTTTGTCCGGGGCATTTTTCCTTCCAATAATATACAAATTTAGCTTCAAGTGGTTCTTGGTGGGCTTTTATTAATATTTTATTTATTTATTAATTTTGTTAAGGAACTCTGGGAAGGCGTTTAGCTTAGGTGACACACTATCATATATCGGACGATTACGGTAAAATGGCAGCAAAATCCTCAATAATAATTAAACAAAACATCATAAGAACCCACAAGATGTCGGATGATAGTGTAAAGGCCGCGTCATACAGAACATACCACCAAAACCCACTGGAATCGAACTTTTCACCGGAATTGACGAGAATTACGCGGCCTTAATCGAGTGTGACTTCAGAGTAGAATGCGATCAGTCAATGACCGGAATGTAACTCGAACGTAACTCGATGGACTCTAATGAAACCCAAATATGAGTCGATGTTAACCAGTAAGTGACTTGAAGGAAACCGGATGTGGAAAGAAGACTATTCGATCCCAAGTCGAATGCAACTCGAATGACCAGAATGAGACCGGAATGTCAGTATATCATGACCAGAATTACATGAAGTAAGTCGAACGTAAGTGGAACTAAGTTGAACGTAACTCGAACGTAAGTGGAACGTGACTCGAATAGGCAGAAGGTGACTCGATGAGGAACCTTTGAGTATATAAAGGGAGGATTGGTTCACAGGCACACCAGTAGTAACAGGGCACTCACCACGGCAACATAACCTTTCAATCACATACACGTACACGAGGGGAGGGGGGTGGGGGGGATAGGGTTTTTCTGGACCCCCTTCTCCCTCATGTTTAGCCCCATTAGTTTTTGAGATGTTATGACGTTCATTCCATTAGGTTGGCGGTTATAAACAAAATTGCCCTATTTCTTTGTTAATATAAGACCTTTCGTGCCATTTAGGCATAGGTTTATTTCCTGGCGAGCGATAGCGAGCCTGTAACTTTAGGAGGAACTGGCCATCGGCTGGGACACTTTTCTACCGAAAAATGTACAAATTAATCTCGAATTGAGTGTGTTTTTTAAGCTTTGATGGATGTCTAGCGAAGAAAGTAAAAACCAAAAAATATATAATTAGGCTAAATAAAAAATAGACCAAAAAGTAACCCTACCCCCTTAAAGGCCGTGTTATACAGAGGTAGACCGCGACCCGACAGTAACCCGAAGGCAATGACTTGCACTTTTCACCCGAATTCACCCGAAGGCCCCGAATGAGACTCGTACCACGACTATGACTAGAAAGCAATTCGAATGCAACCCGAGGGACTAGAATGCGTCTCGAATACGAGTCGATGTTATCCCGTATATTACTCGAAACTAACCAGAAGTAGAACGGAATTGAATCGACCATGATTCGAAAGCTAATCGACGGTGACCCGAGTAGCAGATACCAACCCGAGTTAAAACCGAATCACACCCGAAGTAACCCGACTTAAAACCGAATGAAAACCGAACCCTACCAGAAGTCAGGAACCCAACCGGAATGAAACCAGAATGTAAGTCGAACGTGACTAGAATAAGTAGATTATGACACGATTTTGAAGTTATGCATCACCCCACTATATAAAGAGAGGGTGTTGTCACACAAGCTTCATTTGTACAGTGCACCCAACCCAACATGTCACAGGAAAGCAACCTCCCGGACCCATCACGACCAGAAGAGATGGATGACGAGGCATTGGAGTTGGCAATCTTGAGGCAGGAGATGGTTAATGCCAACCTCAGATATCAGATTACTGCCCGCGCCATCATGGACAACGAACGTGAACCCCAACGTGCTCAACCTCGACGGCCACGACGACCAAGGAAACCCCGAAGCTGCAGCGTCAAGCCATGGGTGGCACAGCGAGAGACACACGGACACTACCACCAGTTGCTGAAGAAACTCCAGGAAACTGACGTGGTTACCTATAGATACTTTCTGCGTATGGACGAGGAGCTGTTTAATATGATTGTCGAACGTGTCACACCCAGGATCAAGAAGGACGAGACCAACTGGAAGAAGCCCCTGGAGCCCGGACTGCGAGTTGCCATGACACTACGCTTTTTGGCCACTGGCGAGGCCTATAAGAGCATGGCACTGAACTTTGTTACGACTGGGGTTCAAATATATCAGGGCTCTTATTCATTGGACTAGTAATGGAATAAATGTTACAACGGAAAGCGCTAGCTCCAACCTCTGATGTATATTCCCAGTGAACAAAGAACACAAATACTCTACAGAGTTCTATATGCAATAATAGGCTATCAAACTCTCAATAAATGTGCGTGTATTCTAGGCTTAATGTTATGTGAAAACAGCCTATTACTACCTATAACCGAAGGTGCTTGGTTATGGTATGCAAAGTAAGGTGGTAAGAGAAGTTACAGCTTACGTTACTTTAATCAATAAATGTCAGGCACTCCTGCATGAAAGAAAGTGCACTAAAGTCCTTCAACACTAACAAGGAATCTTCTTTAAATGTTAGATGCTATAAAGATGCTCGTATCGGAAATGGAACCCAAAAAGGCAGGCAGCGGAACAATGCTCGTGCAGGCTATGCACACAAAAAGGCAGAATATATATAATGCCGTCGGAGCCAAGAACATCCTAAACACAACAATAATAATAATCGCCAAGACAATGCAGTATTCCTATCAACAAAAAGAGCCTAAGTCGTTTGTGTCTCAATACATCAAACTAGGCTGCGAAATGCTTGTGTAATCATAAACGGGTATGCATAAAAAGAGTACTTGGTTTAATATACTTAATGTCTACTATGATTGATAAAGTCTAGCTAGAGTCAATGATACGAGACACTGGTGCGCATGGCATGCCGCATAGCCTAGTGCAAATCTCAAGTCTGTGCGTCAAATATTACGTTATAGGGAAGGGTAGCTCTCTTGAGAAACCTTAATACCGAAGTATTAAGCGTTCTCCTGGCGTACCTCAAAGACAAACAATCGAGACTAGAACAGTGCAGAATGGTATAGGCAAAAAGCCCTCATTCGTGCATGCTCTATTCTCAATGGCACACAGACTAGAATTTACTCAATCAACTCCAGTTCTCAGGTATGTCGTGCCGCTTTTAACTAAAGCCAGCACTCATAGGAAACAATACCTTATAATATCAGACTCCTAGTCTAGCATTATCTAATCCAGCAGAACACTAATAATTAAAGGAAGCGGCAATATGAAAGCCAACCAATGCTTCGTGATCCACTTATCTTAACAACTAACATACATGGGTTATATCAGACCTTAACGCACAATACAACTGGCCAGCATGAAGCTGATTTTGCAGAGTTAACCAGAGGGGGTATAATATTAATAAAAGGTGGTGAAAGATATGGAAAATGAGAGAGATAGGCGAGGAAAAGATTCTCAGGTGCGGAGCAGGGAACAGATAGCAAGGGAAAAAGATGGGTGCGTTCTAGAAACCAGATCTGAGGGAGAGAGTGGCGAGGAACTGTATATATACTCGCACCAGCTCGAGCCGCGTGGGAAAAAAGCGGTTACAAGTCCTCTAGCCACTAGCAAGGGAGCTACCAGCATGGAAAGGACCTCTCTCAACCAACCCCGACGAACGAGGCAGCCAGCCGTGACGTCATCGAGCGGGACAAAAACACTACGCGCTCCCTCTCACTCTGTTCTACTCTCTCTCTCTCCCAGATCCCATTATTACTAGTTAATGATAAAACATATACTTTACAATTAAATATATAAAGCCTTGACATGGGTGAAAACAAAGAGCCTTTCTGGACTGCCCATGACACGAGCTTTCATATGAAATAAAGCACACTCTAATACATAAACTGTAGCCCCATCCACTGCCCTGGCGATCCTAGCGAGTCACTGTAGGACAAGCCATACGGTTCTAACGGACTGGTTAACGTCACACCCCCCCCAAGATTTTTCTCAGAGGCCCCAAGGCTCACAAAAATCTGATGGTTAGAACCCATGCTATATCTCCACTTCCCATCACCCAGCGGCAGTAAAATATCTGGCACAGTTCTTCAACAAAAATGTTTTCAAAATTATAACCCTCCCCAACACCATAGGTTAAATTATATGTAGTTATGCTCCTCAAGAGCGAGCTTCTCTAGCCCAGCATTCTGAGAGGAGTGCAACTCAGAATTACTGCTATAACATACTAAAAAAATTCAACTATCAAAGAAAGAGTTTTTATTTGATTTTTTATGTTTATAATTTGTTTATTTCGGCTGCACTATAGGGGCAAGCCTAGTTTTTTTCTTCTATACCAAACGCTCAACTCCTGCTTTACGACCCAATACGCTGGGCTACAACCGCGAGCCAACAAGCACCAAGCGCAAAATACTATTCAAACTAAAGCAGGAGGCTACCCGTGTGTCAATCTACCCAGGATCATATACCCTTGAACGACCATCTGCAACCACGTTGTCACAACCGGCAATATGGCGTATGTCCAGGTTACATACCAATAACCTTAGTGACCACCTGGTCAGCCTCATATTCCGATTGTGAAACTGGTCCAAGAACTTGAGAGGGTGATGATCTGGGTAAACTACAACGACCGGACCATAGGCTGGAACACAGACCTCGAAATGCCTCAGAGCAAGTACAACTGCCAGCAGCTCCTCCTCGACAACAGAGCAGCTCCCCTGGGCCGAATTGTACTTCTCCGAGCAGAAACTAACAGGATGCTCCAGCCCATCATCGTCCTTTTCCACAAGGACGGCACCAGCCTCCACACCACTAGCCTCCGTTGCTAGTTTGAAAGGTAGGCTAAAGTCAGGGGCCCTGAGGATCGGGTGAGTGCACAACAGGTGTTTTACTTCCCTAAACACCTTCTCACACTCAGGTGCCCATTTGAACTTCTTATCCTTCCAGTTATCCTCCACCTGAGCTTGACTGTCCCGTTCTCCTTCTCCACCTTGACTGCTAAACGTCATCACAGGCACAGTGAGAGGCTCAGGGGGGTGCCTCCCATACTCCTTCATGGGATTAACATGACATAACTGATTGCGCTTCC
>CM064547.1:29276637-29525059 GCA_032716605.1 Paralithodes platypus
TCATTGAAAATGTGCGTAAATATCGCATGAATTGGTCTATATGCGGTATATATTTTGATATATGGCATTATACATACGTACAGGTCTGTATTATAGCATGACAGTGCTATACGTACAAGATATACGTGATATGTATGGCGTAAACCACACTCTCAGCTCATAAATTGCCGCCAAACCTCCAACACATCTTCATTCCTGCCTAAAAATCTCTTATAATTCCCTTATATATTGCAATTTTTGGTCACTAAATGTATATTCATTGTTATATGGATGGCCTACACACGTATACATACTCTAAATAGCCTAAAAGGGCTCGAAAAAGGAGATATACGTGATAATACGCGGTAACCCACCCCCTCCTCCCTCTCCTTCTATCCCCTGGGCGGGTGAAAATTCGGCCGGAAATCTCGCCGCTCGGTGGCAATCCTAGCCGCGCGGTGCCATTCGCTCCACATTTTTCAACTACGGACCGTTCCCCTACCACCCCCAGACATTTTTTGGGGGGTCAAATATATATGGGCCGATGCACGCAAACATTCCCTACACGATGATGTACTTTTTATCGAAATTGGCAATAGGTCCCAAAATCATCATAGGTGCGCACAGTCTTACCCTGTAGAGCCGCGGAGAGGTTAATGGCATGAATGATGGCACAAAAGAGAGAGAGGTTCTGGAAGTGCTAGTGAATGCCAGGCTGGATGTATGTGGAATGACAGAGACCAAATGGAAAGGTTCAGATGTGAGAGAGTGGGAGTGTGGAATGTGTGTGTGTGCTGGAGTGAGTGAAGGAACAGCGAGAGAAGGTGCGCGTTTGTTTGTAAGTAACAAATGGAAGGAATGTGTAAGAGAGTATGGGTCTGTGGGTTCAAGTATTGCGTGGGTGAGAATGAAAGTAGGAATACAAACATGGGTGATTGTGTGTGGACAGAGGATAACTTGAAAGAAAGAAAGAAAGAGGTTCTGGATGAATGTGGAGGTGTGCCTGGAGAAGTTTGACAAGAACGAAAGAATATTTCTGATTGGAGATATGAATGGTAAGGTGGGTGATAGGAAAGTTGGGGAGGGTGGGGGGATACCATCAGAGGTGAATGGGAATGGTAGTGCACTTGTGGACGTATGAGGGGGAGGAGGCTGTGGATAGCCAGCACCTTCTTCCGACACAGAATGATCCACAGGTACACGTGGAAACGGGTGTGTACGATGGAGGATGAGACAGTGGTGGAACGAAAGTCATTGATTGATTATGTATGTGTGGATGAACGAATGAAGAATCTGTGATGGATGCTAGGGTGTATAGGGGTATTGGAGGGGGTCTGTCTGATCATTATGTAGTGGTAGCTAAGGTTAGGATACAAAAGAAGTGGGTGAGGAGAGCTGGAGGGAGGCGAGAGGAGGATGGAATGGTGAGGAGGGTGGAGAGGTTGCAGGAGGAGGAAGTCAGGGAGGAGTAAAGGAGAGCAGTGGAAAGACTCGGTGGGTTCGACCTGGA
Organism: Paralithodes platypus; assembly: GCA_032716605.1. Taxonomy (NCBI): domain Eukaryota; kingdom Metazoa; phylum Arthropoda; class Malacostraca; order Decapoda; family Lithodidae; genus Paralithodes; species Paralithodes platypus. Next base: position 29,278,127 of record CM064547.1, read on the forward strand.
AGTTATGGAGGAAGTGGAGGAGATGAGCAAGGTGTTTAAGGATGAGATCTGTGCAGCATGTGAGGAGGTGTGTGGAGTGAGGAGAAGAGGGAGGGGAGTGAAAGGTACAGCATGGTGGACAGAAGAGGTAAGAATAGCTGTGGAAGAAAAGAAGAAAGCATATCGAGAGTGGTTGGGTAGTAGAGGGAATGAAGATTTCGAGAGACAGAAATGAGCGAGGTATGTGGAGAGTAAGAGGGTGGTGAAGAGAGTAGTGAAGGAAAGTAAGAGAAGAGTAGATGAGAAATTGGAAGGAATCTTAGTGTAAAATGGAGGGAGAGTAAGAAACTGTTCTGGAAAGAAGTCAAGAAAGTTAGGGAAGGTAGCAAGGGAAACAGTAAGGGTGTGAAAGATAAGAATGGGAGAATGCTAGCCGAGAAGCAAGAGAGTCGAAAGATGGGAGTACTTCAATGAGTTGCTAAATGTAAGGAATGAAGATCCAGCAAACATAGCTGGATATGGTATGGGAGGGAGAAGAAGAGAAGTAGTGGAGGAGGAGGTGGGGATCAGGAGGTCAGAAGTGTGGCAAGCCATGAAAATAGTGAAGTTGGGGAAGGCACCAGGAACAGATGGAGTGTGTGGGGCAATGTTGAGGTATGGTTGGGTGATAGTGATCGAATGGGTATGGAAAATGTGCAAACTAGCATGGGAGAAGGGGAGTGCACCCGATGACTGGAAGACTGGCATAATAGTCTCCCTATATAAGGGCAAAGGGGAAAAGGAGTGTGTGGTAACCACTGAGGAATATGTCTTCTAAGCATAGTAGGGAAGGTTATACAGTAGGGTAGTGATTGAGAGAGTGAGAGTGAGAACGGAGAAATGGATAGGCGACGAGTAGGGAGGTTTTAGGAAGGGAAGAGGATGTGTAGATCAGATTTTTACCCTGAATTGTGTTGTGGAGAAATATCTGGAGAAGCAACAAAAGGTGTATGTTGCCTTTATGAACTTGGAGAAGGCCTATGACAGAGTGGATAGAGAAGGTTTTTGGAAAGTACTTAGAATTACGGAGTAGATGGCAAGTGGCTGAAAGCAGTGAAGAGCATGTATGAGGGTGCAAAGGCGGCAGTACGTGTGGAGAGTGAGCAGAGCGAGTTCTTTGACCTGAATGTTGGGTTGAAACAGGGGTGTGTGATGTCCCTGTGGTTGTTTACTGTATATATGGATGGAGTAATGAAAGAAATACTATCAAGAGCAGTGGATGTTGGTGTATCGCTGAACAGGGAGGGAATGGAGTGGAAGCTACCTATACTGCTGTTTGCAGATGATACAGTTCTGATGAGTGATAATGAATGGGAGTTGCAGGGTCTGGTAAATGAGTTTGGAACAGTGTGCGAAAAACGGAATTTGAAGGTAAATGCGGGGAAGAGCAAGGTTATGGTCTTGGAAAGGGGTGAAGTCACAGAGTGTCAGGTGAAGCTGAACGGTCAGGCTATGGAGATAGTCAACTCTTTTAATTATCTGGGCAGTGTGTTGAGTAAAGATTGGACTATGGATGAAGAAGTGTGGGAGAGGGTACAACAGGGGAAGAGGGTTGTGGGAACGTTGAAAGCAGTAACGTATGGTCAGTATGGAAGTGAAGAAGTCCTTGCATGACAGTGTGGTAATCCCGACACTGACTTACGGAAGCGAAGCATGGACGTTGGTTGAGAGACTCAGACCAAAAGTGAGAGCAGTGGAAATGAATTACTTAAGAAGTGCGTGCAGAGCTACAATGAGGGATAGACAGACTAATGAGGAAGTAAGAAAGAGGTGTGGTGCAGAGGTAGATGTGCTGGAAAGTGTGCAAAGGAATAACTTGAGATGGTTCAGCCATATGGAACGTATGGAAAGCGAGAGAATGACTAAGAGGGTGTACGAGAGCGAGGTGAAGGGACAGAGAGGGAGAAGTAGACCGAAAGAGAGGTGGAAGGATGGAGTAGGAAGTATATGAACGAAGGCGGTGCTGGTTGGGGGGAGGGGCGTCGACTGACTCGGACAGAGGTGCATGGGGTGGTTCGTTCGTGGCCACCCCTTCGGGGATCACGGAATCAGGCAATAGATAGAAGACCTTAGTAATATCCCAGCATCGCCGGTTCAGATTGATATTTCTGACGTTCTAAGCAGTATTAGCGTTACAGAGAGAGAAGTTTTGAACTGTTTAGATAAACTAAAGGTAAATAAATAACCTGGACCAGATACATTTCGCCTAGATTTCTAAAGGAAGCTTAGGTGGAGCTCTCCAAACCACTGACATTGCTATTCAATAAATCCTTGCAGTCTGGAACTATGCCTGATCAGTGGAAGCTAGCCAACGTAACACTGATATTTAAAACAAAATCAGCATATCCCTACCCAGTAACTATTGTCCAATTAGTTGTATGTAATATACTAGAAACACTCATTAGAGATAGACTCGTAAATCACGGAGAGGAAATTAATATACTTAACACCTTAAGAGCGGTCTACGCGGTTTATTTATATGTACCGCCCAGCGGGTTGTTTTTAGCCAAAATAGGGCTGTTTACGTGCTCATTTTCATGCCTAAATAAGACCCAGAACGTAAAAACAAGTCTATCCCTGAAAGGGCATAAACAGAGCTTTCGAATGACACCATAACGATCCTTTTATGATGGCTAGTTTTCTTGCAATAACCGTGCAACGCGAGTGCAAAAGCATGTAATTAGGCACTTTCCCCATACAATTCCTTATATAGCGAGTGAGAGAGGTAGGAGGGAGGTGAGATTCGTGTCAGTAGGTTCGCCGCGGTGGTCTGGAGCAGTCATACGCTCGCTACTCTCCTGCCACCACTTATCTCTCTCTCTCAGCAACATTACGTGCTGAAATTGCCACTCGAGTTATGTCGAGCGCCGCCACATAGTCCAGCTTTATTTAACTCGACTTATGTGGTGAGCCGCTAATTAAGGTTAAAGACATTCAAGACGGCTTTCATAACAAACGTTACTGCTTAGACTTCTCCCACGATATCCTCAACCTCTGTCCATATTCCAGTTAGTATGACCAGTATCAATGCTACGTAATTTAGGTTAATGTAGCATTACGTATCCTTCCGTAGTCTTAAGTTGAACGCTTCCGTAACCTTAGGTTGAACGTTACATATTTCGGGAAGAACACAGCATATTATTCTATAGTTAAATATGGGCAAGTATTGTAGGATTTTAATTCCCATATATTACTGTGTTACTTATTATTATTGATCCCATGTATCTCATTGTATAATAATGGCATATATTACTGAACGCACTGCGCGTGCTCTGATCAAGTCACGAGAGACTCCAGGTAGAGCCCTCGGCCCTGTCTCCAACCAAACTCCGTCCCTGCAACACGCCAAGTGCTTTTTCTTTCATGTCTCATCAATTAGGTGTTTTAGCTTCACCTCTATCTCATTCTCATCGTCACATAATTATATTAGATATCATGTAATTTAACGTAATATCAATCTAAATTAGCCTAGTCTAGCTAGTTTCCTTTATTCCTTATCCCACTAACAACTTTAGTCTGCCTACCTTCCACCATCTTAGCTTTTACCATAAAAAGGCAAATTAATCTTATGTGCGTTATCCATAATAAATTACAGTCCACTTCAAGATCAAAATTAACCACATAATTTGGTCCTTCGGCAGCGGTCGTTTGCACCCTTTGTTTATGTTATATTGTTTGGCGGTTGGTGATTGCCTAGTGTTATGGGTGGGGGCTTCCCTTTTCGTCCCCTTCTTGCCAAACCTCATGGCTCAGGGCTTTTGGCCTCATGGAGCTGTCGGCGGCGGTGTTGGCGAGGGTTTTGAGGTAGAAAGGGCAGTTTATCCGGGAACGATTAACCCTCTCGCCTTCCTACGACGCGATCGCGTCGTAACGACACTAGCCCAAGAGGTGTAAACAAAATGTATGACGCAATCGCGTCATAATGCCACCCTTAACACCTTACGAGCGGCCTATGCGGTTTATTTATGTGTACCGCACAGCGGGGTGTTTTTAGCCAAAATAGGGCTGTTTACGTGATCATTTTCATGCCTAAATAAGACCCAGAACGTAAAACAAGTACCTATCCCTGAAAGGGCATAAACAGAGCTTTCGAATGACACCATAACGATCCTTGTATGATGGATAGTTTTCTTGCAATAACCGTGCAACGCGAGTGCAAAAAGCAGGTATTCGGTACTCAGTATAGAATGTAGCGAGTGAGAGAGGGAGGAGGGAGCTGAGATTTGTGTCAGTAGCTTCGCCGCGGTGGTCTGGAGCAGTCATACGCTCGCTAGTCTCCTGCCACCACTTGTCTCTCTCTCTCAGCCACATTACGTGCTGAAATTGCCACTCGAGTTATGTCGAGCGCCGCCACATAGTCCAGCTTTATTTAACTCGACTTATGTTGCTCGCCGCTAAATAAGGGTTAAGTTAGAAATTTTCGCCAAAAATAAGTTTATGACGCAATTTGGACTGGTAAGTTAGGCATCAGTAAGTTACAAAAGGAAGTATCTAGCAACCCCATAGAGTCCCTCTCTGAGGAGCCCGGGCCTTTGTTAACTCAGTAGTTTCCCGGCCCCCAGCCTGTGAGGCAGGGTCCCGGCCCTTTAAATTCTTGGCTCCCTCCCTCTGGCCCACCATGCCAAGCTATAGGCAAGCAATTATGGATTATTTCATCTACCCAGTGAAAGGGTTTAGTGAAGAATCCAAATTATATATGTATATAAAATGTTACTTGTGACTTTTGGTGACTGAGGGGAGTGAATCTTGGTTAACCCCTTGAGTATTGATGCAGTTTTGTCTAGGTATCATTGATGATTTTACACTATTTTTTGCTTGAAAGAAAAATATATTTATCAATAAATACTGCCTACGAAATAAATACATTATAATCACAAAGATGTCACAGGAATGCTTACAGGAAGCTTACAGAAAGTACAGTAAGTAGTCTATGGAATTTTAGTTATATTACAGTATATTATGCCGATGTATATTATATATATTATATATATATATATATATAACAGCTCCAAGGTCCCGAGCAAGGCCAAGGCCCATAATTGAGTATTTGTATTATTATTTTATTTTTTATTTTATTTATATTTGTATTTATTTTATTTATTGTTTTAATTTTGTATTTATATTTTTATTTTATTATATATATATATATATATATATATATATTTTTTTTTTTTTTGTATGTGCAATCATTCATTCATAGATTCATTCATTCATTAATTTCCCTTATCCATTTATCTTCTTCATTCACCCACCTTCATTCACCCACCTTCATCATCAAAGTGGATATAGGCCTCCTGGGGAAACCACTCTAAAAAAATAACGAGTCAAGTGCAGTACCTCATTGGGTGGCTTGGAAATCTGCGCATATTTCTCTGGTTTGACACCTTGTATATACTTTATATATATATATATATATATATATACCATTTATTTTTGTTTACACCTTGCATATATATATATATATATATATATATATATATGTGGTAAACTATCAATGGAAGTTAAATATTACTAAGCTATAATGAATCAAATAAAATCAATCTAAATGAATACTCTATATCTAAATTGAATTCAATCTGAAACAAGCTCATTTATATCCAAAGGTCTCACATAATAAATGTATATAATTATAGGGTAAGGTTATAAGGGTTAATATTAGCCAGGAATTAACTCACCAATAGTTCCACGTGGCAATGAGGCAAGGGAGAACGTTTTACCCAATATGGTGGTGGACAATGGGGAACGAGACTTCGGTCCCGAGACACGAGTCAAGTTAAAGAAAGAATAAATGATTACATGGGAATGGACATGAATATTATGCTTATCTATCAGTCAGTCATGATGTCGATGAGAGCGTCGTGATGGTGTAGCTGTGTGTATTGTGATTAGAGGCACAAAAGCACGATCAACTGAGGGCGGAAAATTAGATGTTAACTGGTTGGTGTTCGTGAAGGCTCTGACGTACCTCAAAAGCACACCTTGCTGCCTTGGCAAACCGCCAGGAGCCCAAATTATCGTACCGCATTTAGGTTGCTCTATACGATAAATTATATTAATATATACGATAAATTCATATATACTACATAAGACCATGGCAATATTGCTTAATAGCATATTAGGCCTTTTATAACTTAACTTATTTACAATCTTATAATATACGATCTACTCGTCCTACATCGTGCTGTAGGAGAGATCGTGACGTCACAGAGACATACAAGATCACAAAAGAGTCATAGTCTATCGTATTTATACGATACACTCCCCCCACAAAAAGGCCCTAAACCCCACCTTAAACCTAAAGTTGCCCAGAGGCTATCTTCTGACGCCACAAGTCGACAGCGCCAGCAGCAGCGCGTCTGGGACGCGTCCCGGTCCGAGAATGATCACCATCAGTATGAGGTGAGTCGTTCCTTCGAGAATCCTCGGACCCAGCAATAACAGGTGGAGCTTCAGATTGCAATGCGGAATCTAGCTCCAAAGCGTACAAACGTGCGATAGGACGAACAGTAGTTCCAGTGGCTGTCTTTAATAGCGCCACCCGCTCTACAGAGCCTGCCCCCTTGTATACCTCCAATACGCGGCCTAATTTCCAGTATAAACGAGGACTATCTTCTTTAATTAAAACAACGTCACCAACTGTAGGGGCCGTTGGTCTACCAGAGGGAGTAACACTCCTTTCCCTCAATGCTAGCAGATATTCACTAATCCACCGTTTCCTAAAATCCTCGATTATCCTGGATATATACTGGTATCTCTTAGACACCGCTACCGCAGAGTACAACGAGGGATCCTCTAACTCTACTATGGACTGAAAATCAGATGGAAACGCAGTCAATGGTTTTCCATATAGCAAGTGAGCTGGCGTTAATGGTAGTGGTTCTTGCAGGTCGGTGTACACATATGTAAGCGGGCGATCATTCACGACTGCCTCTATCTCTGTGAGGACTGTCGTCAACTCACTCTTCTTTAATAGAGCACGTCCTACAACCGCTCTTAGTCCTGACTTTACTATGCCGACACACCGTTCCCACATGCCACCAAACCAAGGTGCCTTAACTGGAATGAACCTCCATTCGCACTTCTTCTCTCCCAAAAAAGTGATGATAGTAGGATCACTACTCATATCCTTTAGATATTTTGATGCTTGGACATAAGTGGGAGCATTGTCGCTAAGAATGAGTTGAGGGAATGAACGACGGGCACAAAACCGTCTGAACGCCAGCATAAATTCTTCGCTAGACATATTATCACATAGTTCTAGGTGTACCGCTCGAGACGTCGCACAGGTAAACAATAATATATAAACCTTCTCATGCTCCCTCGTCTTCAATGCCCCTGTGTAATCTAATCCTACCGCTTGGAAAGGTTCTACGTGCTTTACACGGCATTCAGGTAGAGGTGGAGCTGGTCCAGTTGCATATGGTTTACCCTTTAGTCTCTGGCATATTACACACTTTCTCACTACGCGTCGAGCTACTTGTCGAACTCTGGGTATCCACCATATGAGACGTAAATTTGATATAATATGACATACCCCGTAGTGTTTTACTTCCCTATGTGCACGTATGATCAATAGATCAGTAACGTGATGTCTTGTTGGCATAAGTATAGGTCGGTTTGTGCCGTCTGGTACACCCGACCACTTCAGGCGACCCTCACACCTGATGAGGCCATTGTCTAGGTGCAACCTTAGTTGACGCACTATATTAGGCATTAATGTCTTATTCGAGCCTTTCAAGGATTCTAATTCATTGGAAAAGGTTTCTACTTGAACCCATTTGATCAAAGTTACTTCAGCTGCTTTAAATTCACGAGCATCAATGTTGTGACCCCTGTTGCAGAGTTGGCCCGTTACTTTAAGCTTAAGATTGGATACATATCGCAACACCCAAGCTACAACTCTGACTAGTTTATTATAGTCACCGAATCTTGCCCACTTTATGATAGGACCCGGTGGCTCATTTGGTTGGGCTGTAACTGCCACTGTTTCCAGTGGCAGAAGTCCCTCACCAACAGCATGCCATATCGTCCATTCACTTTCATGGAGCAACCACTTTGGACCATGCCACCACAATTCGGACTTCATTAACTGGCTAGCCGTTATACCCCTAGTTATGAGATCACTAGGGTTTTCCTTTGTATTTACATAATGATAAGCAACGTCTGGCAAAAGGGCTCTAATCTCATCTACCCTATTCCGCACATAAACTGGCAGAGACTTCTTGCTATGTATCCAGTTGAGTGCGACCTGACTATCGCACAATACGTGAACGATTTCAATATTTAATTCGCTCTCGTATGCTGCGCGTACATGTTGCACCAGACGTGCTAATAGCAGCATGGCAGTCAATTCCATTTTAGGGATAGTTACCTTCTTAACCGGGGCTACTTTGGCCCGGGCTGTAACTAAATGTGCCCCAAATGAAGTAACAACATATATGGCTACCCCGTATGCCGTGGCGCTAGCATCGCAAAACGTGTGTAACGTAACGTCACCGAACGCCGCCACTTTACGAGGTATAGGTTTAGTACATAGGATGGCATATTCATTCAACAACAATGTCCCTTGGTCATTCAGGTCCTCGGGCAAACTGTCATCCCATCCTATTTTACGTCTCCAAACTTCCTGCATTAGAATCCTAGCTCTTATGGTAACAGGTAATGCTAGACCCAAAGGTTCAAAAATTGCGCAACTTTGCTCAACAGACTTCTTTTTGTGTGCGCTCCTGTCTGCTGAGCAAAAGACCTTGTTTGAAAAGTTAGTATGTCATGTTTAGGTTGCCAGATCATCCCCAAATTTCTGGACTTTTCCTGGTTAAGAGATGCCGTACCATCCACCTGTATTAAACTCTGAAGATCTTCACTATTAGTAACCCACTCGCGGAGAAATAGATGTGCATCCGCAAACAATCTGCGTGCTTGCCAGTATGCATACAACAAATCATCTTGACTATCGCTAGTACCCTGCAAATTGTCAATGTATAATCCGCGAGATAGTTTACTTGTGTCCTCATGAGTGTCAGCTAGAAGTTTTCTGATTGTGGCATTTAACAAAAACTGCGAGCAAGTGGCCCCAAAGAGTACAACCCGAAAACGGTATATTATGATGGGACTTTCAGAGTCGCTAATGTCGCTGAACCAAAGAAAGCGGGTAACATCTCTATCTTCCTCCTTTAGCTTGACCATCAAGAATGCTTTCTCGATGTCACTGGTATAGGCGTACTTTCCCAGCCTAAACCGCAATAGATGTTGGGACAGGTCCGACACCATGGACGGACCTGTCAACAGGCAGTCATTCAGACTGGGTTGTTGACCTTGGTGGGCAGAACAGTCATACACCACCCGTATTGGTGTGGTGACGCTGTCTTTCTTTACCCCATGATGGGCCAGATAGTGAACCCTACCCTTCTTACACGGTTCCTTGACATCGACTCTCTCAATAAAACCCCTATCCTCATAACTCCGAAATACATCGTCATACGCCTGGCGCGTGCTCGGTTCGTTAGACAATTTCCGCTGCAATGCGCGCAAGCGACCTAATGCCAAACCATAGTTGGTAGGTAGGCTTATCTCACTGTTCTTCCAAGGTAAACTAACTTTATATTGCTTGTCTGAGGCACAGTAGCACACAGACTCGTCAAACCTTTGTAGCGCAACTTCCGAGTCATAATCAGTCTCCATAGGATTAATGCCTATGTGATCCAATCTCCACAGTCGTTCCAGGTCGAACTCGGCAGCCATCTTAGGGTCACTAGGTTGGGAATCCTCCCTTCCCAACTCCTCTGCCGTGGTTACATTGACTCTATATATCGAGACCGTGTCGACCAGGACCTTTGACTGTGTAGTATGCACCTTTCCGCTCATGCAGTATCCAAATTTAGTGGGGATTAAAATTACACCACACATCTTTTTAAATCCAGGGTATACTACTTCATAATAATGATCCACACCAAGTAGAACATGCACCTCACTCTGATTTCCCATGGGATCTGACAAGTTAACCCCTTTGCTACGTAATGCGTGTTCCACCTTCTTCACACCCACAGATACATATTCTGGTAGGGTGTCTACTACGATACAAGTCATAAAGTACCGGTTTTTACGATAGAAATATGAAATCTCCGCTATCTCGTAGTCTTGTTTATCAGTAACCCCTGTGAAGCCCTGTAATCGAAGAGTCTCAGCCCCTACGATTCGGTGCTTCAGTCCCACTAGTACGGACCTCTTTATAAAGGAACGTTGAGACCCTTGATCTAGAAGTACCCGACAAACTTTGTTACTGTCATTACCTTCCATGGGAATCTGTATTGTGGGCAATATAGTGGTGTCTTGCGTGCTACCTAGTGCCACAGTTGTAGTACCCTCATTTTTGACGTCTTTGACTTTATCTGCTGTAGGACACAACTTATCAAAGTGATGTCCTTTGCAGTGGCGACAGGGCCTTAAGTATGTAGCAGTACATTGTTCCTGCTTACCATGTTCTTTACTTAGATAACCTACACATAGCTTCAATCTTTTCGCCTGTGCTAGTTTTGTCTCATTTGTTGGGTATTTTACGCAGAAACTCCATTTATGTTTGTTGTTACATAGCTTACATAGAATCTGAGCAGGTTTCTTATACACACCCTCTTTCTTTACTTTAGTCCCCACTGTCATGCTTACTGTTCCCCTCTTCTCCACATTCTCACTCCCTCCCGACTCATACATTCTCCCTTTGTTCAACTGTAGATTATTGATCTCCTTACTGAACTGAGTTTTGAATTCCCCCAGCTCAAATGATCTTACCTTATCAAGTATTGCCATAGGAAGCTTCTGACGCAAGATAATGACTATAATTCCTGCGTGGTAAGCCCTAGGGTATCTAGCGATCGAGTATGGCACTCCATATTTGCCCTGAAGTTTGTCAACTCATCAACCGTATACTGTGGTTCTGCGAGCCCCAACAAGGCAACGACATGGGCCATCTTCAACTGCTCTCTCTATCCCCGTATGTGGACTCTAATAAGTGTACCGCTTCAAGATAACTACCACCTACTACTGCAAAACCCTCTATTAAATGTAAGGCCTCTCCTTCCATTTGTCCCTTCAGATAGTGAAACTTGCGGACATTATCCAAAGAGGATTCATGAACCGTAGATCGAAATACGTCCCAAAAAGCTAACCACTCGGTTAACTTGCCCCCAAATGTAGGAAGATTGAGCTTTGGGAGGTGTACAGTATGTTTTGGGTCAGCCCTTCTATGGGCCTCATTATCGCCTCCCTTCTTACTTGCGACAGCACGCTGTAATAGGCGCTTCGCTCTAAAGACAGGTTCGTCATAGAGGGCGCGATTATCACACTCTGTAACTATCTCTTCCTCCTCTATCATGTCAGCCACAATCACCTCACTCAGAGCCGTAATACGACCGTGGGTAGCCTGGACGTTATCTAATCTAGCCTCCAATTCCTCTAGATCAGCAGTAGTGATGAAAGTGTTTAAGTCCACAATTAGCCTATTTAACACTCCCCGAAGTCCCGCCCTTTGATTTTTAGGGGCTTTGCTTAGCACCCCACTAGACGGTGTCTCTTTATGGTCTTTGTCCATTTTGCATGTGAGCCTATAGGCTATGTATCTAAATATTACGTCACAAAACCAACGGCCAAATAACAGGCTACTTAAGAGACGCCAACCGGCGGACTTCTATGTTATGGAGAAAAAATAGTACACTACATAGCAATACCTACTAATGGATCATATTGAACAAGAAAAAATGTTAGGTCAGGTCATATGTCACAGGAAGTCTGAAACGGAAAAGAAAATTATTGGGGAAAGACGATGGGTGGGATGCACAACTTGGGCAGGTGCAACGATGTGACCCTGCATTCTGGCTCTAACCATCGCTTGGCTAGCCTTGCCAGTTTATCATAGAGTTGTTCCTGCATCCTGTTATATGTCCCCTTGTTCATTGCCTTAAAATCCCTTACTGGTAGCTAATTCCCGGGTCTGGGCACCAATGTGGTAAACTATCAATGGAAGTTAAATATTACTAAGCTATAATGAATCAAATAAAATCAATCTAAATGAATACTCTATATCTAAATTGAATTCAATCTGAAACAAGCTAATTTATATCCAAAGGTCTCACATAATAAATGTATATAATTATAGGGTAAGGTTATAAGGGTTAATATTAGCCAGGAATTAACTCACCAATAGTTCCACGTGGCAATGAGGCAAGGGAGAACGTTTTGCCCAATATGGTGGTGGACAATGGGGAACGAGACTTCGGTCCCGAGACACGAGTCAAGTTAAAGAAAGAATAAATGATTACATGGGAATGGACATGAATATTATGCTTATCTATCAGTCAGTCATGATGTCGATGAGAGCGTCGTGATGGTGTAGCTGTGTGTATTGTGATTAGAGGCACAAAAGCACGATCAACTGAGGGCGGAAAATTAGATGTTAACTGGTTGGTGTTCGTGAAGGCTCTGACGTACCTCAAAAGCACACCTTGCTGCCTTGGCAAACCGCCAGGAGCCCAAATTATCGTACCGCATTTAGGTTGCTCTATACGATAAATTATATTAATATATACGATAAATTCATATATACTACATAAGACCATGGCAATATTGCTTAATAGCATATTAGGCCTTTTATAACTTAACTTATTTACAATCTTATAATATACGATCTACTCGTCCTACATCGTGCTGTAGGAGAGATCGTGACGTCACAGAGACATACAAGATCACAAAAGAGTCATAGTCTATCGTATTTATACGATAATATACATATATATACTGTATATATATCTATATATATATATATATATATTGTTACGCCCCTCTGGGACGAGAAGCTAGGTAATAGTTTAAAAAGTAATTCGACCTGATTATCCAGAGGTGTAGACACCCCAGAGGGACAATACAAAGACAGACGTGAGGATATAGACGCTAACTAGTATAAGTACCAGAAACCCAAGTTCTTATGGCACTATGATAATATATGTCTCTATAATGCAAGTGATTATTAGAGTATATCCTCTCCCCACCAGACACCCCCTAGCAGGCACTATTATAACAATCCCAGGTATACAGTATAGGTAAAACAAAATATTAGTATGGTTTGAGCAAAAAAATAAATAGTCACCAGAGTAAAACAACAAAGAAACACTCACACTAATACATATACAAAAACAGGGGAAGAATTATAACCAATATATTTATAAAAAACAATTAATAAAATAAAGTTGTACTTACAAGGTGTTATTAAAGTTGTAAAATGAATATGTTAAACCATTAAATCAAAAGGGAATTTCGTTAATAAATAATCTAAGTGAATTTAATAATAAAGTAAATATTTAATTATAAAGAAATATTAAAGAAAACTAAAACAAATAAAATATCAAATTAAATGTTAATATTTAGTTAAAATGGGTTTAAGTCCTGGAGCAACTCACAATCACCCCTATCATCTCCACACTGCTAGGCCTCCACAGGCAGTACATCGAGAAAGGTGAGGCGGACTATCCAGGCTTGTAGAATCCAATAAGCACCACCCGTCGAGAACACCACCAGAATTGAACTGCCTAAGCTCTCCAGCTCAAACCCTATGTCACCTCTCTTTATGTGTGATGTACCAAGAAGCGCAAGTGGGTACGTAGTGGTGAGGAGCCGAACTATTGAAGTCCCGTATGCCATTGTGGGTCATACGGTTCATTGAGGGGTTCAGTCTGGAGTCAAGACGGCTTCCTTTGATAGGAGTAGAGAGAGTGAACCCGGGTGAGCGAGCTAGGCAAGCGAGGCGGGAGGGGGGTACAGTCACGGACAACAGGCAGTACAGTCACAGCCAGTATATGACTGTGGGAAGAGCCTGCATGATAAGAAGAGCATAACAATATATATATATATATATATATATATATATATATATATATATATATATATCCACACACACATACATACATTTTTTTTTACCATTCATTATATTTTGTTTGACACTTTGTATATATATATATAAATATATATAGATATATATATATATATATATATATATATATATATATATATATATATATATATATATATATATATATATATATATATATCTATATATATATATATATATATATATATATATATATATATATATATATATATATTTATATATATTCAATACTTTATTTGCGTGTACAATAGAATTATTTCTGAATTTATTACTTGAAGATAACCTGGCTTTCTTGTTTTGTTTTTTCAGTGTCAACCCAGGAGCCATTTCCCTTCTCGTTGGAAAGGGTTGTGGCCCTATCAGGTAAGTAAAATTGACAACCTTCATGACTGACATGTCTTCTATGAACATTATAGAATTATTGGCAAAGGAAAATTATATAAAAGTGTTGTATATTGTGGCAAAGATATACAATTGAATAAACATTCTCATATATTGACATAACAATAATAATGCATGGAAACAATTGCGCATAGCTCGCGAACCAATTACGCTATATTATTTTAGTTTTCACCATTAGAGAGACCATAATGTCTCGATTACGGTGATATAAACAGTTATATACGTATCCAAGCAAATAAAGCAACACCGAGGTGGGGAACAGCTCGGAACCCGGCTAGCGTCGGCGGAACGGAGACGAGTGAAGCGTAAATATTTGCATTTTGGCTCTTCATTTCAAATATTCATAGAGCAAAAAGTATTTGTCGTAGAAACTTCTATTTTTTTTTTATTCTCTTCAGCATTATCTGCCGTATTCATACAGCCTAAATTGAAAACCATAGACATCGTAACAACGAAATAATTCGAACATGTTATAAACCATATCATGCAAAGTCATATTGTTTTTGTTTTCGGTCACTGCTTGAGAACTATTGAAGATAGACAATTTATGTTTTCAGATTTGGAAAGAGCAGGAGAAGTATTCTTATTTGAGCAAATAAAAATATATGGTCATCACTCACAATTTCGAGATAGGACGGTGTGAAAACAATTGCCCGGGAAATACTTTTATTCCGGAGTCGTTTACACTTTCATATTGCGATTTATTTACATTTTTTTGTATAATGTAGTATAGTTATTCTTCTTTCCATTGACATATGATACATCACAATAAACAGCATTCTGGTGGATGGAAATACAGAAAAACACAAGGCTTCGAAAACTCGCCTGGCCGGAATATTTCAGGGCAAATTATAAAACGTCTTACTGTTTTCAACTAAAAAACTAAGGCGAATGCGAGAGTGTTAAGGTAGCAGTACTAGGCCATTCTTACTTGCGCCATTTGTACGTGGACCGACCCGTGTACCGGCCCTTCTTCTCCGTCACCCCTCTGGCCGCCCCAGGTGCCCGCATCAATATTTTAAGGGGTTCGAGCACCTGGAGTCAACTTCCGGGTTTGAGACCCGAATTGACCTTCTTGGTTATAGGGGGTAACGATATCCAGAGCGGGGTAAGTCCTAAAAGGATAGCTGAGGGGATCGAGGTGCTGGCCGAGGAGGTAGAGCGTCGCACTTAGGGACATTATAGGGTTATTGGGATAGAGAAGAGGCCAGCTCCACGTGGGGTATCTGCGGCGGAATTCAACCGCATCCGTAACGCCGTCAACCATTGGTTGAAGCGTCATATCCCGTTCACCAGAGAGCGATATTCCTTAATGAATACCTCCGAGGCCGACCTCGGTCCCGATGGAGTGCACTTAACCCCAGCCGCATCGGACCGACTCTACTCAGAGATCTTGGCCACCTGTCTTACTTTCTCTGGCCAGGACGAAGCCCATAATGAAAATAAGCAATATATTATCAAGTCCAGTACAGTATTCAAAACATTAATTACTTTAAAAATAATTTAATCTAACTGGCATATCATTTTACAGACTTAACTATTTGATTATTACTCCTTTAGGCCTAATAATATTATCACAATTGGCATTGCATTAGATCAAATTATGCATACTGTACTGTGAAGTAACTTCTTTAAAATTTAAGGTTATTCGATCGCATATCTTTTCCAAATTCACTCTCGTCGTATGCCCTGAAGGTTTAGGTTAATATGATGGTTGATATGTGAGCATGTGTTTATACCAGCTTGAAATGTCTTTATATATGACTATTTTTCTTTCCTTGTGTATAATTTCCACACACTTAAATTTTGGCACCTAATAATCTTTTGCCTACTGTACTTAAATTTCCCTCCCGGCTCTTTTTAAATTTATTTTGAATTTATACTCAAATTTCTTTAATCTAAAATCAAAACTATTACTTAATGAGTTAAAATTAATTTTCTCCTGATTTGCTAGGCTACAATTCTAGGCAATCTCTTACTCCGCATTAGTGAGTGTGTTTTAACTTTCAGCTCGCGGTTTTAATTTATCTGAATTTAATTGTCTACAATTTATTCGGCCTAGCATTTACAATTTGGTTTGACGTTACCGCTAAATTTCCTTTTCTCCTAACATCATAGCTTCAACTTTACATCGGCATCGGGCTGGACTTAAGGGCTCGTTGACAGTCCTAATCTCGGATATCAACAAATTCTTTGACACGGCGTCTAAAGTTGAAGTGGAAGCTAGGATGCTCAGCATCCAGAAACAAATTGACAAGTATGAGGTCACACAGGAGGACCTAGCTGCCCTTTACGAGACAGACACCGAATAAGTCAAGGAATTAAGAGAAGATACCCTCTACCTGGAAAGCATGTAAATTATCATCGCTACACTGAAGGGAACTATATCTACCGAGGTAAAAAAGGAGCCAGCTTAACCAGATAAGAAGTCCAGCATAAAATTAATACATTTAACCCTTCCAAAGATAATCCAGACCTCACCGACGTACAACGATTCACCTATCTTAAGGGTCACCTACTGGGTGATAAGCATAAGTTAGTCGAAGGATTTATTGTCGAGAGCGCAAGTTACGCCCCTGCGATTGAGCTCCTACAAGATACATATGGGCATCAAGATCGAATCAAGGCGGCTTATGTTACACAGTTTAACCAACTAGCTTAACCCAGATGCCAAGCTGCTGATCTAAAGAATTTCTATGCGAACATGGAGAGTGTGATGAGGTCAATCACTAGCCATGGCATTTGTTTGGAGGATTTTTGTGTGGTGACTCTTGTCAACAAATTACCATCACCACTGAAGGAGACTATTAAACGCGAGATGGGAGATATGAGCCTGGATTACAAAAAATGTACCCAATGTTTCCAGGCTGAAGTATACAATATGGTGGGTCAAGACAAACTGGGAAGTACTTTGATAGCTACTGCAACATTTACTGCTCAGAGTGACCACAGGAAGTTCAACTGTGTCTTGTGTAGTGGTACCAATCATTTATGGTACAAGTGTTTAAAATACAAAATGGGGCCTCTTAAAGTGAAAAGAGCCCGTCAATACATCTCTGCACTGGGTGTTTATCAAGCGAGCATGGCCATATGAGTTGTACTAACCCTCATATTAGAAGTTGTACATTTTGTAAGGGTAAACACTTTCATTCCTTATGTACACAAAAACAAAGTAAGGGAAGTAGACAAACGGAGGATAACCAAAAGAGAGAGCATACTGCTGCTACGTCAACTACAATGTCTGTTGCTACAGGTGAACAAACCGTAATCTTGCCTACCGTACAGCTGCCGGTGAAGGGTAGAGAAAGAAAATGTGTCCAAGTCAGATTGCTACTCGATCAATGTTCTCAGAGGTCATTTGTGAAGTCTTCTATTTTATCCTACCTTTCCTATGAATCAAAAGGAACTGAGGAGTTATGTCTTGATGGATTTACCGGGAATATCCTATCATAGCACTGTATTACAAACACAGAGGTAAATTTCATCAACTAAAAGCAATAGTGGTTGAAGAATTGCCAGAGCATAAGGGTGAACTTAGCCTAAAGTCTAAACTGGTTAGTTTGCAATATAAAGGCATACAATTAGCCGATCCTCATGCAATGGACATAAATCAGTTGGAGATGCTCATTGGTGCTGATCATTATTATGACATTGTGCGACCTGGTTATAAAAGGTCAGGAGTTTAATTCTGCTTCCTACCAAATACGGGGACGCCATAAGCGGGTCATATGTAGCACAGAATACCAGCTCCAATACCGAAGTAATTACTGTATTGAAGGTAGCATTATCACCAATTATTATGTTCTCTCCACTAACCAACTCTTTACTCCTAAACTCGATTAATGAAATTAACAAATACATGTGGCAGTCCGGGGATTCGAACCCAGGATGCTCACACCGAAAATCAACACTTATGCATAGCACCACGAAGACAGTTAAAGAATGTTGCACAAGCCTACGATTTATTATGCAGTTTCGAATCCTGCATACCAATCTTAGCATGTACAATCATTCCAACTGAACTATCAGAGGCTATGAATATGTGAATGGAAATAGTAATTAATGGGGCACTTAACCCTAGGGAAGGCCTCTCGATAAACTACTACTGAACCAGAATTAATTATTATGTTCTCTCCACTAACCAACTTTACTCGTAAATTCGATTAATGAAATTAACAAACAGATGTGGCAGTCCGGGGATTCGAACCCAGGACGCTCACACCGAAAATCAACACACTTATGCATTGCACCACGAAGACGAATATATGTCTACTGGTAAAATTCCACTATGCAAAAATTATTTAAATATTATGTGGGATATTGATCACATCGGGATAACCCCTAAGGAATATTCACAAGTTGAGCGTCAAGCACTATTTTCATATAAAGATACCGTTATCTATGATCCTGACAGCCAACAATACCAAGTCAGACTGCCCTGGAACAACCATAAGGATCAGTTGCCAACGAATAAGGGTTTGGCGATAGGCCGATTTCGTGGTCTTCAGTGAAGATTCATTAAAGAACCTGGCGTTTGCGAGGAATACTCAAAGGTGATAACTTATCAGGTGTCCCGTGGCTTTATAGAAGAGGTGCCTTTCGACGATTCAGACACCGGTCAATACTGTACTTGGCTCATCATGGAGTTATCAAGGAGAGCAAGACGACACCAATGCGTATCGTCTTCGACTGTTCAGCCAAGGTAAGGGATCGTCAGCCCAGTCTTAATGACTACCTGCATACTGGGCCCTCACTGGTACCAGATTTAGCGCAGGTTTTACTCCGGTTTAGACTCCATCAATATGCCTGGGTGTCTGATATCGAGAAGGCGTTTTTGATGTTAAAACTCCATGAGGACAACCGGGATTATACTTGGTTTATGTGGCCAAAATTCCCACAGCAGCTCGATTCCCCTCTCATTTGTTACCGCTTCCGGGTAGTATTGTTTGGCGCCACGTGTTCCCAATTCCTTCTAAATGCCACCATTTTAAACCACTTATCAAATGTCAGTGCAGATCCGCAGGTTATTCAGCAAATTCGGTCAGGGCTATACATCGATAATTTACTGGGTACAGGAAATTAAGATCTCCTGATTGATACCTACGGTGTGGTCCAGGAAATTATGAATGATGCCCATCTACATTTGCGTGAGTGGGCAACGAATAGTCCTGCTTTGCGGACTGTACTACAACATGATGGTGTGGCTGCAGTACAGCAGGATCAAGTGAGGGTGCTAGGGTTGCATTGGCAGACGGACACAGATACCCTCTCGTTTGGTGTTCAATACACTCAATGTACGCAGATTACAAAACGGATTTGCTTGAGTTTGACAGCTAGACTTTTTGACCCCTTGGGGATAGTTCTACCGGTGTCGATTAAGTCAAGATTTTTCAGCAATTATGGAGACTAAAATTAGTTTGGGATGAGGCAATAACAGGCGATTTGGGTCATGAATGGGAAGACATTATATCAGATCTTCGTCTCTGCAAAGGTTTTAATTTTCCTCGGAGAGTAGTCATGCATCAACCTGTTTCCATTCATGCCTTCTCAGATGCTAGCAAGGTCGCTTACGGGACTGTCATTTATTTTGTTGACACAAGTGGCAGCCGTCTTGTCAACCCGATCAAATCCCTTTCCATGCCAAAATTAGAGCTAACTGCAGTTCTGTTTGCTGCTAGACTCGTTCACTTTATCGAGGAAACTTTTTTAAATTTACTACGTATCTCGGAGACAGTTATTTGGAGTGACAGACATATTACGCTCTACTGGTTATATAGCCGAAAGAAGCTGCCAGTATATGTCACCAACCGTGTCGACGAGATTCATGTCCTGCTCCCGACCGCACAGTTCCGCTTTGTGTCTACCAAAGAGAATCCAAGTGACTGCAATACTCGTGGTGTGTCTGCTAAATTTCTCAAATCTTCTGTGTTGTGGTGGAATGGCCCATACTGGCTTACTGATCCCAACGAATGGCCGGAGAATATTGATTTGAAAAAGCAGCATTTGTATCACCAGTAATTGACTCGGTTCCTAAAGATGACACACGGTTATGGGACTTGGATTAATTCAGAAGCTATGAGAAACTACGTGTTACAGCATGGGTGATACACTTTGTACACAATGTAAAAGCAAAAATCAATGGCACACCGCCCACAGGTAGTGCTCACCTCAACGTGAAAGAGATCAGAACTTCAGATGAAATTCTACATAAGGTCTGTCAACAAGAAGTCTATATGCAGGAATATAAATTATTGGTTAAGGGAACAAAGTCCAGAAATAACCTGATCTGCCAGTTGGGCTTACACATGTAGGGAGATTTGATACATTGTGGAGGCAGATTAAGTTTGGCGGCTCTTTCTGAAGCAAGTAAATATCCAATATTACTGCCCTCCAATCATCCCTTGACCCACCTTATAATAGATAGGTGTCACCAACTCTGTTGCCATTATGGGGTTGGACACATAGTCACCTATGTTAGACAAAGATGGTGGGTTCCTAGAATCAGGCAGGTGGTCAAGAAAGTCCTACGCAAATGTTTAAAATGTAGACGGGTACAGGGAGCACATTATGATCCCGTTGGAGTACCTCCCTTACCAGACCTGCAAACAACCCAAGGTGACCCATTCAAAGTTACTGGGGTAGATTACAGAGGAGCAATCCCTGTTAAAGATTCGCCCAATCCTAAGGCATATATGATACTTTTCACCTGTGCCATTACCAGATCAATTCACCTAGAACTGGTCACCAATCTCACTTGTGATAGCTTCTTACATGCATTCAGAAGATTCTGCAGTAGACAAGGATTATCACGTATCATGCTGAGTGACAACGCTAAAACATTTATAGGGTCATCTACATATATTCAAGACGTGAGTAATAACCCCAAGAATCAGACCTGCCTTGCAGACGTGAAATGCGAGTGGTGATTTATTCCCGCGAGAGCACCTTGGTTCGGCGCAATTTGGGAAAGAGCCATCGGGATCGTGAAGGCAGGTTTGAAGAAGGTGCTGGGTAGAGCTCTCATTTCGATTGAGGAACTCAACACCATTCTCTTGAAGATTGAAGCCACGGTCAATGATTGCCCTCTATATTATGCCTCTGGTGATTTGGAGGATCTAACCCCAATCACACCCTCAGTACTGGTACGAGGATACAGACTGCGGGATCTTTTTGAGGAACATGATGAGGACGTTGTGGGAGATACAGACTATGTGAGCAAGGAAGTGATATCGGCCCGTTTCAAATACATTCGCAAACTGTCGATGGACATATGGCATCGCTGGTCGACAGAGTATCTGGTAACTCTAAGAGAAGAACAGAAAAGTAAACTAGAACCAATACAGGGTCATTGGCCCAAGGTGGGTAATGTAGTTACTGTCCACGAAGAGGGTCCTCGCGCATTCTGGAAATTAGGATGTATTGAGGAGCTGCTACCCGATCGTGATGGTGAAGTTTGGGTAGCCAAAGTTTGAAACAAGACCGGGGTGATTACACGCCCTACTATACACCTTTATCCTCTAGAAGGAGATCTAGACCGCAAGGACAACCCCTCGGATCAGGTATCCCCTTCTTGGCCTTTACACCGGTGCAGCATGGTGAACCGTCCAGCGGACGACCTCATCGACAGGCAGCCCAA
Source organism: Paralithodes platypus (assembly GCA_032716605.1). Taxonomy (NCBI): domain Eukaryota; kingdom Metazoa; phylum Arthropoda; class Malacostraca; order Decapoda; family Lithodidae; genus Paralithodes; species Paralithodes platypus. The sequence goes on from CM064547.1 coordinate 29,300,116, forward strand.
ATGTCCTCCCAATCTTGGCGGGATAAACTTGCCACCGGGCAATTGTAGATATTGTATCATTCGGTGGCGGGAATTTGTCCATACTCTGGTTAGTATGACCAGTATCAATGCTACGTAATTTGGTTTAATGTAGCATTACATATCCTTCCGCAGTCTTAAGTTGAACGCTTCCGTAACCTTAGGTTGAACGTTACATATTTCGGGAAGAATATATTATTCTATAGTTAAATATGAGCAAGTATTGTAGGATTATAATTCCCATATATTACTGTGTTACATATTATTATTATTGTTCCCATGTAATTCATTGTATAATAATGGGATATATTAACCGAACGCACTGCGCGTGCGCGGATCAAGTCATGAGGGACTCCAGGTAGAGCCCTCGGCCCTGTCTCCAACCAAACTCCGTCCCTGCAACACGCCAAGCGCTTTTTCTCTCATGTCTCATTAATTAGGTGTTTTATCTTCACTTTCATCTCATTCTCATCGTCACATCATTATATAAAATATCATGTAATTTAGCGTAATATCAATCTAAATTAGCCTAGTCTAGCTATTTTCCTTTATTCCTTATCCCACTAACAACTTGAGTCTGCCTACCTTCCACCATCTTTAATATCACCATCTGAGCTATCACTATAAAAAAGTAAATTAATCTTATGTGCGTTATCCATAATAAATTACAGTCCACTTCAAGATCTAAAATAACCACAACCTCTATGATGAGAGTAAAGCTGTAGATATTATATACCATGATTTGCAATAGGCCTTTGACAAAGTTCCCAACAAATGTTTACTGCTAAAACTATAAGCGCTTGGAATACAAGACGGTGTGTTGGAATGGATAGAAAATTGGCTCAGTGACAGCAAGCAAAGAGTAGTCATAAACGGTAAGGCATCTAAATGGACCAATGTAAGTAGCGGGGCACCCCAGGGATCAGTGCTAGGACCAATTATCTCTCTAATTTACATCAACGACATAGATGAGGGTCTCACTTGTACAATCTCAAAGTTTGCTGACGATACAAAACATTGCAAATAGCGTACTCCCAAAAGAACAAGTTGATGATATTCAACACAATCTAGATAAGCTGTCATGTTGGGCCCAAATTTGGCAAATGAGTTTCAATGCGGATAAAATTAATGTAAAGTATTATATATCGGATACCAAAATGAGAAAGCAAACTATTCGATGAATGGCACTCAGCTTAAGTGTGTAGACAGAGAAACTGATCTGGGAGTAACAATATCGAGTATCCTAAAACCCAGCCAACAATATACAGAAGTTGTTAAGTAGGCAAACAAAATAATTGGCTTTATAGGCAGGTCATTAGGGCATAAATCCTAAGAACTTATCCTTACTCTTTACAATTCCTTAGTCCGCCCTCTTCTGGAATACTGCGTTCAATCCTGGAGCCCTTATTACCAAAAAGATATAGACAAACTAGAACGAGTTCAAGGAAGAGTTACTAAAATTATACTTAGCCTAAATAACAAACTATACGAGGAGCGTCTTGGAGAATTATATCTATTTCCTTTAACCCAGCGCAGATTAAGAGGCGACTTAATTCAAGGGTTCAAAATCATCAAAGGCATCGACAATATGAACTGTAGTAAATACTTTACTATCGACCAATCTAATTACACGCGGGGAAACGGTTGTAAAATTATTGGTAAATCTTCTAACTCACACGAATCTAAGAATTTATTCTTCAATTGAGTTGTCAACTTGTGGAATGGGCTTCCCCGAGACGTTATAGACTATAGCACCATTGATTCTTTTAAACTTCGCATCGACAAATATCTTGCATCAAATCCGTGATTGACTGAGTTTGTATATGAATAACTATATTTTATTCCCCCCTCAGATTCAGCAAGGATTATTACGTATATAAGACGTTACTCTCTTTTTCCCAGATATACGAAAAATCACTTATAACTGTGTTATGTTACTAACCCAACTGTCCCCTACTAATTTTCTAATCCTGCCATGGACATGAGTTCCAGGGCAGTAGTTCCCTTTCCAATGTCCCCTTACGCACTCTAAACCACTGTTTGAACACTTGAACCTCAGTGCTTTGGAGGACAAGCAGCCTAGAGGGGTCACTAAATCTATTGTTGCTTGATTTCCTTTGTACTCCTTTGTACTTTTTCTCTCTCTCTCTGTCTCTCTCTCTCTCTCTCTCTCTCTCTCTCTCTTTCTCTCTCTCTATATATATATATGAGATGACGGGACTGGAAAATATTATGCCAACAATATCACGAACCCGTTCCCACAACCCGAAGAACAAATAACCTCAACATGCAGAATTGCGACCATAACGCACCAGAAGAGACACTGGAAATAGTCTCCCTTAAAAAAAAACTTAACCACCTGACTCAGTCACCCGTATCACAGCAAGTTAGAAAACGAGCCTTATCTGAATCCTTAAGATACGTATCTCAACATCCACCACAGTTTCCTACTAATAAACCTTTGGGCGCCAGATGAACAATGGCCGCCCGTACCTGGCCCGAATTTGGATTATGAGGAAGCAGACTTTATGGAAATGCGGCATCAACCCCCTCCGTTTCCATCCATCTACCCTGGCGAATATAACCACCATTATCATCGCTAGGCGAGACAACAACTACAACCAAGATATGCAAGCTAGTAACCAGACTGATGCATAAAAGACTGTAAATAGAGAGAGACCTACAATACTGTAAATAATATCTCCTGTTCTGATCTAAGCTTTAGGCTACCTTCTTTTAACATAAATAAATAAACGATACCATTCCCCACATAACCATATATGCATTTTATTTTTAAGACTTTAGATAACCACGCAATAAATTAGAAACTGTATTTCTCATGCCTCTCATGTTCCGAAACGCATCGGCAATGTCACTATCTAAAAAGTATAGTACTACCTGATCAAAAATAGGATAAAGTTAGGCAAGTTGATTCACTGTGCCACATGGGTAATTCTGTGTGGGAGTATACGTGACCAAGTCAACCCGTAAAATACTTCCGTAGGGGCTAGCCAGAATCCCCTTAAAACGTACCCTTCAAGCAGCTAGGAGTACTGGATGAGAGCGAGTGTGTGGTGCTGGACCGGAAGTGACCTGTGCTATAAATACCATGTGAAGGTATTTATCCTCCTGGTGTAAACAGGTGAGACGGACAACGCACTTAGTCGCCCCATGTGTGCCCAGATCTCTCAAAGGTTGCTTTCCACTATACTCCAACTCAAATTAAGTGTTTCTTGTTATTTATATGCATTTCGTGATTATTGCTAAGGTTATATAGGATATGCTATGTGTTCAATCTAACATAGACATCCGAGATCTAATATTCTGGCCTTTTAGCAATTGTTACTCATGTCGAGAGAACATACAAACTCTGTCTTGGGATTGATATATATATATATATATATATATATATATATATATATATATATATATATATATATATATATATATATATATATATATATATATATATACTGTATATATATACTGCGTAATATATATTCATAAAATTATTACCACTAAGGTTTATATTTATATTCGTTCAGAATGAATACCCGCACATTACACGTAAATATTGTGAACACAACTAACAGATCTTATTATATGTTGAGCCCCAGCGACGACACGTTGTCGTCGGCAATGTGTATAACGCTAAACCCCAGTGACGACAACGTTGCGTCAGCCACTAAAACCTCTATTATTCGGTTCGTATGGTAGGAAATGGCTTGAGAATGGTAGGGGACATACCGTAGAGTGTTGCCGAACAGCGACAGTACGCGGGAACCGGCCAGCCAGGCCGCGCGGGTGGTGGTGGGCGGATTAGTGGCGCCACTTTACCCACTTATTTCACCGCGATTTTTGGACCTTGTTTACTCCTGTCGTATGGGAGCTAGAGGCTTGAAATTTGTGTGAGACACACCTTAGGATGTTATGCATTACAATACCATACTCAGTTGTCACCCAAGTGCTGCCGGGCGGGTGGTCATGCGGGGGAGGTGATGAAAAACACTGTACCCACTTATCTCCCAACGATTTTGGACCTTATTTACTCTTGTCCTATGGTAGCTATAGGCTTGAAATTTGTGTGAGATACACTTTAGGATGTAGGCATTACTTGGCCATACTCAGCTATCCCCCAAGTCCATCCAGGTGGGTGGTCATGCGGGGGAGGTGGTGAAAAAACTGTACCTGCTTATCTCCCCACGACTATCGACCTAATTTACTCTTGTCCTATGGTAGCTATAGGCTTGATATTTGTATGGGAGATTTCTTAGGATGTAGGCAATGTATGGCAACACCCAAATCAAGGTTTGTTGGGACAAGGGCCGTGCGTGACAAAGGAAAGTCAATTTACCCATACATCTCGCGAGTGCAATACCGTCGGATATATGTCGGGTATATGTCGGATTTACCACGCCGTTACCCACGCAGGGGAATATCCCTGGCCGATGCCATGGCCATACTTGACGAGAGTGATGTGCCTGATAGTGACACTGGATCATCAAATGACGATTCAGAGGACGAATTTAGTCCCACTTTGGCCGAGATAGATTTTTTTTTTGTTTTTTGTTTTTTTAAGAGACAATGAACGGAGGAAGGAAAAACACAGATAAAACAAAAAGGTCCATGTGCGTAAAGACATCCTCCATTCATAAAATGTTTGTAACAACTGGATTTAAACTTTTGTAGATTGTAAGTTTTGTGGAAAGCAACTCAAGGGAAGTGAATTCCAAAGAGTAGTAGTTCTAGGGATAAATCAATTTTGATAAGCAGAAGTTCTGCATTATGGAGGAGAAAGTGTAAAGTCATGGGCGCTCTCAGCTGCCCTAGTTCTACGGGGAAAGATGTGGAAAGGCGGCACAATTGAAGCAAGTTCCTCGGAACAATTGCTGTGAAAATATCTGTAGAATAATGTAAGGGATACAACGTTTCTTCGTATGGCTAATGTAGGAAGGTCCTGTGTGATTGCAGGGTTATTGATAAATCTAATAGCTTTATTTTGAATTTTGTCCAACTGCCTCAATGCAACCACTCAACTTCCACTCCACAGAGGTGAACAGTAATCCATCTGAGAGCGCACATGACTTTTATATATTACGGCCAACTGCTCGTCAGTCCCAGCTTTTTAGAGGCATTCTTAGCAATACTTCTAACATAATGTGTCCAGCTCAAGTTAGTAGTTAATGTTACACCGAGAATGTCAATACTAGGGGAAGTGGGAATATTTACATCATTAAAAAATATATGTGAGTCAGTGAGATTCTCTCGGTTAGAAAATTGAATGTACTTGGTTTTCTGTGCATTAAAGGAAACTAGATTTTTTTGTCCCCATTCATTAATTCTAGAAAGGTCCTGGTTCAGAGAAATTGCAGTGTTTAATTTTGAATTTATAAGATCGGGTTGGGTGAAAGAATTGGTAAATGTGAAGGAACTGTGGAGTGTTGAGTCATCTGCGTAGGAATGTATTTGATTATGAGTGGTAGATATGAGTTCATTGATATGAATGAGGAACAGAGTTGGGGCCAAAACTGATCCCTGGGGAACACCAGCATTTATTGAGTGAAATTGAGAATAAAGGCCATCTACCATTACACATATTTTTCTGTTATGAAGATAAGAAGAAATTAGTGGAACTAATGATGCAAGGCATGTGTGACATCTTCGACAATGAGGATTGATGCCAGACTCTATCAAATGCCTTTGATATATCCAGTGCTATTGTATGTGTTTCACCATGTTGGTCTGTAGCTTGGTTGATTTGATGCGGAAGAAGGCAAAGAATGTCTGCAGTTGATCGACATCGTCTAAAACCATATTGCCTATCACTGATTAATTTATTATTCTCCAGATGCTTAATTATGTGATTATTTAATATAATTTCAAAGACTTTACCAAGAGTGGAAGTTATAGCTATTGGTCTGTAGTTTGATGGATCTGAAGAGGCACCTTTTTTAGGAACTGGATGGATGTTTGCTTCTTTCCAGGGTACTGGGAAGCATGAGGTATGAGTACACAGACGGAAAATTTTGCCAATACAGGAGCGAGCACCAAGGAGCAATTCTGTACTATTGGAGGAATTTCATCTGGACCAGGAGCCTTATCTACTGAGAGATTCTGCAAAATAATTTTGACATGTCTGGTGTGGATCTTAAGTGAGGGAATTTCAGGCGAATTAAAATTAAGTACAGGGACATCTTAATTTACTTCATCTAAGGTTGAGTTGGAGGAGAAAATATCCGCAAGAAGGTTAGCTTTACCTCATGGGTCACTTACAAGATTGCCAGTCGGAGATTTTAATGGTGTAATGGATGAAGCAGTAGTGAAGTTGGATTTGAATGAGTTAAGAGTAGACCAAAATATTTTGTTATCATTTGGATTATTTAGAAGTTTATTTGCCTGTTTGTGGAGAAAGTTTTATTTAGTTATGTTTAATACAGTTTTGGCATGATTTCTGATGTTTCTAAAGTAATTAAAGGCTTCATGTGTTTTTGATCTTGTGTATGCATTGTAGGCTATTGCTTTTTGTTCAGTTACTCTAGCACAATTATGGTCAAACCATTTAGGTGAATTAGATCTTTTACTGTACTTTTGATGAGGAATAAAAGTTTCCATTCCAATTTTTTCAAATTCTTGTATGTGGCTCAAGGTGGTGTGTGCATCATTAGAAAAGAAAGAGGTCCAGGGAATATCAATAAAGAAACCTTGAAGACCCTCCCAGTCTGCCCTATCGTAATGCCATTTAGTCACCAAAACAGGTTCAGAGTGGGAAGGTGTGGTAGGTGATAGACAGGTGGCCTGTATCAGACTGATCAGAAGATCCAAGCGGGGACCTCACTGTAACATCATCATTTTCTGAATTGGTTGTTAAAAATAAGTCCAGTAGGTGGGAATTATGATTAGGATTATCTGGTACACGGGGGGGGGGGGGGGGGGTTGGTTGACTAGTTGAGTGAGATTAAATGAGTCTGCAAATAGCTCACATTCAAGACCAGCATCATCAGTCCTGGCTGAATGAGTGAGCCATTCAACATTATGGACATTAAAATCACCCAACACAGTGATTTCAGAAGAAGCATTTAAGTTGAGGACACTGAGTTGTGAGGACAGAGAATCAAAAAGACTTTGCTCTGGAGGAGTATTTGGGGAACGGTAGATGCAACATATGTATTTAAATTTACCAGCAGAAATTAATTTGTATATAGAATAATCGAAATAGGGACAATTGAAACTAGTAACCTCCTCCAGGGCAATTTCAGATTTTGCGAAGCAACATATACCTCCTTTAGGTCTGAAATTTTGGAGCAGTTAATAACCTGGAAAATTAAATCTAGACGTGTCAGATGTGGATGTTACTTGAGTCTCTGTCAAAAAAAAGGAGAGTAGGGGATTCTGCTTGAAGAAATTGATGTACAGAATTGATGTTAGAGTGAAGTCCCCTTATATTGCTAAAGAAAAAGCTGCACCGACGAGCAGCTTTGGGACGTTGAAATGCTCTTGATACAGTCGCATGATGACGACCGGGAGGACCCTGTGTCAATGACCCAACCCTGCCGGGGGTGGATATCCGAGGGACCACCAGGTTTGCTCTTAACAATGCATGAGGAGGAACCCTATCTCCCCATCTCTAAACGGTACGCCTGGTTACAAGAAAGGGAGGAGAGTAGCTACCGTTCTCCTGCTCCCCGTGACATAGTGGAGTCCCCAGCAAGTGGGGAAGAGCAAGATGAGGAAGATAACCCAGACCCCATGGCCTTCCTCAACATTCCACCTTCTCATCGTAGGGCGCCCAACTTTAGTAATTTATGCATAAGTGTGTGTGCGTGTGTGTATTATTATATATGTATGTATTTGTTTGAGTTTGTTTATGTATATATGTGTGTGTGTATAATTATGTATAAATGTGTATCTATGTATGTACAGTATATGTGTGCGTATATGTGTATGTATGTGCGCGTCAATTATGTACCGGTATATGTGTATGTGTCTATAGTGTTTACTGTCTGTGGTTCGAGCCCGGCTGAGAGTATCGGGTGGCTAAGAGCATACATGCATGTAAATGTGCATATATTTATTCATGTATTATGTATTTCTGGGTGTATTTGCTGTCAATGGTTCGAGCCCGGTTGAGAGTATAAGGTATATGATATGTATATGTACTGTACGTGTATTGGTATAATCATCTGTACATGTGTATGTAAATATACGTACATATGAGAGAGAACATTCTGCTCACTAGCGCAACATCTTATTATAAATGTATGTATAATTATTATCTATTATTAAGTATTTGTGTATCTTCATCCATGTGTTTCTACCCTTAACAACAGAATGCCCAGCTTTTCCACATTTGTCCTTCTCTCTCTCTCTCTCTCTCTCTCTCTCTCTCTCTCTCACACACACACACACACACACACCTATACTAAAGAATGTCCTATATACTATAATTCCCCAAAGCTGTCTCCACTCATTTTATATATATACTGTATATATATATATATATATATTTTTTTTTTTTTTTCTTTTGTTCTCTACCGAGGATTAACCTCCCTTTCTAATAAGCTTTACCTGACCACACCTGTACGGACCCACAGGCCGTTTACCCTTTGCCCTTTTCAAATTCCTCATTTGATCTCCGACGTTTGACATTCCATTCTAACCCTTTTCCAATTCCTTCATTTAATCTCTCCTGAGGATTTAGCTTCTATTATTAGTCTCACCTGACTCTACCAGCTAAATTTTTGTATGTTTGTTTTTGTTTTTCTGATGGCTCCATCTCTTTTTATCCATTATCGAAGGCCAATATTCTATCTAATCATTTTATTAATAAGCAGAGTAATCAGGAATTGTCTTTGCCATTGACATGTTTCCCTAGACCCAACCTCAATTCAATGGCATTCAAATCAGCTGAACTGAAAAGGTACTTGCTGGATCTTGATACCTATGGTGGCACAGACCCGGATGTGTTTTTCCCTCTCTTTTTTAAAAAGGTTGCAGTGGTCTTGGCACCTAAATTGGCAGTGGTGTTTAGGTTGCTTTTGAAATCAGGTAGTTTTCCTCTTTGCTGGCGTAAGGCTATTATCACTCCTATTCCAAAGGGAAATACTGCCTCATCATCTCCTAATGACTATCGCCCTATCTCCATTACACCTATCCTATCCAAGCTCTATGAGAGGCTTTTGTCCAGACGCCTTTCCTCGTATTGTAATAGTCATAATTTGATACCAAACTCACAGTTTGGTTTTCGTAAGGGACTGGGTACATGTGATGCACTTCTGACACTCACCCATGACTTGCAATCTTCATTGGACCAGGGACATGAGTCTCGCGTCGTGGCTATTGACTTTAGTTCTGCTTTTGATTTAGTCAACCATAAAGCACTTCTGTTTAAGTTACAGCTCATTGGTATTGGTGGCAATTTTTTAAGGATCTTTGAAGATTTTTTGACGAAAAGATCTCAGTCTGTGGTCATTGATGGGTGTCATTCCCCTTCTGTTACTGTTGTTTCTGGTGTTCCACAAGGCAGTGTCCTTGGGCCTTTGCTTTTTATAATTTTTACTGCTGACCTGTGTTCCGAGCTTGAAAATAAACTAATCTATGCTGATGATACAACTTTATATGCGTCAATTGCATCACCAATAGATCGACACGTAATTGCTACTGCTCTGAATAGGGATTTAGCCAAAATTACATCATGGTGTGAACTTTGGGGCATGAAACTTAATGCTAGTAAAACACACTCCATTATCATCAGCAGATCTCGTACCTTGGATCCTCCCCATCCTTATCTACAAGTTTCTGGCGAGCAAATTGAGAATGTGGATACTCTGCGTTTGTTAGGAGTTACTCTGGATCCCAAACTTACTTTTGAAAAGCATATTCGTTCTTTCTCCTCTTCCATTTCCCAAAAAATTGGTCTGCTTCGCAAGGTTTATAAAACATTTGCTTGTGACGCCACAGTTATCAAGTCTTTTTATGCTTTTATTTTGCCACATTTCGAGTACTGCTCACCTGTCTGGTTGTCAGCAGCTGACTGCCCTCTCAAGTTGCTTGACAGGTCGCTAAATTCCATCAGTTTTATTCTACCTAATTTGTCTCTTGATCTGTGTCATCGACGTAAAGTTGGTGCCCTTAGTCTTTTATTTAAAGTTTTTAACAACCCTCAGCATCCCTTACATGGGGTTCTGCCTGGGCCCTATGTCCGGGCTCGTGCAACTAGATTCACAAGCAATCTTAATTATCTTGCCATGAGCCGTGTTAATTTTTCTACTACACAGTTTTCACGGTGTTTTGTGCCGGCCATGGTTGACTTGTGGAATAAGTTGCCAAATGAGCTAGTCAATTCAGCTAATATCTCCATTTTTAAGTCTAGAGTTAATGCTTTTTTGCAGCATTAATTCTAATTTTTAAACTTATTTTATTCTATTTTATTGTATTATATTTAAGCTTGATATCCTCCACTGCATAATATGTTATCTGTGTTTAATATGTGTATGTGTACAGTACAGTATACAGTGTATGTTTCTATTTTTTCCTAAGTTGCCATAGTCTCTCTCCAGTGCCTCCGGGTGTTTTGTGTGGATTGATCTTGATGGTGTTTCTGCACCCTGGTTGGAGACTTCGGCATCTCATATAATAATAATAATAATAATAATAATAATAATGTATGTACGTTTGTTTGCGTACGTGAGCGTTTATGTATACGGGATTTGCGCATTTACTGCAAGTTCTTATATTCTTATGTATGTATATATGTATGTATATGTATGCATATGTATGTGTGTACGTATGTGTATATATGTATGTTCTGTATATATACAGTATAAGTAAAATAAATGTGTATATGTACTGTATATCACTTACTCTCATGGTTATTTTATGATAATTTGTACTTTGCACTAGCATCATTATTGTATATTTGTGTTATTAATATTAATATTAAGTATATTATACTCACATATTGTAAACTGAGCTTACCATTTTCTTATCTGTACATCTCCTGTCCATCCACTAAATTGTAAAATGTGTATTTTCAGCTCATCAGGCTGCCATTCTTTAATAAACCGTTTATTATTATTATTATTATTATTATTAGAAGAGAAGAGGTAAGGATGAGGAGGAGGAGGAGGAGGTGGGTCAAGCTCCAACACCACACGTGCCTCGCCGTGGTGCTCCCCCGGCGCGTTTACCTTCCCCACCATCCTGCATTCCCTCTCCACTAAAAGTGCCAACCCCTAACACTTTCTATGGGTTGCGGAGGGGTGCAGCCATCTTAGCAGCGCAGCCATTGACTTCTTCTTCAGAAGCAACAGATGAGGATATGCCTGCCCTAGAATCATCTCCACCACGCCACCCACGCCGCCTGTTTCCCTCATCACCCCGGATTGACTTGCCCCCATCATCACCTCCCGGACCACTACCATACTCACCTGTACCTTCTCCTCAGCCTGGTACCTCCCACAGACACGACACTCAGACACCATCACCGCCTGCGTCGCAACAACGCCCTGATCATGCGCAACGCCCTGATCGTGCTCAACGCCCTATCAACATACGTGGGCGTGCCTGTGGTCCTGTGCGTGGACGTGGCCGAAGGGCTTATAAGGTGACCCTAATACGCCCCACCCCTGGCGGTGCGAGAGCAAGGGCTGGGTCGGCTCGACCAAGGCCGAGGTTGAGGGCAGGGGCAAGAGGGGCAAGATGCACGGCAAGAGGCAGGGCAGGGCCCTCCCACCGCCCTGATGGTGACTCCCCTCCTGACGACTCTGGCGACGAAGGTGCCGGCACGCTCAACCCGACGTGTGGGATTGGGTTGATGGAGACAACTTTGTGCCCACCGACTACAACTTTGTGGGCGCTGGGAATGCCGGCCCTACGCTCCCAAACCAGGGGCGGCAGACCGCGAGACTTGAAATCTTCAGGCAGTTCTTCACTACAAATCTCGTGGCTCTAATTGTTGACCAGACCAACTGGTACAATTATTATTTCATGGCTGGGAAGGAGCAGGGGAAATACTCTGCAAGGCCGTCATGGTCCTCCCTAGATGTCCCAGAGTTTTACACATTCTTGGCCATTGTCATCCTGATGGGGGTCACAAGGAAATCCTCCATAAAATAGTGCTGGTCCTGGGATCCCCTCACCCGAACCCCTATTTTTGGCCAAATAATGAGCAGAAATAGGTTCACAGCCATAATGGGGAACCTACATTTCATTGACAGCCTGGCAGCCCACACCAGAAATCAGGATCAACCCAGAGTGAGCTATGAAGGACCCCATGGAGAGGATAAGACCCATCTTCGAGTACCTGAAGGTGAAGCTTGCTGCCGTCTTCAAACCCCATCAGAAGCTCATTATTGATGATAGTTTGCTGCTGTGGAGGGGGAATATTGCCATCCGGCAGTACATGCCCAGCAAACGACATCGATATGGCCTGAAGACCTTCGTGATGTGTGACTGTCAACCGGTTACATCCAGGACCTAATTCTGTATATGGGCAAGAAGACAGAATTGGTGGAAACGAGGACATACGGAATTTCTGGGGCCGTCGTCATCACCATGCTGCAGGGCTACTTGGACAGGGGCCACATACTGTACCTGGACAACTGGTACACCAGCCCCTCCCTTGCCAAGTTCCTGCATAGTACAAAGGAGTACAAAGGAGTACAAAGGAAATCAAGCTACAACAGATCTAGTGACCCTTCTAGGTTTCTTGTCCTCCAAAACACTGAGGATCAAGTGTCCAAACAGTGGTTTAGAGGGGGTAAGGGAACATTGGAAAGGGAATTACTGCCCTGGAACTAATGTCCGTGGCAGGATTAGGAAGTTAGTAGGGGACAGATGGGTTAGTAACTGAGGGGGGGATAAAATAAAGTTATTCATTTACAAACGCAGTTAGTCGCGGGTTTGAAGCGAGATATTTGTCTAGGCGGAGTTTAAATGAATCAACGGTGCTGCAGTCTATAACGTTTCGGGGAAGCCCATTCCACAAGTTGACAACTCGATTGAAGAAGAAATTCTTAGATTCGTGTGAGTTAAAAGATTTACCAATAATTTTGCAACCGTTTCCCCGCGTGTAATTAGATTGGTCGATAGTGAAGTACTTACTACAGTTCATATTGTCGATGCCTTTGATGATTTTGAACACTTGAATTAAGTCACCTATTAATCTGCGCTGGGTTAAAGGAAATAGATTTAATTCTCTAAGACGCTCTTCGTATGGTTTGTTCTTTAGGCTAGGTATCATTTTGGTAACTCTACGTTGAACTCGTTCTAGCTTGTTTATATCTTTTTGGTAATAAGGGCACCAGGATTGAACGCAGTATTCCAGAAGAGGGCGGACTAAGGAATTGTAAGGGGTTAGGATAACTTCTTTGGATTTATGCTCAAATGACCTGCCTATAAAGCCAATTATTTTGTTTGCCTTCTTAACAACTTCTGAACATTGTTGACTCGGTTTTAGGTTACTCGATATTGTTACTCCCAGATCGGTTTCTCTGTTTACATTCTTTAGCTGAGTGCCATTCATTGAATAGTTTGCTTTCTCATTTAGGTATCCGATATGTAGTACTTTACATTTATCCGCATTGAAACTCATTTGCCAAATTTGGGCCCAACATGACAATTTATCTAGATTGTGTTGCATATCGTCAACTTGTTCTTTTGAGAGTACGCTATTTGCAATTTTTGTATCGTCAGCAAATTTTGAGATTGTACAGGTGAGGCCCTCATCTATGTCGTTGATGTAAATTAGAATTAGAATTGGTCCTAGTACCGATCCCTGGGGTACCCCGCTACTTACATTGGTCCATTTAGATGCCTTACCGTTTATGACTACTCTTTGCTTTCTGTCGCTGAGCCAATTTTCTATCCATTTCAACACACCGTCTTGTATTCCATGCGCTTTTAGTTTTAGCAGTAAACGTTTGTGGGGAACTTTGTCAAAGGCCTTTTGAAAATCAAGGTATATAATATCTACAGCTTTACTCTCATCGTAGAGGTTGAGGATATCATGGAAGAAGTCTAAGAGGTTTGTTAAACAGGAACGTTTTTTACGAAAGCCGTGTTGAGTATCTTTAAGTATGTTATTTTCCTCTAAGTGATTTACGAGTCTGTCTCGTATGACCGTTTCTAGCATTTTACATACAACTGAGGTTAAGCTAATTGGACGATAGTTACTGGGTAGGGATTTGCTGCCTTTTTTTAATATCGGTGTTACGTTGGCTAGCTTCCACTGATCAGGCATAGTTCCAGACTGCAAGGATTTATTGAAAAGTAATGTCAGTGGTTTGGAGAGCTCATCCTTAGCTTCCTTCAGAACTCTAGGCGAGATTGTATCAGGTCCAGGCGTTTTATTTACCTTGAGTTTATCTAAACAATTCAATACTTCTCTCTCTGTAACGGTGATATTGCTTAGAACATCTGAATTATCTATCTGAATCGGCGATGGTGTAGGGATATCACTGAGGTCTTCTGTTGTAAAAACTGATGCAAAGAAGGTATTGAGGGCATTACTCATTTGTACTTCGTCTTTGGTGTATTCTCCATTTTCATCGACTAACGGTCCAGCACTACAGGAGTCTGTGGCACCGTCAGGAGGAATCGGATCTTCATGCCCGAACTACCACCCAGGCGGGAAAAGGGCTCCATCATCCACAAGCAGGCTAACAATGTCCTCATGTTGTCCTGGATGGATAACCGGGATGTGAACCTCCTCACAACAGTCCACCGCCCCATCTTCCAAGACAGCAGACGTTGTGACAGAGCAACTGGCGAAATTATCAAGAAACGTTTGGCCATCTGTGATTATAACATCAACATGCAGCTGGTGGACAAATCAGATGCTGTCATCTCATCATATGAGTGTGCGAGGAAGGCGATGAGGTGGTATAAGAAGTTATTCTTCCACCTCCTCGATCTCACCCTGTATAACAGCCACATCCTCTACGCAACAATCACCGGCAAGCAGGAAACGATGGAGAACTTCTGCATCGAGTTGTCCAGGGAATTTGAGGTTGTTGAGGGAATACATGACTGCCCCCCACTTCCTGCAACACCCCGCCCATCGACGGCCAGCAGCAGAAGGGATTGCCAGGCTAACACAACGCCACTTCCCTGAATATGTGCCGCCCACAGAACACAAAGACAAACCCCGAAGAAGGTGTCATGTGTGCCGCAACACGACACAGAGGGAGCCTGAGAGATGAGATAGCAGGTGGATGTGCAGAGAATCTGATGTTGGACTGTCTCCCGGACTGCTTCAGGGAGTATCACACCCTTGAGCATTTCTAAACGAGTGTACTCAAAGACGGCGATAAAAGACGCTATGAAGTGTGTGTGTATATAAACCTAGTGTAAATAATTAATATATACAAAGTGCCGAACACAATATGTAAGTGAGATTGACACTCAAATATACGTAAAACAGTGACGGACACCAATAAGTGTAAATATATACTATTTCTAAGTCAAATGTGCGTAAAACAATGTGTGAAACTCATATTTTATAACTATGAAACATATGATAAAGTAATAAACTGAATAAAGAGGGGAAGTGACATGAAAACTGAATAAAGCGGGGGAGATGAGAGAAAGGCAATAAAAGGGAAAGTGTTGGGGGCGTGTGTCAGTCAGCTGGGTGTGTGTACGTGCGTGCGTTCTGTTATTGTCCGAGACCATGATGGCCGCCAGTCTCCATGGCAACGGGGACCCTCACCGGTCTTGCCACTCGTGAGCCTTATCAAACTTATATCTAAGCACTTATCGCACTATTACTTCACTTATGGTGACATTATGTGATACATGTTGGAAGTATATGAACTATGAAGGCACACATGATGCTCGGGTGTAGTAAATAACCGTCACTCGAAAACTGGACGCATCGTACATCTGCCATGCTGCCGCGCTCAACTGTGGCTGGCCGGGCGGGAAGTTTGAAGGCCGCCCGGCCTCAGCTGATGTATGAGGCTGCCCCCCCCCCGCCATACGACCCCCAAATGACCGAGGTGAGTTTTTTTTTTCATTTCTCACCTTTTTCTGCCATTTTAGAAGAAAACAAAATTTGGCCAAATAGGCCGGTCCCACGATGTACATTTATTTATAATTAGCTGGGGTTCAGGTTAATATGATTAGCAGGGTACATAATCGTGTATTAATATTCACAGAGGGTGTTATGTATTTTGTCTCTTAGTCAGATCCATTATATTTATGCTTCCTGACTTCAAATCCAGTTTAAGCATTACGTTGAATTCATTGTCAATTCTATTGTTGTCCACATCGCATTAATAATTCAACAATGAGGACTCAGCCTTTCACACGAGGCTATTATTCCTTATTCTCATTTCCATGAACAACTATTTACAACTCTAACCATATGCGTTATTAGAGAATTAAACCTTCTCTCTATATTAATAACTTACAAGTTATTTACCCATCATCTGATATCCTTAATTACATATCTTGCCATCACTTAAATTGTGTGACCTCAGTACTATTTACCTACCTAGATTGACGCTATACCTCGCGTTTATTTATACCTCAGGATATCAGTTATATTCGAGCCAAACCGTCAGTATATGAAAACAGAGATTACACCAAAGACAAAGAACACATGAGTAATACCCACAATACATTTTTTGCATCAGTTTTCACAACAGAAGACCTTATTGATATCCCTATAGCATCCCCAGTTCAGATAAACAATTCTGATGCTCTAAACAATATCAGCATTACGAGAGAGAAGTATTGAAATTATTTATGTTCCCTCCACCAACCGACTTTACTCCCAAACTCAATTAATGAAATCAACAAATACATGTGGAAGTCCAGGGACTCGAACCTAGGACGCTCACACCGAAATTCAGTGCATTTATCCATCGCGCTAGAAAGACAGGTAAAGAATGGTCGACAAGCCTACGATTTATTATGCAGTTTCGAATCCTGCATATCAATCTAAGCATGTACACACATTCCAACTGCGCTATCATAGGCTATGGATAGATGAATGGAAGGAGTAATTAATGGGGTATTAACCATAAGGAAGGCCTCTCTATAAACTACCCCTGAACCTGAATGAATTATTTATGTTCCCTCCACCAACCGACTTTACTCCCAAACTCAATTAATGAAATCAACAAATACATGTGGCAGTCCAGGGACTCGAACCTAGGACGCTCACACCGAAATTCAGTGCATTAATCCATCGTGCTACGAAGACAGGTAAAGAATGGTAGCCTACGATTAATTATGTTTGGAAAAACTTAGAGAAATTGCCAGATTCCAACACAATTTCACCTAGAGTTATAATGGAAGATAAATGTGAGCTCTCCCAACCACTGATATTGCATGTCAATAAATCCTTGCGGTCTGAGACTATGACTGACGAGGGGAAGCTCATTATCGTAACACCGACAGGCAGCTAATCTCCACTATACATCGTCCAATTAGCTTAACCCTAGTTGTCTGTAAAATACTAGAAACACTCACAAGTGCAGACTCATAAATCACTTAGAGGAAAACAACATGCTCAAAGATACTCAACATGGCTTCCATAACCCGTTCCTGCTTATATAAACTGTTAGACTTCTTCCACGATATCCTCAATTTACACGACGAGAGAAAATCTGTAGACATTTCTGTATACAGTATATCTTGATTTTCAAAAGGGCTTTGACAAAGTCTCCCACATATGTTTATTGCCAACATTTATATCACATGGAATACAAGGCTGAGTGTTGAGATAGATAGCAAATTGGCTAGGTGAAGGAAAGCAAAGACTAGTCATAAACGGTAAAGCATCCAAATGGACCAATGTAACTAATGGGGTACCCCTGGGATTGGTACAATTAAGAGCCGGTTATCTTCCTAGTTTACATAAACGACGTAGATGAGGTCTTCATCTGTACAATTTCATAGTTTGCAGACGGTACAAAAATTGCAAATGCCGTATTCTCAAATAAGCATGTAGAAGATATACAAAATAACCTAGATAAGCTGTCATGTTCGGCTCAAATATGGCAAATGAGATTTAATGCAGATAAATGTAAAGTACTCCATATTGGAACCCGAAATGAGAAAGCAAAATATTCAATGAATGGCACTCAGGTTAAGAGTGTAGACAGAGAAACAGGTTTGGTAGTAACAATATCGAGTAACCCAAATCCCAGTCAACAATGCACAGAGGTTGTTAAGAAGGCAAACAAAATAAATGGCTTTGAAGGAAGGTCATTTGAGCATAAATCTTAAGATGTAATACTTACTCTTTACAATTCCTTAGTTCGTCCTCTTATGGAATATTGCATTCAATCCTGGTGCCCTTAGTACCAAAGATATATTGACAAACTGGAACGAGTTCAAGGTAGAGTTACCAAAATGTTACCTTGTCTAAAGAACAAACCATATGAGGAGCTTCTTAGATAATTAAATAGTTTCCCTTTAACCCAGCGCAGATTAAGAGGCGACCTAATACTAGTGTTTATAATAATCAAAGGTATTGACAATATGAACTATAATAAGTATTTTATGATCGACCAATCATATTACACGCAGGGAAATGATTGCGAAATCACTGGTAAATCTTTTAATGGACATGAGTCCAAGAATTTCTTCTTCAACTGAGTTGTGAAATTGTGGACTGGGTATCCTTGAGATGGTATAGGCTGCAGCCCCGTTGATTCCTTTACACATCGCCTAGAGAAACACCTTGACTTAAACCCACGACTGACTGCATTTATATATATATAATAATAAGATGTTACTCACTTTTCCCCAGATGCAGAAGGATCAATTATTGCTGTGTCATGTAATTAACCCAAGTTATCCTCTACTAACATGGCCCAATCCTGCCATGGACAATAGTCCTAGGGAATTACTTCCCTTTCCAATTGTCCCTTACCCACTCTCAGTGGCGTCACCAGGGATAAACATTTTGGGGGGCTGTAGCCCTGGCATAGATAGGTGGCTAGGTGGTGAGCGAAGCGAGCCTGAGCAGCTGGGGGGTCCGGGGGGGCGCTGTAAGCCCCCCCGATTTTTTTTTAAATTTGAGCCGTTTCTGGGGCCTTTTTGAGGCCTAAAAATGTGTATAAGTAAGAAACATATGACACATACATATTGATGAGCCTGATACCAGGCATCAGTCAGTAAGTTACAAGGCCAATGGTAATTGTAGGGTATAAAGCCTATGTGCAGAGAATAGTTTTTTCTTCATATACTATCATACTATAGTCCATTCATTATAGGTAGGCCAGAAATTGTGACCCCTAACCTTTGTAATTCGCTAAATGGCTAGAGCAAATGGGTTGTAAATGTCCATACTTATTGCCTGGCTGACCCTTCCCAAAGGTAGAAATATTAGCTTGATTACTCCAGTCTTTCCTTAGGTATAGAGGTAAGTGGTCTAGATGTTTCGAGATGTTTTTTGGGGGGCTGAGTCCTTGATTTGGGCGGGCTAAGCACCCCCAAGTTGTGACGCCACTGCCCACTCTAAATCACTGAACCTGATGTTGTTTGAATTCCTTTAATTGTACTCCTTCGTACTATCTCTCTCTCTCTCTCTCTCTCTCTCTCTCTCTCTCTCTCTCTCTCTCTCTCAACATATATCTATTTATCTATTCAAGTCTGTTTTTTCTGTCTAACTCAAGTATAAGGACAGCACGTAGTCAAATATTTAGAGAGGTGTATTGAGGAATTAAAATCATATTCAACAACACATACTCACTGCAACATACGCAAACGCACTCCTACAAGCTCTTATGCACACACAACACACACACACGCACGCACACTCACACGCACAAACACACACACACACACGCACATACACCCATGTGGAAATAGTTGAGATTAGGTCAACTAGGAGACAAAGTAAATGAAATTTATGAAAAATATATAGATGTAGTCAAACACACACCCCAAGGTAATATAAAGAGGCGGGTGGATTCATCAAGCCACAGCCATCCGCCATAATCAGTTTTCTGTTCAACTGTAGCGAACCAGGTATCTCGATAATACTCGATGCATATGTTTGACCGCTGAGAAATAGTAGACTAGTCCTCAAGGAAAATGTCGCATGTCGGGCAGTCAATAAATCGAGGAAGTCACATAATGTTATAAACAAAATGATTAGACGAAACAAATGTCTTTTACAATAATGATATAAAGATAAAAAGATATATTAAGACATACAGAGAGATCGAGCTATGGGAGAAGGGAACGCTCAACCCCCATTCTGATTATGATCACCCCATAGCCCAATTATCAAAATTCGGGTAGTAAAGTCACAACTGATAGCAGCTTTTTCATAGTGACAACAGCTGATGGTCTCTGATATTATAGCCTAGTCCAGTCCGCTGATAATTGTGGTGTTCAATAAAGTCAGTTGATGCATGGTGTATGTAGATTCAGTAGCTGATTGGAGAGATTGCAGACACCAATCGAACAGGACAATACCCAGGGGAGGCCTCATAGACATGTGATAAGGAGATACTGGAACTCCTGTTGCATTTTGTTGGCTTCCCTCGCTGTTTCTGTTTGTGTTTCACTTACACAAAGAGTAATCCAGCTAACTCTCACAAACACCTCCTCCTCCTATTCATGTCACTACACTTAACATGCACACACACTTCTTTCCAATGCGCCAAAACATAGTTTTAACCGCAACGTGCCTTGAATTTGTCTTTCTGTTGCTCTTTCAACTTTAGGGGAGACACTCGTCGCAGGCGGAATTGCCTTGTGTTTGCTTTGTACACATAGAAAACAAATGTTAGTGATCCGTAGTATAGGTGGTCTACACACATTCACACACACTCACATTCAAACACACACACACTCACTCTCACCCTCCACTTCTACACAAATGGGCGTATACAATTCCCATGCAAATGTACTCATGTACCCATAAAACCTTGACACAATGAGTGTATACACCGCCAGGATGTAAAGGACAATACACTCGTTAAACCTTTTGGCGTTGGAGGCTGAGTGGACGACAGATTTTTTTCTTTTCTCCCAAAGGATAAAATTGTTATCCTAGTTTTCAATAAATAGGGTGTGTAATGTGTATGTGTATTGTGTGTGTGTGTGTGTGTGTGTGTGTGTGTGTGTGTGTGTGTGTGTGAGAGAGAGATAGAGAGTGTGTGTTTTTTAAATGTACGTTTGTGCCTGTGTTTATGTGTGAGTGCGTTCCCGAAGTGTTTTCGACAATGCATGAATGTCTATCTGTGGAAATTAGTCAGTACCTTATTTGTGTACACGTTGTACATTAGGTTATCCTCACGCACCCCTCACCCTACTGTCTTTAAACTCCCACAACATGATCTGATGAAGTATTTGTTTAACCCGTAGAAAATACGTTGGCGCACCTATTTTCTGTTTTCTGGCTATTATGTGACGATTGTATTCAGATTAGGAAGGGTATATGGAAGTTAGAGGGTAAATTATGATAGTACCTGCCCGAGTGAGGCACTCGACTTGTTACTGACTTGTTACCCCTTAGTGTGGTGGCTAGTATTTTAGCTTAATGAACACTCTTAGTGAAGTGGCCGGTATTGATGAGAATGCGACCTACTTCAATATTATCCAGTTTTGTCTTGCTTTGCAGGAAAGACTGGATAATGTTAAGAGAGAGGTTCAGTCTCTCAAGGACAAAAACCTAGCCTTGAAACTATCCTTGGTGGCAAGAAAAGTGACGCTAGTGCTAGTGTTGTTCAGGACTATGAAGCTCCTTGGAAAGTGGTTGCTGCTAGTGCAATGGCGTGCACACTGAAAAGGTAGCCAGTAGACCTCAGCAACAAGTTCATCACCTTAGCTGACGAATTTGATGGTGAATGAGGCGAGGATAGTGAGGCTAAAGCCACTTTCACACATTCACGATGTTGGTCCCGATGTACCCCGAGGTACACAAATTGGTACATCGGCAGAGACAGTGACAGGATGTACACGTTTGACGACGAAGCCTCGACGGTGCCACGTCGTAGCCACGCCGGGCCAGATGGTACCACGGTTGCAACACGACGGCGCCACGTCAATGCTGTAACGGTCAAAATTCCGGTCAAAACCGTACCCCGACGTACCCCGACGTGGCACGTGGGGAACACGACGAGGGGCGATGGACTTATGATGGTGACAACTGGCCGACCCGACGAGGACGACGCCACAACGTCAGGCAGCCTGACAGATATCATCAATATATATGGTGTTAAAGGTATTACGTTCAACGGTCAAGTTTAAGGTAAGATAAGGTCGAATTATTTCTTTGTAAGGTATAGGCGTATGATTTTTGTTTATATAAAATCAAGTTTTTGTCGTAGAGAGCTGGTTCTTCGTAAATAACAATCTGTATTCATTGCCGGTATACGAAATTAATATCTAAAAACTGTATCAAACGTTAAATTATATGAAAATAGACCATGAAGTGAAGCGAAAATATTTACCAGTGGGTGACAGCGGCGACGGACAAAAAATATTCAGGAAAAATTAAAGTTTTGATCGTACATAGGCCATATATGTACCATTAGAAAGCTTATGAAAAATCCAATATATCACTTGCTTACAGAATATTCATTGTCCCATATTTTATCGGTGAAAATGGGGAGGGAATGTATGGGCAGACTGAACAGTAACCTTCACCTACGGTGAAATTCCACATATTATTATTTTAATTTATTTTGTTGTTGAAATCTTATATAATAACCTTTCCTCTGGCCGTTCATAATGTTTTTTAAATAACAACAAACAATTATTATGGGTGAAAACCAACTAAGATGGGGAGGGAAAGTACGGGCGGACTGAACAGTAACCTTCACCTACGGTGATATTCCACATATTATTATTTGTATTTATTGTTTTGTTGAAATCTTATATACTAACCTTTCCTCTTGCCGTTCATAAACAAAGTAATTAAAAAAATAATTATTATGGGTGAAAACCAATTGAGAGCGAATATTTTGGTGCGGCTGGGATTCTATAAAAACAAAAAACTATCGTTATAGATTTATTTCTATAAAATCCAATATTGATGATAGCATATTCTAAACACCGCCATCATGTTCAGCGGAAAAAAATTGTTGTGATTTATTATGCAAATAAAAATAACGATAAAAAAACGATATACCGGTACCGGTATATCTCATATAGTATATAATATAACAGTGCGTTTAATCTCCACAGTTAGGCTACACTTCGTGATGAATCATATTTTCTCTAATTGTGGAAGGTAAAATGTATTGATATAAACCTATCTTGTGCAAAAGGATCGATATATACATAGCTTGTGTAAGGATGGAATCGTCGAAAACACAGGAACAATCTCCTCTATCTAAACCCATCCACCCACACACACACTACCTTGTGTTAAATTAATCAATAACACTTAGTATTTCCTTTGGCTTTTACTATTATAAACACTACTGTATTAGGTAAAATGAAATTCAATTCCATAGAGCATAATTATAATAACATTTATTGCATACCGTGTATCAGTGGCGGTCGATATAGCCACACAAGAACAATAACACACACACACGCACACACACTCACTCGACAATAAACACACACGTGTTTCGGTAATCATACCGGTACACTAATTTTTCATTTGAACTTATTAACTCGTTTAATATAAGTTGATTATGGAATATTATATACGGTATAGGCCTAGCCTATACCATATCAGGTCTTTATTTATTCATCATGTGCGTATTTATAGTGTTGTCAGAATACTCCACTAATCCGAAGCACTGTCGGTCCGCTGCCATTCGGATTACATGACTTTTACTGTAATATATTATAACTATTTATACCCCGACGCCGCCACGTCGATGCCGATGAAACCGGATCCAGACACGCGAGACCCACGCCCTCGACACGTTGTACCCGACGTTACCCGATGGTACCACGCCAAAAATACATCGTGCGAAATTTTTGAACAAATCCAAACCTTTGGTGGCCAAGCCCGATTTATCACGTCCCGCACCGCGGGTAACACGACGCTCCCGGACGACCCCGACACACGTTGGGGATTGCACCACGTTGTGTCCCGATATTCAAATCGGGGTACATCGGGACCAACATCGTGAATGTGTGAAAGTGGCTTAAGAATGATTCCGGCGGCTAGGAAAACAAGAGGAAGGGAGGTAGAGAGTCTCCAAACACAGGTATGGATAAATTTATCAATGTAATGGGCGGCTCTGGGGTAATATACAGTATATAGGTACGCTCTTCACTAAGGTTAGGAATCTCCAGTGTCTCCCCGGGGCCGGGATTGGTAGAGTATTGGAGAGATTGGAGAACGTCATTGAAGGCTTTGGTGATAGACCCATAATCGTTCTTAACCTGACAAGCGCGATATAGACCTAGGTGCTAGGGTAGTTATTTGTGCATTTCTAGCCCTGGATTCTGACAGAATTCGTTATATTTACAATATAAACCATTATTTGTTTTCGGTATGCTTTTATTTTACATATATGATGTATATATGAACCTTCAAGAGTGCTAAAATAAGTGGGAAAAGCATTTGGGTGGTGAAAAACGAAGATATTGGCCACCCGGTCATAATCTCAGGCGAGAGAGAGCCACAGGCAGCCCTCCCCTCTCGCTGTCTGGGAGTCAACTGAGACGAGCGGGGCGGTGTGTGCCGGTGTCTGGGTGTTGCATAACAATCTTTTATGCAACCCACTTGTGCTACATTATCGCGGGAGAGAAAAATAACCGATAAATGATGATAATAAGTGGATAAATAGGTGATAATTGAGGAGGGGGGGAAGGGGGAATAAGGTGGGGAAGGAGGGGAGGGGGAGGGGTGAGAAACACATGGATGAGTACTAGAGGGGAATTATCTCACCTAGAGACAAAATCCTTTGTTTTGATAGGCCCTTTTTTTTTTTGGAAGGCTTTTTTTATGGTCCTGCTTCCGTGAGGCCTATCGCGTTCCCTATAGGAAGCCTTCCGTGAGGCCTATCACGCTTGCCGGGTTAATGCAGGTAGCAATGGCGTGGGTAAACTTAACTAGGTTTCATACATTCACGCATTCGACTCCGCATGGCGCCGAATCCTTATGTGGCACTAGTCTTGGAAAAAATGAACGCCGACTGCAATTTCTATACACATGCCATAGACTAGAACCACATACATCCTACCGAGAACCGCCTGACATACAACCGTAATCCGCATATACTGTAATCTGCATACCACCGACCATAATCCGCATGGCCAAAAATGTGAATTTAACGGTTATTTTCAGAACCCGACTAACCTTGTATAATCAAAACCGTATCAGACCGAGAACCAACTAAATCCGATTGAACCAGAATATATACGGATCACGTCACGAATACCACTCCGACCGTTGCCGAAAAATGTCCCATTACATTTGTGACCGTCACCGAATCATGTCCAATTGCTATATAAAAGGTTCCCTAGTACTGTGCTCCGGCCGGTTCATTAAACAGAGAACCACCGGTTATTCCCTACCGGTTCAGGCTTGGACAGTTTCCGGTTTGCCAATTGTACCGGAAATGAACTGAGCCACTATTTTCCTTTCATTTAAATTAAATGTGGTGGATTCGTCTTGAAATGTTACATTATTGTACACAAGCAGTAGAACAGAAAATACTAAGGTACAATGTATATATAAGAATATATAAACCAAATAACGCAGACAAAATTAATACGAAAAAATAATTACTGAGGTCACTGCTAGTTATTTGTTCACATTTATAATTTTCCCTGTCATCTGCTTTCGTTCTCTATTATAATTATATATATATATATATATATATATATATATATATATATATATATATATATATATATATATACTGTATATATACTGTATATATATATATATATATATATATATATATATATATATATATATATATATATATACAGTGTATATATATATATATATATATAAATATATATATATATATATATATATATATATATATATATACAGTATATACATGTATATATATATATATATATATATATACAGTATATATATATATATATATATATATATATATATATATATATATATATATATATATATATATGAAATGACGGGGTTGGCGAGAACGGGCTCCAGTGCATGTAAGATCGCAAGCATCAAAACAAGGAGGAAACGAAGGAAGCCAAGTTAACCTGAGCACCCCATGACCTTGGGAGCTTTCCAGATTCTATGGGACACGGAATACCTAGGACAGTCACCCCAGTTAAAGGGAAATACTGATGTCCTATCAGGGCCATCGTTTCAAAACACACCCGCCAATCAAAACACACCCGCCAATCACCAGCCCCCATTTGTTCAAACCCCAGATTTGCTGTATAGCGAAGAAATTTTTATGCAAATGAAACACCAAAGGCCTGAATGCTACCGGAACAAATGGAACCAGGGAGGCCTATAAATTATGATGGGCCTGGAGAACCATCTAACCTAATAATAGAAGACAGCCTAGGCGAATTAATACCACATTGGCCAAAGAGCTCCAATTATGAAGTAATCAGTATAAAAATGTTCGCATGTATACTAGGCCACGTAACGAACCCCTAAGTGTTCAATAAAATAGCCATTATATGTATGTACCTAATAATAATTCCCCTGTATGTATTTAGTTAAGTATTAATCATCACAGCTTGATCACAACGTATTACAATATCCCTTTTACCTTGAAGTCCTATAAGCAAGAGACGAGAATTAAGCCAAACATTGTCTCAACGAAATATAGGAAAAGTATGCAAACAACCACTGGGGTAATATCCTGAACTCTGAATAAGAACTGGATATCTAACAGCAGTGAAACAATTGTCTTGCCTTCCCCCCTGCCCTGGGAGCTCGCCGAACCTGCTGTGTGCCTCCTGAAGTCCGGATCCTGAAGTCCGGATTGTGAGAAGCAGTTCATCCTGAAGTGCTGCCCTGTGGACCTACGTCTTCCTGAAGTGCTGCCCTGTGGACCTACGTTCAACATGGCCAGACTTTCTCTCAGCCCTCTACCCTCCTTAATTACCCTAAGTGTTTCTGAGTATCTTACGTTGTAATTATTGATGTGAAGGTAAGGTTAAAGTATGTGAATATTACAGTGCTTAACCCCTAACTGTCGGCGCGCAACATAAGTCGAGTATAATAAATCTGGACTATCGGGCGGCGCGCGACATAGGTCGTTTGGCAATTTCAGCACGTAATGTTGCTGAGAGAGAGAGACAAGTGGTGGCAGGAGAGTAGCGAGCGTATGACTGCTCCAGACCACTGCGGCGAACCTACTGACACGAATCCCACCTCATCCTTCCCTCTCTCACTCGCTACATACTGAATTGTATGGGGAAAGTACCGAATTACATGCTTTTTGCACTCGTGTTGCGCGGTTGTTGCAAGAAAACTAGCGGTCATAAAAGGATCGTTGTGGTGTCATTGGAAAGCTCTGTTTATGCCCTTTCAGGGATAGATACTTGTTTTATGCTCTGGGTCTTATTTAGGCATGAAAATGATCACATAAACAGCCCTATTTTGGGTAAAAACACCCCGCTGGTGGCTACATATTATATACCGCCTAGGCCGCTCTTTAGGTGTTAATTATCTAGAGATCTGTGTCCAAGATCCTTGTCCCTTGCGTATGTGTTAATCCCTCAGAATTTGTAGTAACTGTTATATAGATCTGTGCCTAAGATCTAAGTGTTCAACTTTGATAATTACCTCCTAGAACGTACTACGCATACGTTACATATTTGTTTTCATAAAACGCACTTAGCTCAATACTCACACTTCCCTTGTATATGTCTAATTCTATTATGTATGGTACAAGTTGAAGTCGAAGTGTATAACGTGTAATTATTCCCTTCGTTAAATAAGAACCTGTGACCTAGAACCTACGCTCAATTTCATATTTTGTTTATCTCAGTCCCCCCTCGTTGTGAAGAATTGTTATCAATTATCATATCTACTTTCATCCCGAGATCCTAAATCCACGCTCGTTTGTTTAAGCGTTATTCCCCTTATTGTATGAACTGTATTTATGTTCACTTGATTATTGATGTAGATAATTTTGATTCTTATCGTCTAGGAAGTCTAGTCCTGCATAGATCGATTACCTAATTATTCATCAATCCGAATACACCGCTTTTGTGTGAATTCTTTGCAAGACTCTGTTACATCGTTCATATATATTATTATACCTTTTCGGGTATTTCAATTAGTACAACTTTGTCGTGTACGCCATTTTACCTATAATTAATATTGTAATTAATTATTCGTATACGCTGATTTTATAGAAATCGTTCTTCAGTATTGTCTAACTACACTAGTTCTGTTAACTGTACTGTTTATCCATTCTGTTTAAGAGGTATATTGATCCTTAATTTATTTATAATCATAGGGTAAATATTACATCTGAATTCCTCGATTCGATTTAATATTATTGCATATATTGATTGAAGAGACATACGATCAGATCATATGTTGTCAAAGTAAGTTAATTATAAGTTGAATTGTAAAATTAATTGCTCACATCATTCCCCGTAATTTCAACTTCCTCTTTCATATATTAAGTGCATAGTCGCATTAATAATAAATAAAATTCCCAAGACCTCAGTAACTAGAATGACCTGAGCTATTGACCTGGTCATTAGCCACCCCTACCCGGGCTGACCTACCTGCCCACGAGTGCCCCTCACCCCCCCCCGTGATCGTTTCTCGAACCAAGCGGCTCGCTTGGTGTAGTGACTAGCGTCTCGGACTTCCACCCAGAAGGCCCGGGTTCGCGCCCACGCTCGGCGCATTAAAGATTTTTCACAAGCACTGAGTCGTTACCATCCCTCATGAGCAAAGGGATGGGGTAGTAGTACAGGACCCCAATGGAAATACGCCTAATCGGCCTTATTGAGCTATCCTTAGCTAGCTTAGCATGCGCTAGCTTTAAGAACTATTATTATTATTATTATTATTATTATAACTGCTTCTGCACTTGTTCGAAACCTCAATTCACCTAATTCTCTCCTACTCGGGGAAAATCTGTGTTCTCAAAGAATAAGAATACGTTAGACACTCGACTCACATATATATATTATTTTCAAGGGTTGACTCTATATGTTACATGTTCTTTATAATTAAGAGTATATATTTCCCATGACTATATTACCACAATAGGTTATATTTTGTGTTCCTGATTCAAGACTGATTATTTATGTATTCTTTGTGTTACTTCCTGTTCTTTATAATAGCGAAGGTAACCCTCAGTCTTTATTGTGCTTAATACATCCGTGATCTCAACATAGAATTAATTATGCAACATATTGAGAGTTCAGGAGTATATGATCAGAAACAATAAATACATCAACCCTTTTGCCATTGAATACATTATATGTGTACAATTACCTGCGTGTTATTATTGTGTTTTGTAGCACCTGAGTGAATACCCATTTCTGTGATTAAGAACGTGTTAGATGTGTTCCTGTTGAAGACATTCCCAGTCTATAAGTCCATACCTGGATTTTAGTGCAGACTTGATAACGAGATATAAATATTATATCACGGCATAACTATATATATATATATATATATATATATATATATATATATATATATATATATATATATATATGTAACAGCGCATTTTGAGCGACTGTACACTTATAAGATAAACCATATAATCACATATATAACTCACACCATTATAACAACCTTTAGAGAACTATAGTGTGTTGGTGTGATTCTCCCTATAGAAGTTCACACCATCACAATGGAGGCTGGTAACTTTCCTCTCTGCTAAGCAAGCACGGATCCCACGATCACAAAATGGTATCACACATCCGTTGTCAAGATATCGAGAAGTAATTGCTAGCAACTTTGTCACACTCAGTTGTCACATGGTGTTGCTGAACCAAGCCCCTCCCTCAAGAGGCAGAGGGGAGTCAGTCAGCACACCACCACACCCTAAGGAGGGTATCTCTCTCCAACCCTCTGGGTAAGACTAGTGACCTGTATAAGTGTACAAGTAACTTATAAGTGACATACAAGTAAGCAGTGACATACAAGTGTTCTACTGATTCCCTTCTAATCATATGTTCTCTCTCTTTACAGGAAGATCATTATTACTTGGAAAACAGCTCATAGTTCTAGGTTGCTATTATTAACCCTTGTCTATCGGGGCCCGACTTAAGTCTGTATAAACAAATTTGGACTATGTGGTGGGGTCCGTGTGCAATTTTGGCGCAATATTGGCTCTGAGAGAGAGACGAGCGACAGGAGGAGCCTGGTTTACCTCATGACCGCTCGCCACGGCCGCCGTGGACCGACTGAGATGTACTCCACTTACATCCACCCTCACTCCCTCGCTAGATACGTAATTATATAAAGAAATTACCGTATTTTAGCGATTTTGCCCTTCGGTTGCACGATCGTTGCAAGACAACCAGTGATCGTAGAAGGATGGTTCGGGTGTCATTGGAAAGCTCAATTTACGCCCTTTCAGGGATACATACTTGTATTACGCTCTGGGTCTTGTTTATGCATGAAAAAGAGCACGGAAACAACCCCATTTATGGTAAAAAAAAAACCCGCTGGGAGACACAGTGAAATATACTCCACCACCCGCTCTTAATAATAATAATAATAATAGTTCTTAAAGCTAGCGCATGCTAAGCTAGCTAAGGATAGCTCAATAAGGCCGATTAGGTGTATTTCCGTTGGGGTCCTGTACTACTACCCCATCCCTTTGCTCATGAGGGATGGTAACGACTCAGTGCTTGTGAAAAATCTTTAATGCGCCGACCGTGGGCGCGAACCCGGGCCTTCTGGGTGGAAGTCCGAGACGCTAGTCACTACACCAAGCGAGCCGCTTGGTGTTAGGTACTACTATTAAGTAGTAAGTAGAGTACTTATCTCGGTACACACTCAACATCGAGTATACACCACATTAAGAAGTACTTTATAATTGCATTGCCCAACGCAAGGGACGTTTATTGCAATATATTCTAATATCTCAAAATTAGGATTAAGGGTTAAAGACATACATTTTGCTGATAAAATAAACCAAACAGAAAGGCCCGTGCTTGTTTATTTTAAGACCTCCCTACATATTTCCAGTGGTTCCAGTTTACTACAGAGTTCATTACAACGTACAGGAAATATTGAGGTAAGATATTAAGTTAACGCTAACCATTCCGCTCAGTGCCTACACCATAAACAGCCTGCTACATATTGGTTGGCAGCTTAAAAGGGATAAGATTAACCCCTAAAGTAAAACGAACCAATAAAGTAAAAAAATAAGCCTCCGAAGAACAATTAATTAGACACTTAATAACCGCATAGCAACCTAGAAAAACAACTATAGACAATATATAATACATGAGCTAAAAGGAAAAAACAAAGAAAAAGTAGTGTACAAAGACAAAAGTATTCAGTGAAGAAAGATGTACAGTGAAAATCAGAGTGAAGTGGGGACTGGAGGAGTAGATTACAGACGTTAGCTACAATTATCGCTGACCAGACACTCCCCACTAGGCCTCGCGCACCAACAACCAAACTCTCACCCGACTCGCCCCACTGACTCACCCGAGTCACTCACTGAGTCACCCACTCACTCCTCAGCTCACGCGCTCGTCAAGGTCTGACGTGGCGGTGACGTCACAGCAGAGAAGGGAAAGAAAGAGAGAGAGAGCGGCCATAGAATAAAATCATTCTACGGATATTTCACTACAATCTTCAATCAACACAGCTGATAGAAGTCTTCAAGCAACACAACCTACAAGCAGTACCAAATATTGTATTAGATTAGTGATTAGTGTTACACTACATACACACGTAATAATACTAGTGAATTAATAGCCTACTAGTAAACTTACAACACAGCAATGCCACAGTGAATTATTTTTCTTGATATCTAACTACTAGTTACTTAACGAATTTTAAAGTGTTACTGTACATACATTTTTAATCATATTTTCGGTTTAGTCAATTCAAGTATTGTTTCAAGAACTTTAATTACACACTAAGAGAAATATACTTACTTCCTTAAAATAATTCGCCCTTAGACGTTTTACATTTAAAGGTCTCACAGTAATATATTTTATTTGCAGTAACAGTTTATTAACCCGGGAACTGCAGGGAGACTCTTAAGAGTTCCCCCGGCGGACTGCGGGAAGACTCTTAAGAGTAAGGAAAAAAAAAACATCCATTTAAAACACCCCAAAAAAAAAAAAAAAAAAAAAAAAAAAAAAACATTTTGGCCCCTGGGCTATGCTAAATATCACTCCTCCACCTCCCCTCCTTCCCCACTTTCCTCCCCTCCTTCAGTTATCACCTATTTTCCCTGTTATTCCCTTATTCTGTGGTCTATTTTCGTGCTAACATTAGCGAGTTGGTAGCAGGGCGTTGTCATCACTGTTACCAAGCGTGGGAAAGAGCGAGAGAGAGACTATTGCGTAACAGTGTCTCTCCAGACAAGGGGAGGTGAGGAGGGGAGGAGGGTTGCCTCAGCCATACATTATGTAACTCCCAGCCTGTATCGCCGATTTTGACCATCCAAATGCTGTTTCAACTTGTTTTATTGATGTAACAGGTTAATACCTTTATAATCAACCTATAATAGGCGCATATGGATAAGTATTAATGCTGTTTATGGTAAAATAATGATGTTAGTGATGGGAACAGCTCAAATACGTCAGCACAGGAGTGTGGTGTCTCATACCCCCCATGCGCACTTCTTAGGTTAAGAGGTTTTCTAACAGTGATCAAACCCTTCTTTTCTGTTATTTCGTGTTGTGTGTATCTTTTTCAATTTCTTAGTAAGAGAGTATCCCTATACAGTTCCTTGCTAACTTGAATTTTCCTAGACTTCTTTGTATATTTTTTTTTGCTGAACTCATAGTCTAACTAACATCAATTCATCATTCAACTTTGGATAGAGGTGTGACGTCAAAGTGAAACTCCTACGACCTATATTCTATGCTAGTGACCTTAATGTTACGTCATTTCAGAATTTCAAGTGGGGAATATGTTTCAATGCGTGTACAATTTTCTTGAATTTAAAGTGGAATTTAAGGAATAGAAGTTTGAGCCTCAGTCAGACACAGAGTTGAGAAAAGAAGTAGGGACAAAACTGGATTCTTACATTGACGACTTGACTGAAAGACTAGCTAATTTTTTCAAGGAGACATCGGGCCACCCTGATTTTTTTTTTTTTTTCTTAATTAAGAAAAACACAGATAAAACAAAAAGGTCCATGTGCCTAAAGGCATCCTCCATTCATAAAATGTTTGTAACAACTGGTTTTAAACTGTTGTAGACTGTAAGTTTGTGGAAAGCAACTCGAGGGAAGTGAATTTCAAAGAGTAGTAGTTCTGGGGATAAATGAATTTTGATAAGCAGAAGTTTTGCATTGTGGAGGAGAAAGTGTAAATTCATGGACGCTCTCAGCTGCCCTAGTTCTACGTTGAAAGATGTGGAGAGGCGGCACAATTGAAGCAAGTTCTTGTAAGGGATGCAACGTTTCTTCGTATGGATAATGTAGGAAGGTCCTGTGTGATTGCAGGGTTATTGATTAATCTAATAGCTTTATTTTGAATTTTGTCCAACTGCCTCAATGCAATCACTCCACTTCCACTCCACAGAGGTGAACAGTAATCCATCTGAGAACGCACATGAATTTTATATATTACGGCCAACTGCTCATCAGTGAAGAATTCTCGAACTCTGTACAGGAGTCCCAGTTTTTTAGAGGCATTCTTAGCAATGCTTCTAACATAATGTGTCCAGCTCAAGTTAGTAGTTAATGTTACACCGAGAATGTCAATACTAGGGGAAGTGGGAATATTTACATCATTAAAAAATATATGGGAGTCAGTGAGATTCTGTCGGTTAGAAAATTTAATGTACTTGGTTTTCTGTGCATTAAAGGAAACTATATTCTTTTGTCCCCATTCATTAATTCTAGAAAGGTCCTGGTTCAGAGAAATTGCAGTGTTTATTTTTTAATTT
Organism: Paralithodes platypus; assembly: GCA_032716605.1. Classification (NCBI taxonomy): domain Eukaryota; kingdom Metazoa; phylum Arthropoda; class Malacostraca; order Decapoda; family Lithodidae; genus Paralithodes; species Paralithodes platypus. The sequence goes on from CM064547.1 coordinate 29,334,089, forward strand.
ATAAGATCGGGTTGGGTGAAAGAATTGGTAAATGTGAAGGAACTGTGGAGTGTTGAGTCGTCTGCGTAGGAATGTATTGGATTATGAGTGGTAGATATGAGATCATTGATATGAATGAGGAACAGAGTTGGGGCCAAAACTGATCCCTGGGGAACACCAGCATTTATTGAGTGAAATTGAGAATAAAGGCCATCTACCATTACACATATTTTTCCGTTATGAAGATAAGAAGAAATTAGTGGAACTATTGATGCAAGGCAGTAGTGTGACATCTTCGACAATATGGATTGATGCCAGACTCTATCAAATGCCTTAGATATATCCAGTGCTATTGTATGTGTTTCACCATGTTGGTCTGTAGCTTGGTTGATTTGATGCATAAGAAGGCAAATAATGTCTGCAGTGGATCGACATCGTCTAAAACCATATTGCCTATCACTGATTAATTTATTATTCTATCTATCTATTGCCTGACGCCGTGATCCCCGAAGGTGTGGCCACGAACGAACCGCCCCCATGCACCTCTGTCCCCAGTCAGTCGACGCCCCTCCGCCCAACCAGCACCGCCTTTGTTCATGTACTTCCTCACTCCATCCTTCCACCTCTCATTCGGTCTACCTCTCCCTCTCTGTCCCTCCACCTCGCTCTCGTACACCCTCTTAGTCATTCCCTCGCTTTCCATACGTTCCATATGGCCGAACCATCTCAAGTTGTTCCTTTTCACACTTTCCAGCACATCTACCTCCACACCACACCTCCTTCTTACTTCTTCATTAGTCTGTCTATCCCTCCATGTAACTCTGCACGCACTCCTTAAGTAATTCATTTCCACTGCTCTCACTCTTGGTCTGAGTCTCTCAACCAACGTCCATGCTTCGCTTCCGTAAGTCAGTGTCGGGATTACCACACTGTCATGCAAGGACTTCTTCACTTCCATACTGACCACCCTATTTCTTGTTATTGCTTTTAGCGTTCCTACAACCCTCTTCCCCTGTTGTACCCTCTCCCGCACTTCTTCATGCATAGTCCCATCTTTACTCAACACACTGCCCAGATACTTAAAAGAGTTGACGATCTCCATAGCCTGACTGTTCAGCTTCACCTCACACTCTGTGACTTCACCCCTTTCCAAGACCATAACCTTGCTCTTCCCCGCATTTACCTTCAAATTCCGTTTTTCGCACACTGTTCCAAACTCATTTACCAGACCCTGCAACTCCTATTCATTATCACTCATCAGAACTGTATCATCCGCAAACAGCAATATAGGTAGCTTCCACTCAATTCCCTCCCTTTTCAGCGATACACCAACATCCACTGCTCTTGATGGTATTTCTTTCATAACTCCATCCATATATACAGTAAACAACCACGGGGACATCACACACCCCTGTTTCAAACCAACATTCAGGTCAAAGAACTCGCTCTGCTCATTCTCCACACGTACTGCCGCCTTTGCACCCTCATACATGCTCTTCACTGCTTTCAGCAACTTGCCCTCTACTCCGTATATTCTAAGTACTTTCCACAAACCTTCTCTATCCACTCTGTCATAGGCCTTCTCCAAGTCCATAAAGGCAACATACACCTTTTGTTTCTTCTCCAGATACTTCTCCACAACACAATTCAGGGTAAAAATCTGATCTACACATCCTCTTCCCTTCCTAAAACCTCCCTGCTCGTCGCCTATTCATTTCTCCGCTCTCACTCTCACTCTCTCAATCACTACCCTACTGTATACCTTCCCTACTACGCATAGAAGACATATTCCTCGGTGGTTATCACACACTCCTCTTTCCCCTTTGCCCTTATATAGGGGGACTATTATGCCAGTCTTCCAGTCATCGGGTGCACTCCCCTTCTCCCATGCTAGTTTTCACATTTTCCATACCCATTCTATCACTATCTCACCACCATACTTCAACATTTCCCCACACACTCCATCTGTTCCTGGTGCTTTCCCCAACTTCACTCTTTTCATGGCTTGCCACACTTTTGACCTCCTGATCCCCACCTCCTCCTCCACTACTTCTCTTCTTCTCCCTCCATACCATATCCAGCTATGTTTGCTGGATCTTCATTCCTTACATTTAGCAACTCACTGAAGTACTCCCTCCATCTTTCGACTCTCTCTTGCTTCTCGGCTAGCATTCTCCCATTCTTATTTTTCACACCCTTACTGTTTCCCTTGCTAGCTTCCCTAACTTTCTTGACTTCTTTCCAGAACAGTTTCTTACTCTCCTTCCATTTTACACTCAGATTCCTTCCAAATTCCTCATCTACTCTTCTCTTACTTTCCTGCACTACTCTCTTCACCACCCTCTTACTCTCCACGTACCTCGCTCGTTTCTGTCTCTCGAAATCTTCATTCCCTCTACTACCCAACCACTCCCTATATGCTTTCTTCTTTTCTTCCACAGCTATTCTTACCTCTTCTGTCCACCATGCTGTACCTTTCACTCCCCTCCCTCTTCTCCTCACTCCACACACCTCCTCACATGCTGCACAGATCTCATCCTTAAACACCTTGCTCATCTCCTCCACTTCCTCCATAACTTCCAGGTCGAACCCACCTAGTCGTCTTTCCACTGCTCTCCTGTACTCCTCCCTGACTTCCTCCTCCTGCAACCTCTCCACCCTCCTCACCATTCCACCCTCCTCTCGCCTCCCTCCCTCCGCTCTCCTCACCCACTTCTTTTGTATCCTAACCTTAGCTACCACTACATAATGATCAGACAGACCCCCTCCAATACCCCTATACACCCTAGCATCCATCACAGATTTCTTCATTCGTTCATCCACACATACATAATCAATCAATGACTTTCGTTCAACCACTGTCTTATCCTTCATCGTCAACATCCGTTTCCACGTGTACCTGTGGATCATTCTGTGTCGGAAGAAGGTGTTGGCTATCCACAGCCTCCTCCCCACACATACGTCCACAAGTGCACTACCATTCCCATTCACCTCTGATGGTACCCCCCACCGTCCCACCACTCCCTCAACTTTCCTATCACCCACCTTACCATTCATATCCCCAATCAGAAATATTCTTTCGTTCTTGTCAAACTTCTCCAGGCATGCCGCCACATTCATCCAGAACTCCTCTTTCTTTCTTTCAAGTATATCCTCTGTCGGGGCTTACACGCATACAATCATCCACGTTTGTATTCCTACTTTCATTCTCACCCACACAATCCTTGAACCCACAGACCCATACTCTCTTACACATTCCTTCCATTTGCTACTTAATAACAAACATGCACCTTCTCTCGCTGTTCCTTCACTCACTCCAGCATTCTCAAGATGCTTAATAATGTGATTATTTAATATAATTTCAAAGACTTTACCAAGAGTGGAAGATATAGCTACTGGTCTGTAGTTTGATGGATCTGAAGAGGCACCTTTTTTAGGAACTGGATGGATGGTTGCTTCTTTCCAGGATACTGGGAAGCATGAGATATGAGTACACAGACGGAACAAATTTGCCAATACAGGAGCGAGCACCAAGGAGCAATTTTTAAGTACTATTGGAGGAATTTCATCAGGACCAGGAGCCTTATCTACTGAGAGATTCTGCAAAATAGTTTTGACATGTCTGGTGTGGATCTTAAGTGAGGGAATTTCAGGCGAATTAAAATTAAGTACAGGGACATCTTGATTTATTTCATCTAAGGTTGAGTTGGTGGAAAAAATATCCGCAAGAAGGTTAGCTTTACCTCGTGGATCACTTACAAGATTGCCAGTCGGAAATTTTAATGGTGTAATGGATGAAGCAGTAGTGAAGTTGGATTTGAATGAGTTAAGAGTAGACCAAAATATGTTGTTATAATTTGGATTATTTAGAAGTTTATTTGCCTGCTTGTGGAGAAAGTTTGATTTAGTTAGATTTAATACAGTTTTGGCATGATTTCTGATGTTTCTAAAGTAATTAAAGGCTTCATGTGTTTTTTATCTTGTGTATGCATTATATGCTATTGCTTTTTGTTCAGTTACTCTAGCACAATTATGGTCGAACCATTTAGGTGAAGTAGATCTTTTACTGTACTTTTGATGAGGAATAAAAGTTTCCATTCCAATTGTTATAAAATCTTGTATGTGGCTCAAGGTGGAGTGTGTATAATTAGAAAAGAAAGAGGTCCAGGGAATATCAATAAAGAAATCTTGAAGACCCTCCCAGTCTGCCCTATCGTAATGCCATTTAGTCACCAAAACAGGTTCAGAGTGGGAAGGTGTGGTAGGTGATAGACAGGTGGCCTGTATCAGACAGTGATCAGAAGATCCAAGCGGGGACCTCACTGTTACATCATCATTTTCTGTATTGGTTATTAAAAATAAGTCCAGTAGGTGGGAATTATGATCAGGATTATCTGGTACACGGGTGGGTTGGTTGACTAGTTGAGTGAGATTAAATGAGTCTGCAAATAGCTCACATTCAAGACCACCATCATCAGTCCTGGCTGAATGAGTGAGCCATTCATCATTATGGACATTAAAATCACCCAACACAGTGATTTCAGAAGAAGCATTTAAGTTGAGGACACTGAGTTGTGAGGACAAAGAATCAAAAAGACTGTTCTGGAGGAGTATTTGGGGAATGGTAGATGCAATATATGTATTTAAATTTACCAGCAGAAATTAATTTGTATATAGAATAATCAAAATAGGGACAATTGAAACTAGTAACCTCCTCCAGGGCAATTTCAGATTTTGCGAAGCAACATACACCTTCTTTAGGTCTGAAATTTTGGAGCAGTTGATAACCTTGAAAATTAAATCTAGATGTGTCAGATGTGGATGTTACTTGAGTCTCTGTCAAAAAAAGGAGAGTAGGGAATTCTGCTTGAATACAGAATTGATGTTAGAGTGAAGTCCCCTTATATTACTAAAGAAAAAGCTGCACCGACGAGCAGCTTTGGAGCGTTGCAATGCTCTTGACACAGTCGCATGATGACGACCGGGAGGGCCCTGTGTCGATGACCCAACCCTGCCAGGGGTGGATATCCGAGGGACCACCAGGTTTGCTCTTAACAATTGCACTGCCATGATTTATTAGGTAAATATGTATAGTGTTACATGTATGATATGTAGTGGGAAGAGTAGTGTTTTATGGATAGGGGATAGCGATGTAGGGCAATGTCGTGAAGTTGGATGTGTATGTTATATAAAGAGGGTTTTCCTGATACCCCTATGTTTGAGACAGAAAGATATGTATCCAGCTACCAAGGCCTAGGAGAGAAAATGGAATTCAGGCTATTCCCTGATTCTCCCGAAACCTTGGCGGTAGTACTTCCCTGGGCGGAGCTGCCTACCCCTACTGATACATCCTTAGCGCAAGCGAACTTCTAACAATATTTGCACATCAAATATAAGGTCCTTCGTGTCGCCCAGGCACCAGGGTTATGTTATTCTGAGACTGTGCCACGCACTTATCAGAATTTTTCCCCTACGAACGTCTGACACTTTAAATATTTGTACCTACATTCCAAAGGTAAGTATCATATTTATAAATTTCCAGGACTAAGGGTAAGTTAGATAGAGGCAAGTGTAGAGAAGTCTTCAGACGTACTTAGTACACTTACAGCTATGACAGCTACAACTACAGCTACAGCTCCCGCTACAGCTATGACAGCTACAGCTATGCCAGCTATCACTACAGCTACAGCCAGAGGCAATTCTCACGTGGATGCTCAGTCACAGCATACAGTCCACTTGCCTATGTTTTCTGGGAAGAATTGTCCTAGCTACCCAGCTGGACCGTTTTCTTTCCTACACAGAATAGACGAGTACATGAAATCCCGAAACATCAAAAAGGCCGTAAACAAAATTGCCCTTGTCCGGTTACATCTGAAACCAGGAACTGCTATCGACCTCGCTCAAGCAACCACTCCATTTCAGACATCAAGCTACGAGGATTTATGGGTAAAACTTGCAAACTTCGCTAGCACTGGAAGTCACGATGGTCACCAATCAAGGAAATCCATCACCCCAGTCGCTAAATAAACTCCAAGGTCTCATCCAAGTTTAGAGATTATCCCGGAGTCCCCGGAGTCACCTTCGGACACTGATGCGAACATTGCTGCGGACACAGATGCTGCTTCTGAGACCTCATCGGACCCAGCTCCCGAGATTCCAGGCGCCACAGCTGAGACTGTTCCCGCATCTCTTCTCAAGTTGGTTCCAAGGCTCCACCCCAACAAAAAGCCTGAGCAAATTACTCTTGCCAATCCAAGAAGAGCTTGTGAGATAGTGACAGTATCACAGACAGTATGTACCTACTGCAATCATAATGCAAGGAGAAACCATTCTTGCGTGGCGAGTCGCAGACCCAGTCCGACGCCTTCGCCTCCGAGAAGAACTGGTAAAATTCCTAAGAAGTGTGGCCACTGCCATAAAGTTGGTCATACAAGAGAGAATTGCTGGACACGCCATCCTCAATTATGCTCACAGCAAAATCAAACGTCACAACGCAGGTCACAAGTGCAGACAAGACCTCGCAGGGCAGGAAAACCACAACGAAACCCTCGCCCTACACAACGTGAGGGGCCCGCACGAAGAGGATATCGTTTCGTTTGTACAGTATATGGACACGACACTTAGGATTGCCCTCATATAGACACACCACGTAGACCAAGAGATGAGTCGCCTCCTTCGCAATTCTGGTTCCTACCAGCGTGTCAAATCCTGTAGTCCCAATTCTACAATCGCCAGAATCTCTGCAGTACAAACTCCCCGGAGTCGCAGAGAATGAGACCCCTCCACGGTCGACATTTTGCGTCACAATCAACACCTTCTATCTATTCTATCTATCTATTGCCTGACGCCGTGATCCCCGAAGTGGTGGCCACGAACGAACCGCCCCCATGCACCTCTGTCCCCAGTCAGTCGACGCCCCTCCCCCCAACCAGCACCGCCTTCGTTCATGTACTTCCTCACTCCATCCTTCCACCTCATATTCGGTCTACCTCTCCCCCTCTGTCCCTCCACCTCGCTCTCGTACACCCTCTTAGTCATTCTCTCGCTTTCCATACGTTCCATATGGCCGAACCATCTCAAGTTGTTCCTTTTCACACTTTCCAGCACATCTACCTCCACACCACACCTCCTTCTTACTTCCTCATTAGTCTGTCTATCCCTCCATGTAACTCCGCACGCACTCCTTAAGTAATTCATTTCCACTGCTCTCACTCTTGGTCTGAGTCTCTCAACCAACGTCCATGCTTCGCTTCCGTAAGTCAGTGTCGGGATTACCACACTGTCATGCAAGGACTTCTTCACTTCCATACTGACCACCCTATTTCTTGTTACTGCTTTTAGCGTTCCTACAACCCTCTTCCCCTGTTACCTAACACCTTACACTAAGGTTATACGTGACTAAGCCAGTTATATGTGGTGGATTAGGCCTCACACCAAGGTCCCACAAGTAGTCCCCAATACATTCATGTGGCAGCAGACACCTTTTGACACAGGTATCCTACGAAACTCACACATAGTTTGCGTAGCAGAAGCGCCTAAGCAAATACAAGGTTCCGCCCAAGTCCAAATTATCTATGTCCAAGACATAATGAATCTGAAGGATAACCACATCACCATGAAGTCTCACAGATTGAGCTTCACCCATAGTTGTTCCGGTACTCAGTACTGTGTTCGATCCGATTTATCCCCAGCACTGATTTAGTAACAGCAATTCCAACAAGCATGGGCAGTTAGTCTACGCATCCTTGGAATCTGTTCCAAGTCGATGGTGCATAGGTCTCAGTTGGGTCAACACTCTCGAAGTACATACACAACACGCATTACGCGTTCTTTCCTGCATTCGATCATTATAGCAGCGACTGTGTCAACAAGCATGACCAGTTTCACCTGCAAGATCAAGAGTGTTAGGATCAAGAGCCGTATTGCATAAACAAGATTTCGCTCGCATCCATAGCTCAGAAGGATTCGTACTAGAAAAGGTGCACACCTTCCAATTGGGTTTCATGGATAGTTTCCCTTAGTAGTATCCGGAAGAGAAAGGAATTATGAGAGGAATAGGGTATGTCTCTCAGAACTCTACCCGAAGGTTATAGCCGATGTGGAAAGACCTTTTACAGCACAAGTAAGTACATTACCAACGGCATCCAGACATACCTTGTACTAAGATATCCTGCAGGCAAACCCTGTAGAGGATATGAACCGCCGTAGAGTTATAGAATGATTTGCGCATCTACTCAAGTATTTTCAGCGCATAGGAAAACATTCTCCTGAAGCTACAAAGATCTAGACTTAGGATTGTAGTCGCCTTCCGCAGTGTACGACTAAAAACACTAAATAATTTAACCAAAGCACTTCATAACCCTCAACATAACCCTAGGTAAGTCTAAAACACACGTTCTTCCTTGGTAGTCACCAACCCGATTGGTAGGACCAATTTTGTTTTGTTTTTTGTTTTTTCAATGTGATTGAGGGAGGCAAAAGGCATAACTGCGTATAGCGAGTGCCTCCCCCATAGTTGAAAGAGTGACAGGGCCAAAATCAAGGGACGTTAGAGCCAAAATGCCTGGACACACGGAGTTTGAAGCAATTTAAGTCATAGGAAGAGGGAAAGACTGATTCTGGGAGAGAGTTCCAGAGCTCAGCTGTTGAGTAGAAGAAAGTTTGAGAGTAACGTTTCACTCTTGGGTTAGAGAGTTGCACAGAGTAGAGGTGGGATTGAGTTGCAAGACGGGTACCACGTGCCCTACGTAAAGGAGGTGGTATGCACTGGGATAGCTCTGAGGAACACTGATTATTATAGTAGCGATAGAATAGCGAGAGAGATGCAACATTGCGGCGGAGAGAGAGAGATTGCAGAGAGTTGGTGAGTGGACGGGAGTTAATGATACGAAAGGCCTTCCTTTCAACTTTGTCTAGGAGAGCGGTGTGAGAGGAACCTCCCAACACATGTGAACAATACTCAATTCAAGGGCGCTCTATGCCCTTGTACAGAGCAAGAAGCTGTGCAGGGGAAAAGAACCCCCTAAGGCGATTGAGCACACCCAGCTTCTGGGAGGCTGCCTTAGCAAGACTGGTAATATGGTCCTTCCAAATGAGAGCAGAAGAAAAAGAGACACCAAGAATATTGAGAGAAGATGAAGGGTTGATTTTTGTATTGTTGAAGAATAAGGGATAGTCCGCTGGGAGATCCTGACGGGTAGATAGATGAAGAAATTGGGGTTTGGAAGCATTAAAGTTAACAAGGTTTTCTCTGCCCCAATTGGAAATAGTATTTAGATCAGAATTTAAGAGTTCTATGGCTTCATTACGTTTGTCGTTGAGGGATTGCTGGCTGGGGCGTTCTGAAAAACTAATGGAGTAGTGTAAGGTTGAGTCGTCTGCATATGAATGGATGGGAATTAAGGTACAGTTAAGGAGATCATTTATAAAAATAAGAAAGAGAATAGGAGATAGGACAGAGCCCTGAGGAACACCGGAGTTTATAGGGTGAGGAAGTGAACAATGGCCGTCCACAACCGCAGCTATGGAACGACCGGAAAGGAAATTAGAGACAAAGGTACAGATGGAGGGATAGAAACCGAAGGAGGGTAGTTTAGAAATTAAAGATTTATGCCAGACTCTATCGAAGGCTTTCGATATGTCTAGTGCAATAGAAAAAGTCTCACCGAAGTCCCGAAAGGAGGATGACCAAGAGTTAGTAAGATATGAAAGAAGATCACCAGTAGAGCGACCCTTAAGGAAGCCATACTGGCGATCTGAGAGCAGATTATGAGAAGAGAAATGCTTAAGAAATTTGGAAGCAAGAATAGTTTCAAACACTTTAGAAAGACAAGAGATAAGAGCAATTGGACGATAGTTGGAGGGTTGAGAGCGGTCACCCTTCTTTGGGACAGGTTGAATGTGAGCAAACTTCCAGCATGAAGGGAAGACGTTAGAGGATAGACAGAGACGAAAGAGTTTGCCTAGGCAGGGAGTCAGCACGGAAGCACAGTTTTTGAGAAAACAGGAGGAACACCGTCCGGACCGTACGCCTTATTAGTGTTAAGCCCAGAGAGGGTAGAAAGTACATCTTTAGAAGAGATTAGGATATTAGGCATAAGTAAGAGAGAGGAGGGCGGAGAGGGAGGAATAGCACCGGAATCATCTAAGGTGGAGTTTCTAGCAAAAGTTTGAGCGAAGAGTTTAGCTTTGTCAGAGGAAGAAGTGATGGTTGTGCCATCAGAGTGGGAAAGGGGAGGGAAAGACGAGGAAGAGAAATTGTTGGAGAGGTTTTTGGCTAGATGCCAGAAAGCTTGGGAAGAGCTAGAGTTGGATAGTTCAGTGCATTTATTATTGATGAAAGAGTGTTTGGCAAGTCGAAGAACAGATTTGGCTTGATTCCGGGCAGAAACATATGAAGAATGAGAGTCTTGAGTTTTAAGGCGTCGGTACCGTTTGAATGCTTCCTCCTTATTGCGGACAGCAGTAGAACAGGCGTGAGTAAACCAAGATTTTTTAGCATTAGTCTGAGAGAAAGAGAATGGAATGTATGCTTCCATGCCCGATAGGATTACCTCGGTAATGCGTTCAGCACTCTCCGAGGGTCCTCGGCCATGGAAGCAGAAATAATTCCATGGGAAATCAAAGAAGTACTGCCGAAGAACCTCCCAGTCTGCAGCGCCAAAGTGCCACAAGCGCCGCCGGCTAGGAGGATCGGGTGGCCGTACTGGAGAGATAGGACAGGTGACAGAGATAAGTACAGAATAGTTTTAGGTGGTTGATCACCACAACGACAACCACGCAGCATATTCTAGCCAAGTTAAGGAAATACTTCCCACAGTCTGATCCATCAGAACTCCTACACGACATAGGAATAAGGAGAACAAAGTTTTTCAGAGTAACTCAAAAGTCTAAGTTTTTCTTAAGTGGAACTCCATCACCTCATGGATAGACACCAGAAGACTTGACTGTACATTCACGATCAGTATCTGAGATGTCCAAGTAAGCCAATCTCGAGTCGAGCAGAAAGGATTCTGATCGAATAGTATGATCTGTGCAGTTATTTACCTTTCTAAAGTCGCACTTAAAATAGAAACTTAAGGTTAGAATTATAATAAGATGTTTCCAAGTCTTAAGAGGTAGAGCGTATCCAAATGCTTACCTAAAATTCCAGTCAAACCATGTTCAGCATTCACAGTAGTACACACAACTCTTCTCACAAGAGCTCCGTACAACATTCCAAATGCCAAGTAACCTAGTCAGGATACTAGTCATTGGTTACTTAAGGAAAGTGATGCATAACATAAAGACTAGATATCACAACTCAGAAAGGTTAACTTCTGCAACAACATAGAAGTCAAAACCTTCGTGAAATGTTAGCCTTGAGCCTTCCTTCGACCTCTACTCAGTCAGACAGGCAAGGACAAAATGGTACTCAAAGGTGATAACTTCTCACTGGCAGACTAAAGCGGTGGTAAGAGACATTCCTACAGTTAACCCGACACGTGATGGAACCGCACCAATCTTGGAGTATCCAATGCCTTCACTTCCATTCGACACTATATCAGTGGATTTGCTGAAGTTGACGCGGAGTCACCAGGATTAACCGGTATCTTCTAGTATTATGGCTAACGTGGCAGCCAACGCACTCTCCAGAATTGTGCTAGTTGCCCCGGTGTTCTCGTTACCGGCCTAAAAAGAAGCCAAGTGAAGACGAGCAAGATTAGAACCAATACATATCCAATAAGTAAGCTATTTCTGGAATCGGAGAAGATGATGTCTTTTCCAGAAACCAAGTTCATCCGTCGCAGTTCCGATTGCACTAAGAACTTCTGGTTGGACTCTTCCCATTGACAACAACACATACAGCCTTGTGTATGTCATTCCAGATAAGATAGTGGTACTCCCGAAACATCATGATGCCATCAATTTGTTACGTAAGTGCAGCAACTGTACCAACAGGTATGGACAGTTCATATGTGCAGACAGGAAATAACTCTTGAGGCCGATAAATAGAAGTACTACTGGAAAACTATTAAGAAGGATAGTAAACAACACTTTGCCAAAAGATAACCTGTGACACTCCTGGAATATCCGACGGCTTCACATCCATTTGACACTGTTTCTTTGGAATTGCTGAAATGCCCAGGCGACGCCAGATGTAAGCAGTACCAGCTGGTTTGTGTTGAATATAATCTTTCAGACTAGTTTGTCCTATTCCTGCTTAAAGACGGATACAAAAGACCCAATTACCAACAGGCTCGTACGATACTCACTTGTTGGCTATTCCTCTCCTAGGCACATCCTTGCCGAAAACAGGATGGAAACCAAGCGCAATGTGAAAGAATCAATGGGTGATATCTATTTGCACAACAGATCCCATTCTCAATTGGATTAGTTGACTGCAAAGTACCTCAGCTACCATAGCTATCTTTGCAATCTTGGAACGTCATGTACATCTTAAGATAATCTAGACATCAAGGAAAACCTAAATAGCTTTGCATTACCTTGAAGAGTCTTCCTAAGACTACAGGCAGGTATAAAAGACTAGCTTCTGAGGGTAAAGACAAGATTCTGACGTAAATTCTGGCTACAGCTAAGCTACGCAGATATCTATATTCCTCTAGATTATTCTTATCAAGCTAAATCAGACGCTAAGAGACACTTGAAAGTCTTTAGCAAGATCCACCAGTCAATCCGAGATCATTTAAAGACAACCCGGACTGAAATGATAAGGAAATAACATAAAGGGACACACCAAACTGTCCTGACGTAGGTCACAAAGTTATGTGCCTAGACCCGACGAGAATGTCTAAGCTCTCGCCGAAGTATAATGGACCCTATGTCGTTACGGACACAGAATCCGGTAAACAGTTTGAGGTTCGAGACTCTACCACCAATAAGGTAGAAGTAATTAATGGTGACAGGTTACAACGGGTGAGTCCAGAACTCTCCGTAGATGGCCATACTATACCTGAACCATAACTTTCAGCGGTGCAGCCAAATGCACCTACCACAACTTACTCCGCACAGATAAACGAGTTTAGGCGGAAGCTTCGTTTTGCTAAAAAGAGCATTCTAAAATAACTTACAAATTCAGTTATAATAAGTTGAGTAGGTAAGACCACTCTAGACAGAGAGTGAAGTGAGACCACTCAAGTAAGACCACTCTAGCTAGAGAGTGAAGTAATCAATACAAATCATCGTTCTGTTAATGTCATATAACTGACAGAGCAAGCCACTCCCCACGTACATCCTACTGGGCGAGTGAAGTATTCTATTAGTAACCCTACAAGTAGAATATTACCCTTTCTTCTGAGAATGATGACCTGGTTAGGGTGTTCCCTACTAACTAATCAGATGATGCCTGGTGATTTGCGACTTACACTTACGTTTCACGTTTTAACGTAGCTCGTATTAAATCGTAATCTCCGGATGATTAATTTTGGTACTACCTGATGACTTTACCCAGGTAACCAGACACTCGCACTCACACACGTGCGAAGAGAGGACTGTTATATTTGCTGACCTACTCTCCTATGAGCTCTTTAGAAAAGCTCACGCTTCTGAAGTACAAACGCTAAGAAAGAGACTCACTGTCCTGGAGACTGCAGCAAAAGCTCTATAGAGTCTAGAATTCTAGATGTAAGACTCACAAGTATAGATGTACGACTCACAAGTAAGACGAATGTGATGAATTCATTGAGTGCGGTGATATCAGAGATGGATCATCATTGATCTACTGCCTGTTGCTCATCTCCGTACAGCATCAGCCATAGAGAAGGAACAGTTTGCCCTGTTTCCGCATTTTGAGTAAGACAATTGTATACTCTATTTCTCATAAATAGATACAGTTATTACACTCACCATTTTAGTCCACATTCAGTTCCAGTCCTCACATTTAACAATGACTGAAGAATTATGCCGTTCCCGTTTCCTTTACACGGATGATTACTAACCTTTACTGATACAGCAGACATGTTGCTCGTCCCCGACGAACTTCAACTTGTGACTGTGACAAACAAAGACGCCTATATTCATGTTGATCCTCGTGTCTCCCCCTGTCTGTGCGTCCTGAGTATGTGTTTTCCCTCTGTCCCCGGACATAAATGAATGCGACCTTACCTTGACTCAAGCATCTGTGACTGACTGGTTCATAGTTTAGATTTAGAGTAATAGTTAATAATCATGGGATGTGTCAGGCACCTGTTCACTGCGAAGTACGGATTTCACTAATCTTCACACTTCCTTTTCGTCAATTTATTGCCTTGATAACTAACCTCTTCTCAGAGTTCATTCCTATTAACATATTCATTCACAGGTAATTCTTTGGACCTCATCATCATCTCTTACGAGCACTCTCAAACCTCATGAATTTCATAAATTCTTCATAATACAACTAACCTAGTTAGTTTTCTTAGTTAATCAGGAAATCATGTTTCCTACTACACTAACCCCCTTCCATGACTCTGGTCAACAACCTTATCCTAGTAAGTCTCTCCCTTCGTCTTCCGTTCAGGGTTGATCACCTGTTACTTTGGCGTGAGGACAAATTTAAGCACCTGTTAATGCTAATGTATAAGTTTTGGTCCTCACCTTTATCACACTTTCATTGGCATTGCTATACACTGGGTACAGGGTTAGATAAGTCATAGGGATGATTCAATGTGTATCTAGATATATGTGAGTTATTCTTTCCTACAACCTGAGGAGGGCCTCAGCTAACGTGGCCGAGCGGTGTAACAGCGCATTTTGAGCGACTGTACACTTCTAAGATAAACCATATAATCACATATATAACTCACACCATTATAACAACCTTTAGAGAACTATAGTGTGTTGGTGTGATTCTCCCTATAGAAGTTCACACCATCACAATGGAGGCTGGTAACTTTCCTCTCTGCTAAGCAAGCACGGATCCCACGATCACAAAATGGTATCACACATCCGTTGTCAAGATATCGAGAAGTAATTGCTAGCAACTTTGTCACACTCAGTTGTCACATGGTGTTCCTGAACCGCGCCCCTCCCTCAAGAGGCAGAGGGCGAGTCAGTCAGCACACCACCACACCCTAAGGAGGGTATCTCTCTCCAACCCTCTGGGTAAGACTAGTGACCTGTATAAGTGTAGAAGTAACTTATAAGTGACATACAGTACGCAGTGACATACAAGTGTTCTAGTGATTCCCATCTAATCTTATGTTCTCTCTCTTTACAGGAAGCTCATTATTACTTGGAAAACAGCTCATAGTTCTAGGTTGCTATTATTAAGTACTATTAAGTAGTAAGTAGAGTACTTATCTCGGTACACACTCAACATCGAGTATATACCACATTAAGAAGTACTTTATAATTGCATTGCCCAACGCAAGGGACGTTTAGTGCAATATATTCTAATATCTCAAAATTAGGATTAAGGGTTAAAGACATATATTTTGCTGATAAAATAAACCAAACAGAAAGCCCCGTGCTTGTTTATTTTAAGACCTCCCTACATATTTCCAGTGGTTCCAGTTTACTACAGAGTTCATTACAACGTACAGGAAATATTGAGGTAAGATAATAAGTTAACCCTAACCATTCCGCTCAGTGCCTACACCATAAACCGCCCGCTACATATATATTATACCGGTATATATATATATATATATATATATATATAATTATCTACTGTATGTATTTCCGTCAGTATCTAGCTATCTCCCTTATTAACCCATACTGTACCAGCGACGCCTTTTTAATTCAGCTAACCATTTCCCTGCGGGAGACGGTCCCGAACGTCATGGCAATCTACAGCAATCCACAGGCTTCTAAAGCCTCTTAAAGCCTGTAAAATCGAGTACAATGGAGCGGGAGTGCGACAGGCCACATGTCCTTCTCCCAGCCAGGCAGCTGTGGCACTGAGAGCTCTGAGCCAAAGTCTCGCAAGATATACAGTGCTGCCAAAGGCAAATGTAGCGAGAAATTAGCGCGAATTGCTCATCTTAGCGAATGTTCATGGTAGCGCTGCGGGGGAACCCCGCGAGCTACGAAGCTCGTTCTGGCGTAATTTTTAAGCTATTTTCGTTTAGTTTTTGGCTGAATAATTTTATTTCATTCAGACACTTGCCTAATCAATCAGGAGTGCCTGAATGAGCCCTAGTGTGGCGGAAATATGCCCGCAGCGTAAGTGTTAAATTCTAGGCACATTTAGACGATTTTGTGCTGTTTAAGAAGGATCTGTGGTAGCAAAAATGGTTAAGTGAGATAGTTTGAAGATTGTTCATTGCTGAAGGCCCTTTCTAAACTGAATAATATCATCTAATAGTAGCCAAATTAAAATTAAAAGGACGGCACCGGTACTGAATGGGCTATGAACATATACCGGTATATACAACCTGTTATTTGGTCTCTATGGAATCTGTGAATCATTTCGAATGTGATGGTCTTCAAATATAATTATTTCACTAACTAATAATAAAATTACACAAGTCAATTAAAACATGATAAAAAGTATTATCCCCAATCTTTTATTTTATTCATGGGAGGTCACTGAGGAGTGACCTTGTACAAATTTGCCTACCGCTTGCTATTAACAACATGCATATAAAGGGGGTTTCACACATCCGCGTATGCTACTCCTCATAGCACCGTATAAACATGCGGCCCTCGTCTTGGGAAAAATATAATGAAGACTGTCCCAGACAGACATCCGAATAAATCAGAATGTATTAGACTAGATCAGGATTTATCTGTATGTATCAGACCGACATACACATACTTACGACCACAATCCGCATGCTATCGCATGCGTTGCATGCAGGGTTATGTGATGAGGCTGCTCAAAATTTTGGCTCGCCACGTCGCATGTCTACTCATGTTGCCAACTACTCCCGACCTGCTACGTATAGTTGCCGCATGTTCCCACATGTTACAGACTATTGTCCCGTATATTTCCCGCATGCTTATACGGCGCTATGCGGATTCGCATGCGTGAATGTGTGAAACCCCCTTTACTGGTGTTGAACTGCGCAAGTTGTATAGGGTAGCCTTAGATAAGATTATGATAAAGGGTGGGACTCCCATTGCTTGCTCTATCTTGTCAAGACGTGAATGGATTTCCAGAGCATTAAGTTTCAATTGCTGGTTGGCAAAGCAGTGCAAGGAACTGTCAATACCATTCATAGGTAACTGGAGCCTCTTCCATGGTAACATTAGCATATGTACAAGGGACGGGGTACATTTAAGTAGGAAAGGGGTGGGGGTGCTCGGAAAGTTAGTTGGTAGAGTAGCGGAGAGGGGATTTTAAAATGATAAAATACCATAAAAATAAAAGAAAGGAAACTTGGTGATAGAAAGAAAAGACAGGAAAGGATATTTGGTGATAGTAACAACAGTGACATAATCGGTGATAATGCGCAGCAATGGAAGTTAGTCATAACAGTAGTGATACAATTTCTATCACAGTACAAGATAATAACAAAAGTCAAACAGATACCGTTAGCAGAAATATATTGAGTGTATATTATACCAATTGTAGAAGCATATGCAACAAAATTGATAAGCTTATAGAAATATTTAGTAGGGAGAACTTGAGACATACTTGCGGGTACGGAAACTGGATAAATACAGACTCCAGACATTTCATAGCAGAATTCAATATTCCAGGATACAATTTGTTTAAGTTTGATGTAAAAGCTAGAAAGGGAGATGGAGTAGCAATGTTTGTTAGGGTTTCACTAAAAGGCTGCATTAAATCAGAAACGTTATCAAATAGGGACAATGAGATTGGTGAGGGTATTGAAGCTGTAAGTTTTGGTGTTATTTATAGCCCACATAATTTGAGTAGAAATTATTGGAAATTGTTATGGGAGGCAATAGGGAAGGCGTCTGGGAGTAATTATGTATGGATTTTAGGTAATTTTATTTTTTCAGGTTTGGACTGGCAACATTGAATTAGCGAGAGTAAATCTGAAGACTTTCTTGAAGTAGTACTTGATAGTTTATCTTAAACACCAGCAAAGATGCTTATTCTCTGGGTGTGGTGTCCCGAGTTCGAATCCCGGGAGGACCATATGATTTCATTAGTTTATTCAAGTGCATTGGGGTTTGTTTTTGATGATTAATGTTAAGAACGGGGTGTTACTTAATTCTATAGGTTCAGGAACTAATGTCTAGCGAGGCCGATCCTTGTGATCTTGGCCCCATTCATTGTTCTTTCCACTCACTAAAGCATTACGCTTTCCATAATGCAGTTTGGTCGAGTACATGATTAGATTTATATCCAAAATTCGAAAATGGATAGTAATCGTGATCGTGTATTCAACCTTCAACACTCAACGAGCGGCCTAGGCGGTATATTTGACCGTGCCGCCCAGCGTTTTTTTTTAACCATAAATGGGGTTGTTGCTGTGCTCTTTTTCATGCATAAATAAGAGCCAGAGCGTAATGCAAGTATGTATCCCTGAAAGGGCGTAAATTGAGCTTTCCAATGACATCCGAACCATCCTTCTACGATCATTGGTTGTCTTGCAACGATCGTGCAACCGAAGGGCAAAATCGCTAAAATACGGTTATTTCGTTACATAATTACGTGTGTAGCGAGTGAGAGAGGGTGGAGTAGTGTGGAGTACATGTCAGTGGGCCCACGACGGTCGTGGCGAGCGGTCATGAGGTAACCTACGCTCCTCCCACCGCTCGGCTCTCTCTCAGAGCCAATATTGCGCCAAAATTGCACACAGACTTAAGTCGGGCCCCGCCACATTGTCCAGCTTTTTAGATACGGACTTAAGTCGGGCCCCGCTAAAGAAGGGTTAACTGTGTTGGTGGTGTAATGGTTTAGATGCTTATGTTCTAGGTGTGGTGTCCCGAGTTCGAATCCCGGAAGGACACATGCTTTCATTAGTTTATTCAAGTGCATTGGGGTTTGATTAATGTGTTACTTAATATATGTATAGCATAGTGTGATCTAACTTTAAAAGCCCCTTCCTTGCTAATAAGTATTTCTCCCTTCAGGAATACAATACACACTTACTATCCTTTGTTATCCCTTATTCAATATCATTAATTTATGATTGGACATTCTGGTACCAATGTAATTTAAAGATATTAAATAGTAGGAGTTCACTGATAAATACAACACCCATCGTCAATATATTATAATTTAGTGACTTCTGAATACAGTACAAATTAATTATTGTTCTCCGTGATCATATTATTTAGTCTCTACAGTATAGAGTCGGGCTAAAAAGAAAACTTACTTCCGTATATAGATGCGGGCAGGCTAGACTATTGTATCTCCAAGTATCGAACTTAACATCGAACACTCGTAAGCACCATTTTCCTTGAATTCTAATTATATGTAATTATTGTATTAATATAATTTTGCATATAAGTACACTTTGATCAAGTCAAACACGTCTGTATTTGAGCCCTAACTAAAGTTAATTTGATATAATTCTATGTTATTGTATTCTGTGTATAATTCTTAATTTGATGATAAATTGCAGTCTCGTTGAATGAGACCCCATAATCTGTGTATAAATAAGGCGTTTCAGTTGTTTTTTCAGTTTTTTTTGTTTTTAAGTTGTTTTGTACCTATTGTATAACTCTCCTTTGTTTCTATTGTATTTATATTTCTCCATCTGTCTACTCGTCGCCTGTTCCAGAAACCTATGATATACTCTTCAACAACATACAAATTAACCCTTCCTTTTCTCTTAATATTCTAAGTGTCTCTTTTTCTTCTGATCTCTCTTGGAAAGATCATATTGCCATTCTTGCTAAAACAGCCTCCCAGAAGCTAAGTGTGCTCAACCGCCTCCGGCTGTTATTTACCCCTGCACCGCTTCTTGCTCTGTACAGGGGCACGGTGCGTTCATGTGTTGAGTATTGTTCACACGTGTGGGGAGGCTCCTCTCACACAGCACTTCTAGACAAAAGTAGAAAAGAAAATTTTCTGCCTGCTTAACTCATGTTCACTCACCAATTATTTGTAGTCTTTCTCTCTTCGCCGCAATCTTGCATCTTTCTCACTATTCTACAGCTATTACGATAATCAGTGTTCCTCAGAGCTTTCTCAGTGTATATCACCCTCTCTTCGTAGAGCACGTAGCACTCGACTTGCAACACAATCCCACCCCTACGCTGTGCAACTCTTCAACCAAAGAGTGAAACTTTATTCTCAATCTTTCTTCTATTCAACTGCTGAGCTCTGGGACTCTCTTCTAGAATCAGTCTTTCCCTCTACTTATGACTTAAGTTGCTTCAAACTCCGTGTGACAGGGCATTTTGGCTCGAATGTCCCTTGATTTTTGCCATATCACTCATTCAACTCTGGGGGAGGCACTCGGCACAGACAGTTCTGCCCTTTGCCTCCCTCACTCACATAGAAAAATATAAATAACAAAAGTCAACCGAGTGTAAAAAAATTAGATCTAGGAAAGCGGCTGTAACTGTAAGAGAGGGTTGAGGATATGTATGGGTAAGTCAGTCAGCTGTTTGTGGAGGCAAGATAATTATCTTGACATTGGAAGAAAGTAAGGACACAATTTATGCCCACTCGCATATTACTGTTTTAATATACCGTATGTTCCACCATTATAAGTCACACACCTCTAGGTCTCTTCAACACCTTTCGGTGTTCGAGTTCGCACATATATATTTAGGCTATCAGTAGACGATTTGATTTATATTAGGAAGGATCTGGGTGACTTTAAGGAATTAATTGAGATAATTTTTACCCCTCTAACTGTTCGAGATCATTCATAAATTTGTCTAATGTTAGCCAAAACCAACTGTTATGATGCGCCATAATCATCAAGGGATTAATTTAGACGAAATGACCTCTCGTAATCAAATACTCTGATAATGAGATATTGTTCCTAAGCTTAACACTTTTAAGTTAGTTTAAATAAAAAATAGCCAATTGATAGCCCGAAAAAAATGTTAAACAGTGCGACATCATGTTCAAAGGATTAAGTATGTAAATATATTTAATGTTATTCTAAATGTCTGGAAAAGTGCCTCTGTATAAATATTGGGACGAACAGCAAACAGACGGCTCGCAAAACGTAAAAATAATAAATAAACACAAAAATAATATACATTGTGTTGTTTTATGTTCTTGTTGTGAACATCCGTGTGTGTGTGTGTGTGTGTGTCAATGCGCACATGTGTTATATGTGTGTGTGTGTGTGTGTGTGTGTGTGTGTGTGTGTGTGTATGTGTGTAATCATAATTTTTAGTAAGCATGACATCGTTGCAAAACTACATAGTGTCTCTCTATATAAAATCATGTTGATTTTTAAGTAAGGTGAGAGGATTAGAAGAGGCACTACTTGAATTGTTATTTGTAGTTTATGAGTCAGCGTATGTACTAAACATTCAATTGACTACAGCCGGTATTACAGGAGCGCTTTTTCCCTCAACAGTTATCATTAACTTTGGTTTGGCAACTTATGAGTACAACTTTTGTAAGATTTCTGTCACCTAAATCTATTTACCTTCAGTCTATACTAGATATTATTTCAACTGATGGAAATAGAATAACGTATATGCTGATTTTTCAATCCTCAGTGAAAAAATATGAAACCTCTATGTATCTGTGTCATATTGATGCCAAGTTTTTCATAATTAACAGAACATCACAAAACATAGATTCATCATAGCTAAGATTCAAGACTGGGTTTCAAACGTTTTCAACCATCTGATAAAAAACAAAATCTAATTTCCAATATCAATGCAAAGTATCACATAATTTGTTGTTGGACATCGCAAATTGACGATAACGGGCCTCGTGTGATACCGCTCTAACGCTTGCAAAGTCCTAAAGTTTAATGTAGGCCAACAAATGACGTTAGACACAGCACACCTTCAAGCATAAAATACCACTCACTGAAAACTAAAATTAATAATTATATAATAAAATAAAATAAGGGCATAAACATTTAGATAAGTTGGGTATATTGCTAGTGATTTACCTGTGTTTATTTGATACTAGCAGGGGTACCCGGCGTTGCCCGGGTAATCACCATAATCACCATCACTACTACCACCACTACTACTACCATAATCACCACTACCACAATCATCACAATACTACTACTACCATAATCACCGGCCTCGACCTCCCTGTGCCTCATTAAACGGCGACCTCGATTTCGGCCGCTAAATGACCTCCGATTTTGGATCTGACCTCATCCGTATCCCCATGTTGGGGGGCTGCGAACAACTTTCGTTCCATACACCTTTTCGATCGGAGGCCTCCTTCTGCCTCAAACGGCCATTTTTCCGATTTCGCGCCCATTTTATCCGTCCCTTTCACCCTGGGGAATTCTATTTCTTCACTAAAACCTGCCTAGGGACCCCCTTACTATGCATACCAAGTATAAATGCTCTAGCTTAAAAACTGCGGCCGCCTATAAAGAACAGACAGACAGACACACACACAGACAATCAAAATTATGATATACTAGCAGTATATAGTAGTATATAGTGGTACCCCACCCGGCGTTGCCCGGGTTTAAAATTACTACTACCACCACTACTACTACCATAATCACCATCATCAATCACTACTACCACAATCATCACAATACTACTACTACCATAATCACCATCATCAATCACTACTACCACAATCATCACAATACTACTACTACCATAATCACCATCATCAATCACTACTACCACAATCATCACAATACTACTACTACCATAATCACCATCATCAATCACTACTACCACAATCATCACAATACTACTACTACCATAATCACCATCATCAATCACTACTACCACAATCATCACAATACTACTACTACCATAATCACCATCATCAATCACTACTACCACAATCATCACAATACTACTACTACCATAATCACCGGCCTCGACCTCCCTGTGCCTCATTAAACGGCGACCTCGATTTCGGCCGCTAAATGACCTCAGATTTTGGATCCGACCTCATCCGTACCCCCATTTTGGGGGGTTGCGAAAAACTTTCGTTCCATACACCTTTTCGATCAGAGGCCTCCTTCTGCCCCAAACGGCCATATTTCCGATTTCGCGCCCATTCTCTCCGTCCCTTTCACCTTCTAAACCCTTCTATGACCTAACCCAGGTCAATTGACACCCACATGCAAAGTTTCAGCTCCCCAGGTCCAAAACTGCGGCCGCCTATAAAGAACAGACAGACACACAGACAGACAATCGAAAATATTATTATATACTAGCAGGGGTACCCGGCGTTGCCCGGGTTTAAATTCTACTACCATAATCACCATCATCAATCACTACTACCACAATCATCACAATACTACTACTACCATAATCACCATCATCAATCACTACTACCACAATCATCACAATACTACTACTACCATAATCACCATCATCAATCACTACTACCACAATCATCACAATACTACTACTACCATAATCACCATCATCAATCACTACTACCACAATCATCACAATACTACTACTACCATAATCACCATCATCAATCACTACTACCACAATCATCACAATACTACTACTACCATAATCACCATCATCAATCACTACTACCACAATCATCACAATACTACTACTACCATAATCACCATCATCAATCACTACTACCACAATCATCACAATACTACTACTACCATAATCACCATCATCAATCACTACTACCACAATCATCACAATACTACTACTACCATAATCACCATCATCAATCACTACTACCACAATCATCACAATACTACTACTACCATAATCACCATCATCAATCACTACTACCACAATCATCACAATACTACTACTACCATAATCACCATCATCAATCACTACTACCACAATCATCACAATACTACTACTACCATAATCACCATCATCAATCACTACTACCACAATCATCACAATACTACTACTACCATAATCACCGGCCTCGACCTCCCTGTGCCTCATTAAACGGCGACCTCGATTTCGGTCGCTAAATGACCTCCGATTTTGGATCCGACCTCATCCGTACCCCCATTTTGGGGGGTTGCGAAAAACTTTCGTTCCATACACCTTTTCGATCAGAGGCCTCCTTCTGCCCCAAACGGCCATATTTCCGATTTCGCGCCCATTCTCTCCGTCCCTTTCACCTTCTAAACCCTTCTATGACCTAACCCAGGTCAATTGACACCCACATGCAAAGTTTCAGCTCCCCAGGTCCAAAACTGCGGCCGCCTATAAAGAACAGACAGACACACAGACAGACAATCGAAAATATTATTATATACTAGCAGGGGTACCCGGCGTTGCCCGGGTTTAAATTCTACTACCATAATCACCATCATCAATCACTACTACCACAATCATCACAATACTACTACTACCATAATCACCATCATCATCACTACTACCACAATCATCACAATACTACTACTACCATAATCACCATCATCAATCACTACTACCACAATCATCACAATACTACTACTACCATAATCACCATCATCAATCACTACTACCACAATCATCACAATACTACTACTACCATAATCACCATCATCAATCACTACTACCACAATCATCACAATACTACTACTACCATAATCACCATCATCAATCACTACTACCACAATCATCACAATACTACTACTACCATAATCACCATCATCAATCACTACTACCACAATCATCACAATACTACTACTACCATAATCACCGGCCTCGACCTCCCTGTGCCTCATTAAACGGCGACCTCGATTTCGGCCCCTAAATGACCTCCGATTTTGGATCTGACCTCATCCGTTCCCCAATTTTGGGAGGCTGCGAACAACATTCGTTCCATGCACCTTTTCGATCAGAGGCCTCCTGCCCCAAACGGCCATTTTTGTTTTAAAGCAAAAGCGATTTTTCCGATTTCGCGCCTATTTTCTCCGTCCCTTTCACCCTGGGGAATTCTATTTTTTCACTAAAACCTGCCTAGGGACCCCCTTACTATGCATACCAAGTATGAACGCTTTAGCTTTAAAAATGTGGCCATGCATAAAGAACACACACACAGACAGACAGACAGACAATCGAAAATATTATATAGAAGATACCTTTCATATACATTTGTATATGGGTTTATCACTATATTTAGGTCCTATTGCATCTCCCCTGTTTCGCTCTGTTAAATTGGATATTTTAAGACGTTTCATACCATTACTTTGGCGATAATAAGACGCTTCACCCCATTCACATGTTCATTTTGTACTGGTCTAACGATAGCGAACCTTTAAGGGGAGATTTCCACTTGAGGGATTTTTTTCTGGACCCCTTTATCCCTTATGTTTAGCCCCATTGCTTTTGAGATTTTAAGACGTTTGCCCTAGTAGTTTTGACATTTTAAGACATTTAGCCCCATTTATGTCAATTTTAAGACCTTTCGTGTCATTAAGGTGTCGATTTTTCCTGGCGAGCGATAGCGAGCCTGTAATTTAAGAGCAACCGGCCTCCGGCTGGGACATTTTTCTACCGAAAAATGTACAAATTTATCTTGAAAGGGGGTTTAGGGGGTGTAATTTTAAGCTTGATGATAACGTAGGGAACAAACTAAATACCTCCCCTTAACCTCTTCTGTACCGGCGTTATCCATTTAACTATATTCTGGCTACTATTAGACGATTTCATTCAGTTTTTAAAGAGCCTCCAGCAATGAACCGGCTTCGAACTATCTCACTTAATCCTTTTTACAACCACTGATCCTTCTTATACTGCTCAAAATCCTCTAAATATAGCTAGAATAAATTTTAAAAACGTCGCCGGTACAGAAGGGGTTAACTTCGAAAACAGTACCCATTTAGTTTGATGGAGGAGGTCCGAGTGGCATTTTTTGTGTGTGACGGAAGTCTGGAAAAACGTTTTTGTTAGTCTCGGGGACAAACTACAATAAATTGCCCGAAACTGGCCTAAGCAAGTACAATCTTGAAGAAAATATTCAAACAAAATATCATAATACCCCATAACACGTCGGACCAAATAGTGTTTTTGGGTAAATTATTATGGACTCCTGGGTGACCTGGATGTGTGTGAGTTTGTGTTTTTTATCTGTGTTTATTTTTTGTTTTATGTTGTTTTTGTGTTTTCCCTGTTCTTGCTCTGTCTTGAGTCGGCTACCCCAAAAATGGGGATTGGGCCTGAGCATATAGATAGATAGATAGATAGATAGATTATGGACACGCTAATTAACTACTTTCTTTAGCTAAGTTTCAATGTGTTTCTGTAATCTATATTTTATTAATTTCACCACAACACCAAACACCCCCAATGAAATTAATTAAAGTATAATATGATCCGCCGGGATTCGAAGCCGAGCTATCACACACAGATGTTTGCCACCTTAACCATTACACCACTATTACGGTTAAAGGTTTATGCACACGCCTACGACTTATTATCCATTCTCGAATACTGGATATTAATCTAATCATGTTCATACTCCCAACCGCGCTATGGTAGGCCTATTGTTTAACCCGTACAGCCCCAGCGACGCGTCTGATGCGTCGGCGATGTATGTAACGCACAGCCCCAGAGACGCGCCTGACGCGTCACCCTAATTGCGCCGACCGTAACCTCAGGTGTAGCCACTCAAGAGGGCTCAGATTTGTATGGGAACTGTGTACGTATCCCACGCAACCGTGCCGATGGTTGAAAACTCTCAAAAGTCCATGTGCGTGCGCGTGAGCGTGCAATAACCTGTTTTTTGGGGGTAATTGCCTTCAATTTTTTACTCTTGTAAAATACGTTTTCGGGGGCTCTGTGGGACAATTTTTAAAGCTTTTTGAGCGGTTTTTCGTGGTTTTTCCTTCATTCCTAACCCATTCGCTATTGTTTCTGGAATAAAACCATTTTTGAAAACCGGCCGGGTTCTGGTGAACAAACATTACAAAACTAGCCGGGGCTCCACGGGTTAAGTGAGAGGAAAGAATATTCATGGGCCACAGATCATATAGACCGGCCTCTCGACGAAATATCCCTGAACCTACTGATAATCTATATTTTATTAATTTCACCACAACACCAAACACCCCCCAATGAAATTAATTAAAGTATATATGATCCGCCGGGATTCGAACCCGGGTTATCACACACAGATTTTTGCCACCTTAACCATTACACCACCAGGACGGTTAAAGGTTTATGCTCACGCCTACAACTTATTATCCATTCTCGAATACTGGATATTAATCTAATCATGTTCATACTCCCAACCGCGCTATGGTTGATGTTGTTTTTCTAGTTAAGAGGATAACACTAGGAATATAAAATAGTAAAGATAAGTGTTGTAAGATTTAGGGCTCGAGGCATAGAATTATAGTACAGCCGTGGTCAGAATTTTTTTTGGACAATGCAAGGAGGAAGATGTGCAATATACTTGAGAAATATTTGTGAAAGTTGATCATCGTAATACCATCCTTCACTAGTTAATGCTCACCTTTTTGCGTTTATCATTAGGAAGTGTACAAATATTCCCGACCACGACTGTACAATAAAAAGTGTATACGAATATCACCCCCAGATAACCTCTGGAAGATACAACGACGCTTTTCTTCATTATCTTCTGGCTATTCTTAGATGATTTTATGAAGCCTAGGAAGGATCTCTAGGAATCAAAAGGATAAAAACTAAATTACTTAACCCTTCGATTTTGAAAATACCTTCCTAAACTGAAAATAATCGTTCAATGATTGGCGAAATACAAACATGAAATGCGTCATTGTATATTGAGAGTGTTAAATATTGGAATCCAAACCCACAACTTGTCTTGTCATGTTGTGTAAAATTCTTGCATGATCGTCTGATGTCCGCCATGGATTCCTTCAGTTCTTATAGTCTTCAATTTAGTCGTGAGAGTCATGGTGAGTTTTGGAAAGTTAAAAAATGCTCACGAATGTCAGTTATGCGCAAGAATGTTCTGCAATGTCGGCAATGTTTCCGCGACCAGTCTTGTTGATTCTTATGTGTCCGCGACGGTGTTGCACGTAAAAATTTGTTACGAGCATGCAAAATCTCGCTCGACTTTTTGCAGATACACATGAATAGTCTCAAGATCATTCCGCGACATGGTAAGACAGGTGTCGTATGTGTTGCAGAAAGCATACATGCCCATGGAAAAATGCAAGTATGATCGACATAAAATAATTTTCACGGACACTCTCGCAGATGTCCATTACACAACTCGGCATGGTAGCCAAGAAAACCTTTTTTTCTGTGAGAATCGTTTTTTGTAATTGCGTTCAGATTAGCATATGTGCGTCTGGCAGCGATAAGGCCGGGTCGGTGTCCCATATAAGAAGCCGGACAGGTCAGGCAGGTCATTCTACCTCCTGTGACCAAGTGAAGAACTCCTCAGTCAACTGACCCGCCTACCAACTACCTTCCACCATGCCCCCCAAGCATTTCAAAACCAAGCTGGCACTGAAGGCTAAATTTACGCCATAGGTCCCCAAGCCCCGTTCAACCTGCACTGGAACCGAGCCCAGTCTTGGAGGAGGAGGCTCCATGTCAGGAGGTGGAAATTAATCGAGGAGCTTCCCTCCAACCATCCCTCGACATGTTCGCCACACATGCTGACAAGGTGCAAAGCAACAACAGCACCCAGGAGCCTGTGTCAGGGCCTTCGACTCAGGAGGACACTTAAGAATCAGAATAGGAAAGCTGGATAATTACTCCCAAAATGAAGGGAGAGATTGGAGAGTGGCTGGCTGCTAACCCGTGCTTGTTGAGCAAGACAGCAACAGCAACAGGCCTCACAAGGACAGGGTCTGGCAGAGGAAGGCAGCAGCTCTGAACATTCCTGGTAAGCTTTGTTTAACTCTATAATATCCATGAACCTTACATGTGAACGTATTGTGTGTAAATCATGTGTCTTATATGCTGTTGTCTTATATCTTTTGGACCACATTTATTGACAAAATTATTTCGATTCACTCAGTGCTTCCAAAAAAAAAAAAAAAAAAAATTATTTCCCTTTCTCTTTTCAGTGAACACGTTGACCAAATTTTACATTAACATGAGGATCCGGAAAGTTGCTGAACAGAAGGAGCGGTGCAGGAGCCAAGAAAATGAATAGTAGTGACATATGGATCTTCACGACATTTTCATTCTTGAAAGGCCACTTCACCCCTAAGCTTACCCCGGGTCTCCAGCGAGAAGGTTAGAATATATATATATATATATATATATATATATATATATATATATATATATATATATATATATATATATATATATATATATATATATATATATA
This sequence comes from Paralithodes platypus, assembly GCA_032716605.1. NCBI lineage: Eukaryota > Metazoa > Arthropoda > Malacostraca > Decapoda > Lithodidae > Paralithodes > Paralithodes platypus. The sequence goes on from CM064547.1 coordinate 29,363,304, forward strand.
TATACAGTATATATATATATATATATATATATATATATATATATATATATATATATATACACAGTATATATATATATATATATATATATATATATATATATATATCTCTGCAATCTCTCTCTCTCCGCCGCAATGTTGCATCTCTCTCGTTATTCTATCGCTACTATAATAATCAGTGTTCCTCAGAGCTATCCCAGTGCATACCATCTCCTTTACGTAGGGCACGTGGTACCCGTCTTGCAACTCAATCCCACCCCTACTCTGTGCAACTCTCCAACCCAAGAGTGAAACGTTACTCTCAAACTTTCTTCTACTCAACAGCTGAGCTCTGGAACTCTCTCCCAGAATCAGTCTTTCCCTCTTCCTATGACTTTAATTGCTTCAAACTCTGTGTGTCCAGGCATTTTGGCTCAAACGTCCCTTGATTTTGGCCCTGTCACTCTTTCAACTATGGGGGAGGCACTCGCTATAGGCAGTTATGCCTTTTGCCTCCCTCAATCACATAGAAAAAAAAAAAATAAATAAAAAAAAAAAAAAAAAAATATATATATATATATATATATATATATATATATATATATATATATATATATAATTATATATATTTATATATATATATATAATTATATATATATATATATAGTGTCACTCCCAAATGAGTTTGTAGCCTATATAATTTGTGAGTGAGTTATAGTTGCAGGGCCTGTTGTGGGGGGAGGGGGGGGGAACCCTGTGCGAGGCTAGTAGCTAGCTAGTCCTCGTGGCTAGCAGGATGTTGCCTGTAGTCTTGTGTTGCCGTCAGGTCAGCAATATAAATAAGTTAGTCTATTTAGCCTTGTGTGATTAATGTAGTTTATCTTAACCCCTTCAGACTCATATGACGCAGAGGTTGCCAGATTAGCAATAAGAAATAGAGTTCACTCACTCTTATAATTACCTCTCCAAAATTAGTTTTCTGCCCACAGCTAACTCAAAGACAACTGCAGAGGTTGAAGTAACTAAACTATAGGTTTCTAAATACCCCTGATGGTAACAAAGGCTTTACAGTATCCCTAATCGGCTCAAAATCGCGTCATATGTCGGAGAGGGATAAGTTCACACAATGTTGACTTTATTAATTTGATTACTTTTGTTGTTAAAGAGAGTACAGGCTGCCTGAGATAATTGAGTCTTCTGGCGGTGCGTGGCGCTCCCCTTCCTCCCTCGTCTTGGCCGTGGGAACCAGAGCGAGTGCAACAGCTTCACTTCAGTTCCACCCCTCGAGATAGCAACATCCTTGCCTCATGTGTTGGCTTGCTTCGTGTTTTCCCTTGAATCCCGCATATTTCTTTTTGTTCGTTATTTGATTGGAGCATAGCAGGGGCTGGAGTCATATTGAGCATATAGTTTTGTTTTAACCTCTTTAGTTAAATATTAATTACTGCATTCATTTCTTCTGTGGCAATCTAGAATATAAGCTTCTCCTTTTATTCCTCCATGTTCTTTTCCATTATTCTGCAGCATTGTTTCACCATTATTAGATGTGCATATTATTCATGGTTGATATCACTGGGGGGATTGGGTGGCTGGACTGTTTATCTCTGTTTTTGTCAGACCTTTGAGTACAGAGGTTGCTGGGTGTGTGATATGGTAGGCTAAGCTTTTTCCACCACACAGCATCCTTTGACTCGGGTCTTATCCAACCCTTTATTGGGTGGCAGCCAGCTTCCAACTTCCCCAGGATATCAACCCTTTGAGCCTTGTTTAGTTTTAGCAGCAATACATTCGGTGCAGTTTGGGACTAGGGGTGGAGCCTGTTACTAGGTGAGGTTGTCCCCATTGTACTCGGTTGTATTGAGCTAACCCCAGATGATGTTGTAAGGGTTGTCATTAAAGTTGTTTACCCCTTACAACACCACTGCCGAGCTGTGCTGAAGAGAGCCACTCGGTGTATTATTAGGACATAGGCTAGGGATAATAGGCTTGGCACAGAGGTTTATTGCATTGGACTTTCCATGGGTTTTTGCTCTGTATTGTTCTCAATTCCTAAGCGATTGGGTATGATATAGAGTGTTCTGGGAGTCTAGTAGTGGTATGGTTAGGTAATGTTGGTGCAGTATAGAATAACCTTAGAAGTTTTCTTGCATACTACACGCACTATGGACGAGACTCGGGGACAATAGATATTTTTGTTCTCCCTGTTACTGCTTTATAGAGCAAAGAGGAAGATAACAAAAAATCCTAGAGAACCTGCGTGTCTTGGTGTTTGAGTCAGATATTAAGAGCGTGTCTGTTGCAGGGTAGTACGGTGCTGTGGGCTAGGCTATGTTGTTGCTGTTGTTCCCTAAGCTGCCTGGTCGAACAGCCCCGAGTCCTTAAGGAAGGCCATGGCCACGGTCGGCCTTTCCCACAGAGCTCTCAAATAGTGTAAATTGTGTTGTTGGCGTAAGTGATTGTGTGAAATGAAGTCTTCTATGATGAGTTTTATGGTATGGGGTGCTGTGTTACAACCCGGGCAGGTGTCGACGACGGAGTCATCCAGCCTCTTTTGATAGCTCAGAAGAGCTGGATGGTGTCCGCATCTCAGCCTGGCCAGGTGGACTCTGTCCTCGCGAGGAAGGGAGGATTCAGAAGGATGGATTTCGAGTGGTCGTGCTTGCAGCTGCGTGTTGTCTATGAGTGAGTGGATGGAACGGCGAGTGATATGAGTATGGATGTGCTTCCGGAAGGTGGTTTGGGGTGGGCAGGGAGGGAGAGAAGACAGTATTTGTGTGTGATAGCGTGTACTGGGTGTTGTTTTGATATTTCTTGGTGTCTGTGGGTGTGATGCCATGTAGTGTAGTGGGTGGTGTGATTCGTGGAGGCTGCTGCCAGGAATTGAGTGCCTCTCATGTCTAGATGATCTTTGACTTTTAGAACTTTGGTTTCTTGATGTAGGTGATCTGTGGGTGTAGTAGCTGTGTATCCTGTGATGATTTTTAGGGCTTTATTTTGAATAATCTGTAAGGTCTTATGATGTGTTTCAGCTAGGTTAGAAGCCCAGGCCGGGCTTGCGTATTCCATAACTGATCTTATGTATTGTTTGTAGACTGTGGTGGTGGTTTCTTTGTTGTGTCCAAATTTTGTGTGGGCAAGTGATCTGAGGGCATTAAGTCTGGGTGTCAGTTTCTTTTTGGTGTGCTGTTTGAATGTCATTTGGGTGTCGTATGTTACTCCTATGATTTTGTGTGTGTGTGTGTGTGTTAGGGATGTGTTGTTTATGTTGAGTCCCGGGACGTAATCGTGCTCTCCTGTCCAGCTTGTGAGGAGGGTTGCAGTGGATTTAGCTGGGGCTAAATTGAGTCTGTTTGTAGTGCACCATTCATGTAATGGGTCGAGATAGTCTTGAAGGAATCTTGTTGCTGTGTCTGGGTTTTGGTGCGTGCTTGTGAGTGTTATGTCGTCTGCGTAGGAGGCTATGGTTATTTGGGGTGAATTTGGTGTATTTATATCATGCATGTACAGATTGAAGAGTGCGGGCGACTGGACGGATCCTTGCGGGACTCCGTTTAGGAAATTTCTAATGCTAGATGACTGACCGGCAAAGGATACGTGTGCACATCTGCCTGCTAAGAAGTTGGCCAGCCATCTTTTTGTGTTGTTGTGCATGTTTGTGTTGTAGATTTTGTTTGTTAGGTTGTGGCGGGGGATGGCATCGAAGGCGTTACTAATGTCAAGTGTGGCAAGTACTGATCTGTGTGGTGGTCTAGCTGAGTTGATACCGTCAAAAGCTCTTTGTGTAAGGTCTGTAAGAAGAGTGTTTGTGGAGTGCAATGGCCTGAAGCCGTGTTGTGTTGGAGAAAGGGGTAAGTCAGGTGTCATCAGTTGTAGTACAAGGCGCTCTATGACTTTGGAGGGGGTGCAAAGGAGTGTGATAGGGCGGTGTGAGGAGGATAGCGTGGGGTCTTTGTTAGGTTTGGGGAATGTGATGATGATACCATGCTTCCAGATGTCTGGTATTGTGTTGTGTGAGTAGCTGTAGTTTGATATGTTAGTGAGTGCTTGTATGCCTTGTGGTCCCAGGTGTCTGAGGTGAATGTTGCTTATGTTGTCTAGGCCACAGGCGGGGGAGAGCTTGAGATTGTTGATGATATGCTTTGTCTGGTTGTTGGTGAAGGGTGTATAGTCAGGGTCTGTGGGGAATTGTCTTTTGCGTCGGATGACACGTCGGTCGTCTTTGTGGGGTTTTAGGTGACTGACATGAGAGAAGTGATTGATGAGTGTTTGCTTGTTGTTTATGTGAAGGAGTAGAGTCTGTTGTTGTGATTGCAGCATGTGATTGTGTTGTGTTGCTGTTGGAAAGTGTGATGCTGTTTAGTGTTTTGTAGAGTTTTTTGGGGTTTGTTTTGTGATCGAGTGTTTGTAGGAAGTTATTCCAATTTAGTGTTTGTTGTTCTTGTATTTTGTTGTTAATCTGGATGTTGAGTGCTTGAATTTGTTGATTGATGTCTTGTGTGTGGGGTGCTGGGGAGTGTTTCAGTGTGTCGCGTTGTATGATGAGGTTTTGAATTTCTGGTGAGAAGTTGGGGTTGTGTTTTTTTATGTTACCTCTTGGAATGTGTTTCTTGTCGGCGTTTTGGATAGTCGTGTTGAATGTGTGTACAGCATTGTTGATGTTAGTGATGGGTGTACTGTTTAAGGTTTCAAAGTGTTGTTCTGTCTCATTTGTGAAAGCTTCCTAGTTAGCTCTTTTATAGTTAGTGTAAGTGTGTCTGTGGCTAACTGGGGTGAGTCTTGTTTTGGTGGTGATAATGATCGGGAGGTGGTCTGAGCCTAAGGTTCTGACCACCCTCCAGGATGTTGTGGGGCGAGTTCGGGGGAGCAAAAGGTGATATCAGGAGATGATGGGGTGTAGAGGGCTTGGTGGGGAGTATGGGTATGCTGATGAATGTTATTAAGGATATATAGGTTGTCTGTTTGGTGTTGTAGGACCAGCCCTCTGTCTGTGTCGGGGTTGTCGACAAACCAGGCCGACGTCTTTGCATTGAAATCAACACCCAGGATGATGTGTGGGGTGTTTGTGATGTGTTGTATTTGTGGTCTGTAATAATTTGGTACTGTAGGGGATGTTTGGGGAGCGATGTATGTGTTTATGATGGTAATGTTGGAGCTGTTGCCAGTGCGTATTTTAATTGATTGTATTTCTGTTGTGTTATCGGTTGGGGGGAGGAGGGATTTGGTATGTGCACTGGTGTCTATATATGTCATATCTTTGTGTACCAGGGTGATGAGTCCACCGCCAATGCCGACGGCCCGGTCTTGTCGTATGGTGGTGAAATTGTGAAATGTAGGTGTTTTTTGTGTTGTACAGAGTTTTGTTTCTTGTAAGATGGCAATGTGTATGTTGTGTTGTTTGATGAAGTGTGTGAGTTCGTGTTTCTTTGTGTTGATGCCATCTATTTTTAGTTGAAGGATGTTAATGTTGTGTGTGCGGTGTATGTGGGGTGCTTCTGCACGAGGATTGGGTGGGGGTGGGGGAGGGGGAGGCGGTGATCATGGGGGTGGGGGTGCAGGAGATGAGGGTAGGAATGGATTAGGTTGGGGTGTGGATGGGCTGGGTGGGTTGGGGAGGAGAGATGGACGGGTTTTAGGAGTGGGAGTGGATGTTATGGGCAGGTTATGTGGGTTGGGGAGGAGAGGTGGATGGGTTTTAGGGGAGGGATTTGACTGGGAGAGGGAGGGGCATGAGGAACATGAATAGGTATTAGAGTGTTGAGCCTATAATTGGGCTTTGTAATTGGGGTTGTGTGGGACAGGGATCTGCCTTGCTTAGGCCAATCGGCTTTCTGCAGACTCCCATTTTCTTATGTTCTTATGTTCTTATGTCCAGGTGTTTGTGTAGTGTTTCATGGAGGCAAGTGTTGTGCTGGTGAAATGGGTCCAGTTCCCGCATGAGTTGCAGAGAACTGAACCCTTAGTTTGGCGGCTCGAAGTAATGGGTTTTGAGCAAGTTGGACATGTGTATTTGTAGGTGGGTCCTGGGTTGCTCTCAATGTCTCCGGCTAGAAGGAGTCTTCGAGAAATGACAGCCGGAGAGTCATTTCTCGGTGTAGGAAAAACTGTGTATTGTGTGTGTATGTGTGGTGTGAGAGGTGTGAGAATTGCCCGGCGCGACCGCAGCCGCTCCAAGGACGCGTGCCTCCAGGGAGGGGGGCAGGGGATAGTTGTGGCGGTTTGGCTCCCGGAAGCTGCTCTCCACGGTCGGCAGTCTGCTGTCCTCCATTGTCGGTGATCTTGTCCCCGGACGGGAGGGTCGGCTGCCATCCATGGTCGGCAGTTCCGGGAGGTGGTCCCACGGCGTAGACGCCGCCACTCTAGGACCGGGCTAGGCTATTAGAGTGTCTGGTTGCCCCAGCTCCCCTCGTAACAATAAATATAGATATATATATATATATTATATATATATACATTATATACATTATATATATATATTATATATATATATACATATATATATATATATATATATATATATTACTGTATATACTGTATGTATAATATATATATATGTATACACTGTATGTATATATATATATATATATACATATATATATATATACAAAGGAGAACAAAGGAAAGTAAGCAACAACATATCTTGCGATCTCTCAAGTTTACTTGCCCTCTAAAATACTTCTGTTTCTGGTGTCCAACAGTATTTCATATAGATACATTTGTGAAAAGGAAATACCTCCCTGGGGATTAACATGGCAGGGAGGGGGGAGAATATTAATAGCACAATTAAGGAAATAGTTTATTAATTTAAAAATTAAGTTATCCTTGGATTCAGAGCAAGGTGCTTGTCAAGGCGAACTTTTGAAGTTATAAAGTAGTCCCGAGATCCCAAAAGGCTACACTATGATAATACCCACTTAGAACAAAAACGTTGCTATAACGTTATGAAAACGAGGTACTTTGCTTACCGTTACGTAATGTACCACAAAACCCCATAGCGTCGATTTTCATTTAACACCTAACCGACGGTGAACATCATATGACGGGCGAGAGAATATTGGCCACCCCTGAGGTGCCCATCATATGACGTGTGCTATATTGAGGACATTATGAGCTCTGAGAGAGAGTCCGCGCGTTGGGAGGACGATAGCTGGCCTTCAACCGCTCGGCACCACCGCGGGGCCGTCTCTGACACATAGTATGCCTTATCCCTACTGCCGTACCTCGCGAGACAAGGGAAAAACTGCGGAAATTACCATATTTTACGGTATTTTCACCTCCGGTTACGCGATCGCTACAAGATAACCCGTGGTCGTACAAGGATGATTCAGGTGTCATTAGAAAGCTCTATTATGGCCCTTTCACGGATATGTAGTTGTATTACGCTCTAGCTCTTGTTTATGCATGAAAAAGAGTATGGAATGAAGCTCGTTTTCGGTAAATATACCCGCCCAGCAGCTAGGTCACGTCAACAAAAATTTTATTAATTTACAAATGCAGTTAACCTTGGATTCAGAGCAAGGTGCTTGTTAACCCGTCCAGCCCCGGCGACGCGTCTGACGCGTCGGCGATGTATGTAACGCACAGCCCCTGCGACGCGTCTGACGAGTCACCCTAATTGCTCCGACCGTAACCTCAGGTGTAGCCACTTGAGAGGGCTCAGATTTGTATGGGAACTGTGTACGTATCCCACGCAACCGTGCCGATGGTTGAAAACTCTCAAAGTCCACGTGCGTGCGCGTGAGTGCGCAATAACCTGTTTTTTGGGGGTAATTGCCTTCAATGTTTTACTCTTGTAAAATACGTTTTTGGGGGCTCTGTAGGACCATTCTTTAAGCTTTTTGAGCGGTTTTTCATGGTTTTTCCTTCATTCCTAGCCCATTCGCTATTGTTTCTGGAATAAAACCATTTTTTGAAAACCGGCCGGGTTCTGGTGAACAAACAATACAAAACTAGCCGGGGCTCCACGGGTTAAGGCGAACTTTGAAGGAATTAACAGTGTTGCAGTCTATAGCATCTCGGCGAAGTCCATTCCATAAGTTGACGACTCGATTGAAAAAGACATTCTTGGATTCGTCCGAGTTGAATGATTTACCAATGATTTTGCAACCATTTTCTTGTGTAGGTTGATCGGTCAATCATAAAGTATTTACTACAATTAATATTGTCGATGCCTCTGAAGATCTTAATGACTTGAATTAGGTCGTCCTGGTGGTGTAATAGTTAGAGTGTTTACAAATCTGTGTGTGATAACCCAGGTTCGAATCCCGGTGGATCACATATATATGCTTTCATTAATTTCATTGGAGGTGTTTGGTGTTGTGGTGAAATTAATAATAATATATATTAATCTACGCTTTGTTAGGGGAAACAGATGTAATTCTTCAAGACGTTCCTCATATGGTTTGTTCTTTAGACTGGGTATCATTTTAGTGACTGCGTTGAACACGTTCCAGTTTGTCTATAACTCTATATCCTTTTGATAGTAAGGGCACCAGGACTCAACGCAATATTCCAGAAGTTGGCGACCTAAGAAATTATAAAGAGTGAGGATTACATCTTTGGATTTATGCTCCAAGGACCTGCCTATGAAACCAATAATTTTGTTTGCTTTCTTAACAACCTTCTTGCATTGTTGACTAGTTTTGAGGGTACTTAATATTGTTACTCATAAATCCGTGTTTTTGTCTACAGTGTTGAGTTGGGAGCCATTCGTTGAATAGTTCGCTTTCACATTTCGGCTTCCAATGTGAAGTACTTTACATTTGTCTTCATTGAAACACATTTGCCATAGTTTAGCCCATTGAGACAACTTGCCTAGATTGCCTTGCATATCCTGAACGTGTTCTTTTGAGATTATGTTATTTGCAATTTTTGTATCATCTGCAAACTTTGAGATTGTGTAGGTGAGGCCCTCATCTATGTCGTTTAGGTAGATTAGGATGAGAACTGGCCCCAGTACTGATCCTTGTGGTACTCTGCTAGTTACATTGGTACATGTTGATGCTTTCCCATTTATGACTACTCTTTATTTTCTTAAACTGAAACCAATTTTCTATCCATTTCAAGGCAACACCTTGTACGCTGTGTGCTTTTAATTTGATCAATAAGCGTTTATGTGGAAATCTATCAAAGGCTTTTTGAAAATCGAGGTATATAATATCTAGAGCTTTACTCTCATCATATAGGTTGAGGATATTGTGGAAGAAATCTAAAAGGTTTGTCAAGCAGGAAAGATTGTTGCGAAAATCGTGTTGGGTATCTTTATGTATGTTGTCTCTTATGATAGTTTTTAGTATGTCACACAACTGAAGTCTAGTTGATTGGGCGATAGTAAATAGTAAATTCTTTGCTACCTTTTTTTTAAATTGAGGTTATATTCGCAAGTTTCCACTCATCCGGCACAGTCCCAGTTCTCAGAGAATTGTTGAGTAGCAGTGTCAGCGGTTCGGAGTGCTCACATTTAGCTTCTTTGAGAACTCTGGGAGAAATAGTATCGGGTCCAGGCGATATATTTACCTTGAGTTTGCCTAAGCAATTCATTACTTTTCTCTCAGTAATACAAATATTGCTAAGTGCATTTGAATTAACTATTTGTACTGGTGATGCTGTAGGAATATCACTAAAGTCTTCTGTTGTGAAAACTGATGCAAAGAAAGTGTTGAGAGCATTACTTATTGTGCTTCATCTTTGGTATAGTCTCCGTTTCTTCCTAATGTAGCTATACAATTCCTTTGGGTTTGTCTTCCTATGATTTGCAACGTGCAACTCTAGGATCTTTTTGCTTTGCTTTATTAGCTTTTTGGCTTTGCATCATAGATCTACGAATATTGCTTTGTCTTCTTCACTTTCAGAGATTTTATATCTGTCATGCGAATTCTTTTTACCAGCAATCTCTCTATTCCACCACTTTGGTCTATTATTATTTACTGATCTTCTGTTCTTTGTTGGTATGCACTCTTGCACCGCTATCAAATAATTGCTGGTGATAAGCTCCCATTGTGTGTTCATGTCGTCGTTATTAATCAAACAGCGCCAGTTAGCTTTATCAAGCATATCTTTAAGTTTTGGGAAGTTTGCTCTCTTGAAATTTAGGACTTTCTCATTGCTAGTATTGTGTTCATTGCTATTAAACTTTAAACTGAAAGTGATCATACGATGGTCACTATACTGAATTAATCACCACCACTCAAATCTTCTATTAAGTCTTCATTTGTTGTTAGTACAAGGTCAAGAACATTATTTCCACGGGTCGAAGATTAAACAAATTGATGAAGTGAACTTTCTTGTAGGTTTGCATACAGGTCATGTCCAGAGTGTGAAGTGAGAGTGTCGCCCCACTTGGTCACAGGTAAATTAAGGTCGCCGAAAATTATGGTATCCTGTGAGTTACTTACTTCAGTAATTTTCTCAATAATTTCTCGATCAGTTTGCACTGATTGGGCTGGTGGTCTGTATATGAGAGCTAGTATTATTTTTGTTTGGTGATTATTTTTAAAAGTACATAGGATATGTCGACATTTTTTATTTGTGGTTTTGACATGAAGATTGGGTCAAGATGAGATACAAAACGCCTCCTCCATTTTTGTTAATGCAACCTTTCTCAAACATCACATATCTGGGAAGTGTATATTCAGCCAAAAAATCTCTGTCTGCTGTATTTAGCCAGGATTCTGTTATACCGATTATATCATATTTTTCTGTGCAAACAAGTTTCTCTAGATCTGAGAATTTATTGTGTATGCTACAAGCATTTGCCTAGAAAACTTTGAGGGTTTTGGATTTGGGTCTTGTTGATGGAGCTTTATCCAAATTTGTGGTTCTTGACGGATTAGCATATTTTAAGCCCTTCGCAGGACGAAATATATGTGAAAATAATGGTGAATCTCAATCGGTAACTATTAATATGTGTAACTCATTTACTCAGTTTAACTTTTCAGTTTGAATATGAAAACAAATAATTAACCCCTTACGAGCGGCCTAGGTGGTCTATTTGACCATACCGCCCAGCGTTTTTTTTTACCCTAAATAGGGTTGTTTACGTGATCATTTTCATGCCTAAATAAGACCAAGAGTGTAAAACAAGTATCTATCCCTGAAAGGGCGTAAACAGAGCTTTCCAATGACACCTGAACCATCCTTGTACGACCACTGGTTCTCTTGCAACGATCGTGCAACACGAGTGCAAAAACCCTGTAATTAGGTAATTTCCCTACATAATTCCCTGTGTAGCGAGTGTGAGAGGGGAGGGAAGGGTGGGATTCACTTCAGTTGGTCCACCGCGGTGGTGGTGAGCGGTCATACAGTTGCTAGGCTCCTCACACCGCTCAGCTCTCTCTCTCAGCAACATTACGTGCTGAAAATGGCGCACGACATAAGTTGTGAACCGCCACTTAGTCCAAATTTATTTCACAAGACATAAGTTGCGCGCCGACAGTTAAGGGTTAAACTCTCTCCATGGTGAAATGCAATGTATAGAGATATATTTGAAACATTACAACTTGAGAAAAGGCTACGTGCTCTGGAGGAGCCGGAGGGCATGGAGGAGGAGACGGAGGAGGATGAGGACGACGACCAAAACACCATGGGGCAGGTGCTGGAGGAGGACGTGGAGCAGGGGAGCCCGTTCTTCCAATCAACCCGCTGGAAGGTTGGTGGGAAGAAGGGGAGGGTGGTGAGAGAATCATCTGCCGCTGTAACTATGGCTAAGGTATGATCGCTGTCCTATTTTTGAAGTTGAAAGAACAATTGCCTTGTATAATGACAAACATTTATTTATATTACAGTTATGGACATCATCCTGACTTTGTGTACCTTCTGTTGATATAGATTAAGTGCACACATAACATATATACAGAGTGTACACATGCCTTAATCATATTGCAACATACACACATGTACTTTCAGGGCAATATTACCATTGTTTCATGTGCCATGATAATGTACCGTACCCTTTAGTAGCGGCAACGTTGCACCAAATGTATCCGGCAATGTTGCACATGTTTCCCTCAGTAAAACACCTGTTTCCCTCAGTAAAACACCGGTCGGCACTCAGCTAACAGTGCCCCAGCTCCCTGTATCTCTTTGGCTAATATAAGTACCTACAAAGTTACCCCTGGACTTTTATTCTACATCCTTGTACAAGAAAGGACTATCAAGGTTGCTGTAGCTACGAAGTTTGCGAAATTCATTATTGTTCTTTTTCTTTTATTCACACAGATCCTATATCACTCCGACCAGTCCCAGAGGATGGGCGGGGAGATAGTGCAACGGACCAACAAATTACCAAACAACCCTTACTCGATCATCAGGAATTTCGTCACTATGCATCTCCTGACGGAAGACCATCGCGACTCCTTCATGAAGTTCACGACTGAAAATATTTTTAAAGAGAGACGCTTTGTGTCAGGAGCTGCATCTGCCCCTCCACCAGCCCCTCCAGTGCAACAACAACCCCTGCAACAACTGCAATACTTCTCACCCACCAACACCCCTGCTCAGGCCCAGGGAGCACTTGTCCTTCCTGACGACTTCAACAAATGTCGCCCCATCGCCCACCCGCCAATCACTTACCAGTACCAGGCATTTTTATGTATTTATTTGTTTTATTTATTTTCTATGTGAATGAGAGAGATGAAAGGCAAAACTGCCTGTGTCGAGTGCCTCCCCCAGAGTTGAAAGAGTGACAAGGCCAACATCAAGGAACAGTAGAGCCAAAATGCCTGAACACACGGAGTTTGAAGCAATTTAAATCATAGGATGAGGGAAAGATGGATTCAGGGAGAGTTCCAGAGCTCAGCTGTTGAATTGAAGAAAGATTAGGAGTATCTTTTCACTATTGACTTGGAGAATTGATCATAATAGGGGTGGGATTGTGTTGCAAGATGGGTACTACATACCCTACATAGAGGTGGTATACATTGAGAGAGCTCTGAGGAACACTGATTATTGTAGTAGCGATAATATAGCGAGAGAGATGCAACATTGCGTCAAAGAGAGAGAGAGAGAGATTGAAGAGAGTCGGTGAGTGGACGGGAGTTAATGATACGAAAGGCTTTCATTTCTACTTTGTCTAGAAGTGCTGTGTAAGAGGATCCTCCCCACACATGTAAACAATAATAATAATAATAATAAAGTAGACGTGCCGTTTTGCCCAAAATCAAAACGGCATACCCAACTCTGCGATAGGTTACCATCATCACTACTAATGCAATCATCAATCACAATCATAACTACTACTGCCATCATCACTATAACTGCCACAATCATCACGACTACTGTCATCATCACCATTACTATGATCATCATCACTACTACAATTACAATCATAACTACTACTCTCATCATCACTACTACTATCACCATTGTCACTACCATCTTAATCACTACTATCATCATTGATATTACAACTATCAACCATCATTACTACTATCATCACCACCATCTTACAATCATCATTACTACTGTTAACATCATCACTACTACTATAACCATCATCATTACTACTGTCACAAGTATTACCATCATGTATCCTATCACCATCATCACTACTACTGCCATCATCACCATTACTATGATCATCATCACAACTATTGTCATCATCACTAAAACTTTCACCATCATCACTACTACTCACCATCATCACTAATACTCACACCATCGTCACTACCATCATCACTACTGTCATAATTATCACTACAACTATCATAAAGTAGACGTGCCGTTTTGCCCAAAATCAAAACGGCATACCCAACTCTGCGATGGGTTACCATTATCACTACTAATACCATCATCAATCACAATCACCATAATCACTACTACTGCCATCATCACTACAACTGCCACAATCATCACGACTACTGTCATCATCACCATTACTATGATCATTATCACTACTACAATTACAATGATGGCTACTACTCTCACCATCATCACTACTACTGTCACTATTGTCAGTACCATCTTAATCACTACTATTATCATTGATACTACAACTCTAAACCATCATTACTACTATGATCACCACCATCTTACAATCATCATTACTACTGTTAACATCATCACTACTACTATAACCATCATCATTGATACTCTCACAAGTATTACACCATCTTCACTACTACTTACCAGCATTACTAATACTCACACCATCGTCACTAACATCATCACTAATGTCATTATTATAACTACAAGTATCATCATTACTTGTCACCATCATCACTACTACTAGTACTGTCACCATAATATCTACTACTGTCACCATCATATCTACTACTGTCATAATCATCACTACTGTTATCATTGTCAATACAACTACAACCATGATCACTACTATTATCACCATCAATACTACTATACTAAATCCAAATATTACTACCATCACTTCTAATGCCAACTAAACTAACTTAACCCTCCTGGCCCGGGCCGGCTCTCCAAAGGACGGAGCTCGTATCCGGGCGATCTGGCCGAATATCAACAAAAGTAAACTAAGGTTAATCTTGCTTAATATATTACCTACATTAATCAAACATATATAGAAATGGGCGCCTTACCTTGCTGCGTAGAATGGCATTAAGTACAGCTCTCTAGCTCAACTGGTTCCGGAGTGATGGTGATGGAAGTGGAGGTAACTTTTTCCGCGTATTTACCTCGGCGCGTCCGAACACTCAACCGCGGCCGCGGCTACGACGCCCAGTTGCACTCGTCGCTCCACCCGCAATTATGCCGGGAACCAATTTGATAGTGTTTTATTGGTTATTATGTCATTTATTATAGTTATTATGTTATTTTCACTCAATAGTTATTTACATGAACTTATTTGTGTCTCTGTCACTTATTACTTCGTTTTATTATTATTATTATGATTATAGTGTCACTTTCACTGGACTTTGATAATTGATAGTGTCATTTCCCCTTTTATGTATTGTTAGGTAAGCTAATAATATATATAGTCACTGTCCCTTGTTCATATTGTTACTTGTGTGTGTCTCTTTCACTTATACTTAGTTTTATTATTATTATACTGTCACTTTGACTGGCCTAGGCTTATTGAGTGTCATTTTCACTTATTTATTGTTAGAAATATATATTTTAGTGTCACTTTCACTTGTTCATATTGTTATTGAAGGCACTTATTATTACTTATATGTGTCCTTTTCACTTATACTTAGTTATATTATTATTCTTAGCCTACATTTGAATGTCACTTTCACTGTTGTCACTTCCACTTCAAAAGTTTATTAGAGTATGGAAGTCGTTGAAGCAGGTGCCAGCACACAGTCCAACTTGACACTCGAGGCATTCCCAAGTGGTTTTTGTCACTTTGCGGGGTCTTCGTGTTGTGTGGCTGCACACATGGCACCTCTTCTGACTCCTAGCGTTACTACCTGGTGCTTTGAAAGGAAGGGTGTTGAGCTGGTGCTTCCTGAAATATTCAGCACACCCCGTTCTGTCCAACTGGCCTGGTCCTTGTAGTGGCCTCCCTGGTGTACCCGCATGTTTAGCCAGGAGCTCAAGTAGCACCTGCTTGTGGAACTTCTGCAGGGATTTGTACTTCTTGGCTCCTGGAGTCCTCAGACGGTAGATGTTGTAGGCATTGAGGACCGACATATCTACTGTATGCAGGATAAACTTCTTGTACCACCTGCAAGATGTTCGCAGGCAGTCGATGAAGCCCATCTGCATGTCTGACTTGTCAACGAGGCGCATGTTGAAGTTGTAATCCAGGACAGCAGCTGGTTTCTGGACGGGGTTCTTGGTTCTTCGGTCCACCTTCCCTGTGACGACCATCTGGGCCTTGTTGCATGTGGTGAGGAGGTTGACCTTCCACTGGTCATGCCAGTGGATGGAGAGGATGGGGCCACTCTTCTTGTGGAAGATGTCCGCCTTCTTCGTCTTGGTTGGGTAGCCTGGCATGCCCTTCCTCTTGCCCTTGACTGTGCCGACAGTTCCGGTCTTGCGGTCATGGAGGTACTTGGTCAGGAGAGGCGACGTGTAGTAATTATCTGTGTAGAGGATGTGGTTTTTATTGAAGTGCCTCTCCATCATCTTCTTCACTACAGCGCCACCAAAACCAATGAGGGGGTCAGTCACAATTTCCCCACCCTTGCCGCTGTAGACTATAAAGTCCAACACATACCCCGTCAAACAGTCGCAGAGGACGAAGAGCTTGATGCCGAAGCGGTGTCTCTTGGACGGGATATACTGTCGGAAGTGCAGCCTACCACGGAACAGGACCAGAGACTCGTCGAGGCACATCTTCTGGAAAGGAATCAGGTAGGTGGTGAACCGATGACGTATCATGTCATACAGCTTCCTGATCTTCCATAATGAGTCGGGAAGGTGGACTGCCATGTTGTTTGTCAGGTGGAGATAGGAGAGGATGTCGAAGTACCTGTCCCTGGACATGTACTTGCCAAATGCTGGAGTCGTTATGATGTCGCGAGTGATCCAGTAGTCTGCCAGAGCGTGCTTCCTGATATGTGTCATCAGCATTGTGAGTGCCAAGAACACATATAGTTCTGCCACAGTGACAGCTCTCCATGCCACCATCTTGGCACTGGTCTTCCTCCCAAGAAAGTTGGCACAGATCTCATGATGGTTGTTGGTCTCCTCGACGAGGTATTCCATGACTTCATTGTCATAGAAGCAACAGAAAATGTCACTGGGGATAGCAGCTGGGCCACAGGGAAATGTTGGTGACACCCAAGAACCCATCTGTACCTCGTCAAAGGCAGGACAATCTGGCTCAAAATCAGCCCCATCTGTCCACACAAACAGCTCGGATGCTGATGCTCGAGGACGTGCAGGTGCAGCAGGCACATGCCCTGGATGCCCTGGCACATGCCCTTGGCCACGCGGACGCCCTGCACGCCCACGCCCATGCCCAGGGGAAGCGGCGTCGGCAGACTGACCACGTCCACGACCTCGCCCTCTCGCTCGTCTTGTCGGGACTTCCTCTTCCTCTTCCTGTTCCTCTTCCTCCTCAGGCGACGTCAGGTCATCTGGGGCAATGTTGGGGTCGTCAGCATCGTCTTCAGGAGACAATTCGGGTGAAGAAGTGACCGGGCGTCGGCGGTGTGGGGTGCAGGAGGCTGCGGGAGCTTCAACAATGGGAGCATCGGCCTCGGGAGTTGGGCTTCTTTTGCGGCGAACCGAGGGCTTCTCCGCAGCAAATAATGCTCTGCGGTGTGTTGAGGGCTGTGGCACACTAGTAATACCACTTGAAGAGGCCCTTTGGTCATCCTGAAGGAGAGATGAAGCCGAGGGCTGTGGGTGACCCACGCGGCGTCCCGGGTCAAGGCGTCGGGACAATGGAATGTGGGTGGTTGCCAGACCAGGGTCGGCGTCATTATCACTGTCTTCAGCTTCCCTATCCTTTTCTGCGGCTGCCCTGCGTGCTTTTTTAGCTGCACTTTTCACCAACGATTGTTTATAGATATATTTGCCCACTTTCAAGGGCGTACGGGCAGGCAAAGGGGAAGGTCCTGGGCTACTAGGGCTAGGCCTAGGCTGACATAGCAAAGATGGCGAGGGGGTAGGCCTAGGTTCTAGCACACTTGGAAGCTCAATGGCACCTTCCTGAAACACTTCCACATCATCACTACTGTCTCCCCCCTCAAATAAATTGACATTATCGTCGTCTCCAAAGCCAACGAAATCGTCATCTTCGCTTGCACTTATAAATTGTTCTTTGTCCACCAAGCTTTCGCCACTGCTCTCTTCACTATCAAAAAGTTCTCGCTGTATAGCGCTATCACTCAACAAACGCTTGACTTTCTTTCGTTGAGCTTTTTTCTCGGTTGCAACAGGCGTTGAAGTTGCGAGCGGGGTAGCAGTGGGGCCCACGGGAGGTTCCAGCGATTCGGACACGTCGGAAATAATTTTTTCAGTATAACTCGCTATGGTGGCCACGTACGAACTGATAAACACTAGTAGTTAAGGCTTGGTGGCGCTGCGGTCGCTCCAGCAATGCAAAATTTGGCCGCACGAATTTTGAAGCACGCTTTCAAGCACAGTGATTTTAAAATGATACCCGGGCACCTGCCCTTCTTTCGTGGAGTCATTTTAAAATGCTGCCCGGGCTGGAAGGGTTAACCTAGCAAATACGTAGCGAGATGTTTTGGCCCTCCGAACGAATGCGTGCGAGTTGATAATTATTATTATCCCCGCGGGACGAGGAAATGAGGTAGTGAAAAGTGGCCAGGACATGTAATTTCTACCCTCCGATTCTGACAGAATTTGCTAAATATACCATATATAGCATTATTTCCTCTCCATGTTCATATATTTTGCTTATATGATGAACATATGAACATTGAAGAGTGATAAAAGAAGTGGGAACAGCAATTGGGTGGTGGCAAACGTATATTTTCGCAGCCTGGTCGTATTATGGGTCAGCTGGCCCAAGAGACATACATCCTCCTGTAGCTCCCTCTCCCGCACTTCTTCATCCATACTCCCATCTTTACGTAACACACTGCCCAAATACTTAAATGAGCTGCCATTCTCCATAGCCTGACTGGTCAACCTCACCTCACACTCTGTGGCTGCACCCCTTTCAAAGACCACAACCTTTCTCTTCCCCGCATTTAACCTCAGATTCTGTTTTTCACACACTGTTCCAAACATATTTACCAGACCCTGCAAACTCTCATCACTATCGCACATCAGAACTGTATCATCGACAAATAGCAGTACAGGCAACTTCTACTCGTTTCCCTACCTTATCAGCGGTACACCAACATCCAATGCTCTTCCTTGTATTTCTTTTATGACTTTATCCATATATAAAAACTGTGCTTCCGTGCTGACACCCTGCCTAGGCAAACTCTTTCATCTCTGTCTCTCCTCTAACGACTTTCCTTCTTGCTGAAAGTTTGCTCTCATTCAACCTGTCCCAAAGAAGGGTGACCGCTCTCAACCCTCCAACTATCGTGCAATTGCTCTCATCACTTGTATCTCAAAAGTTCTTGAAACTATTCTTGCTTCCAAATTTCTTAAGCATTTCTCTTCTCATAATCTGCTCTCAGATCGCCAGTATGGCTTCCTTAAGGGTCGCTCTACTGGTGATCTTCTTTCATATCTTATTAACTCTTGGTCATCCAACTTTCGGGACTTCTGTTGCACTAGACATATCGAAAGCCTTCGATAGAGTCTGGCACACATCTTTAATTTCCAAACTGCCCTCCTTCAGTTTCTGTCCCTCCATCTGTGCCTTTGTCTCTAGTTTCCTTTCCGGCCGTTCCATAGCTGCGGTTGTGGACTGGACAGCCATCGCTCATTTCCTCATCCTATCAACTCCGGTGTTCCTCAGGGTTCTGTCCTATCTCCTATTCTCTTTATTATTTTCATAAATGATCTTCTCAATTGTACATCCAGTCCCATCCATTCATATGCAGACGTCTCTACCTTACACCACTCAATTAGTTTTCCAGAACGCTCCAGCCAGCAGTCCCTCAAAACCAAATGTAATGAAGCCATAAAACGCTTATCTTCTGATCTAGCTACTATTTCCAATAGGGGTAGAGAAAACCTTGTTGCATTTAATGCTTCCAAATATAAATTTATCCATCTTACTACCCATCAGGAACCTCCAGAGGACTATCCCTTATTCTTCAACAATACACAAATCAACCCTTCATCTTCTCGGTGTCTCTTTTTCTTCTGCTCTCACTTGGAAAGACCATATTACCAGTCTCGCTAAGGTAGCCTCCCAGAAGCTGGGTGTGCTCAACCGCCTCAAGGGGTTCTTGACTCCTGCGCAGCTTCTTGCTCTGTACAGGGGCACAGTGCGTCCTTGTATTGAGTATTCTTCACATGTGTGGGGAGGATCCTCTCACACCGCACTCCTAGACAAAGTAGAAAGGAAAGCCTTTCGTATCATTAACTCCCGTCCACTCACCAACTATCTGCAATCTCTCTCTCTTCGCCGCAATGTTGCACCTCTCTCGCTATTCTATCGCTACTACAATAATCAGTGTTCCTCGGAGCTTTGCCAGTGTATACCACCTCCTCTACGTAGGATACGTAGTACCCGCCTTGCAACACAATCCCACCCCTACTCTGTGCAATTGTCCAACCCAAGAGAGAAAGTCTATCCTCAGACTTTCTTCTATTCAACTGCTGAGCTCTGGAACTCGCTCCCAGAATCAGTATTTCCCTCTTCCTATGACTTAAATTGCTTCAAACTCTGTGTGTCCAGGCATTTTAGCTCGAACGTCCCTTGATTTCGGCCCTGTCACTCTTTGAAATCTGGGGGAGGCACTCGCTGCAGGCAGTTATGCCTTTTGTCTCCCTCATTCACATAGAAGAAAAAAAAATATATATATATATTAAACAACCATAGGGACATCACACACCCTTGCTTAAACCCAACATTCAGATCAAAGAACTTGCTCGGTTCATTCTCCACACGTACTGATGCCTTATCACCCTCATACATGCTCTTCACTGCTTTCAGCAACTTGCCATCTACTCCGTATATTCTCAGTACCTTCCAAATACTTTCTCTATTAACTCTGTTATAGTCCTTCTCCAAGTCCATAAAGGCAGTATACAACTTTTGTCCCTTCTCCAGATATTTCTCCACAACACATTTCAGGGCAAAAATGTGATCTACACATCGTCTTCCCTTCCGAAACCCGCTCTGCTCGTCACCTCTCCATTTCTCCGTTCTCGCTCTCACTCTCTCAATCACTACCCTACTGTACACCTTTTCTACTACGCTTAGAAGGCATATTCTCCGGTGGTTAACACACACACTCCTCTTTCCCCTTTACCTTAATACAGGGGGATTATTATGCTTGTCTTCCAGTCATCAGGTGCACTTCCCTTCTCCCATGCATTTTCCATACACATTCGATCACTATGTCACCATCATTTTCTTGCACACTCCATCTATTCCTATTTTCCCCATCTTCACTCTTTTCATGGCTTCACACACTTCTGACCTCCAGATCCTCACCTCCTCCCGTACTTCTCTTTTTCTCCCGCCCATGCCATATCCAACTATGTTTGCTGGTGCTTCATTCCTTACATTTAGGAATTTGTCGCTTCTCAGCTATCACTCGTCCATTCTTATCGTTCACACCCTTACTATTTCCCTTGCTACCCTCCCTAACTTTCTTGACCTCTTTCCAGAACAGTTTCCTACACGCCCTCCATTTTACACTTATATTATATAGAAAACTATATACGTACATAATATATATATATATATATATATACAGTATATATATATATATATATATACATATATATATATATATATATATATATATATATGCACACATTATCGTGGATGCGATAGAGATATTGCATGTATGGTATGATATTTGTCCTGTTTTCTATCTGTTTCTTATCTATCCTATCTACATCTCGTCATTTCGTACCTATTGTTCTTTTTTAATCACCCGCGCACCTTTGGAGCGCCCTGGTGGTTTGAATTGGTACTAAAATGTATCTATAAGTCTTAAACGGCTAGTTATTATTTATCCATTGACATTGATTTACAATATTAATATATTGTATATATTATATATAAGCTTTGGATAGAGCTGGATCATCTCTATTATAATATTATGTGAGACGTCCACCTGCGCGACTTGCGCAAGGCGGGAAATACGTTAGGTCCCTGATGATAACCCTGGCCCACAAGCAGTCCTCGCCAGTCCACAGACAAGACAACATCTATTCCAACTTTCTTGTGTTTATCATTTCGTTGTGCATTAAGTGCCATCGTAATGTATATACTTTGTTTATTATTTGAGTCAATCATATTATGCTTTATCTTAGTACTGTATGAATATTAACTTAACGTAATCTGATCATTGTTGTGTTTAGTTAAAGGAGCTACATATACGAGTGCCCTTTTCTAACCCACACTACATTTCGGCCCATTTGCTTGTTTAACTATTCTCTTGTGATTCCCGCCTTCAATACCAATAATCTTATATTTGAACTCGATCTAATTTCAGTCTAATTGCTCATAGTCATAGAGAATTAGTTATATGGTGCCCAGAATCCGGGAACTTGAAGTAATTTAGTAGCAAGCATTGCCGTAAGTTTGTATCAATGAGCAGTGGTAGTGGTACACAGCCTGGGTGCAGGACGAAAGATCCTGGGGCCGTAGGATTAGGCTTCATAACACCGGTTGCTGATAGCGGTGATCTCGATCGAGTGGCAGTATTATGACATTCTTACGCCGTCCGGCTCGCGAATGCAGAGCAGGGGTATAATACATATTCTACACCCTCAGGCGATCGCGAATTCAAGTTTCGTTATTTTGGGGTACCTGGGGCGAAAGTTCAGGATCTGAAAGGATCCCCCCAGTGGCATAGGCTTATTAGATATCGACCCCGAACCACTTTTTTGGTGATCGGCGGTAATGACATCAAGCCAGACTGTTCGCCAAGGGCCCTAGCTAACGAGATAAAGGATTTGGCGCTGGACCTGGAGATAGAGGCTAACACTGAGTGCCGTATCGTGACGATCGAGTGCCGCACTCGGGTGAGGGACTTTGATTTTACCGAGTATCACAGGATCAAAAACTCTGTAAACCGTATACTGCGGTTGAGACTGCCTGACACAAAACATAAGTTTGTGGCCGTACCGCTTACCACCGGTGACCTGGATATAGATGGTGTACATCTGGATCTTCCAGCAAACCAAAGATTGTATGATAAGCTGGTTAGCCTGCTTTGGAAGCTATATGCTAGAGAGGCAGGTGTGATTGTGCTTCGAACCCCAAAGTTTTGTCAGCCAGTGATCATATTCCCCCAGTAAACTACCCTTGGTGCCTGTTTTTCCTTAGTTTTCCTTAGTTTTTCATTTAGAATATTCCCTTAGTTTACATTAGTTTCCCTTACTATTTTCAATTTCCTTAGTTTTCCTTAGTTGATCATACCCATCATCAACACTCATTGTGAAAGCAAGAAAGGAGACCATGATACAGGTAAAGTAGAAAGCCAGCGTTTGTATTTTTGTTGGGTACCAGAATGGGCTAACCCAACCTACAAGCGAGATTTATAGGCCACTTAATGCATACCTTTAATACCCTTCGTAATGATTTACACGGTCTAACCATTTAAGCGGAATATCGGTATTTGCAATTATAATAGAATATCTTTGTTCAATGTTCTGACGTTATATCTTACTTTTCCATTATTCTGCGTAAGTGCTGATCTGGTACAATGTGCTTGCTGACGTAAATATAGCTGATATTTCCTTTATTAAATAACAATAGCTACCTTTCATCATGGGAAAGGACGATGGAGCAACGAAGGGTGATTTACCCAATTCTGGCACAAAGACTGCAGATCTCAGATTAGCTAAAAATCAGCGTGCCGGTTACAGGGGTGCTCTGACCAGATTCACCACAGACATGGATACATTCATTACTACTGCAACGATTGATGAAATGGAAGCTAGTCTGAAATGTATACAAAACACTCATGACAAGATCAGCACTCTGGGTGACCAAATCCTATCGTTCCTGGAAGGTGATGAGGAGATGTCAGAGGAGTGTGGCGATCGTATGGCGAAGGACTATTTGTACTTTAAATCAGAAAGTACACTAAAGAGTGCCATAGCAACAAAACGGCCACGTGAAAATACGGGCCATGGTGCTACAAACAAGCTCGATCCAAAGCATGCGGTCAACCTCCCTAAACTAAATCTACCTCGATTTGGGGGTAATCTAACAGAGTGGTTGGCTTTCTGGGATGTTTTTAGTTCTACTGTTCATAATTCTAACCTGGACAATGTGCGTAAGTTTCACTACCTGAAGGGCCAATTAGATGATGAGGCTTTACATTTGATTGAAGGGTTTGCAGTAGTAGGAGATAGTTATGGGGAGGCGGTACAGTTGTTAAAGGTGACTTACGGAGATCGTGAGCAATTGAAGGTGGCTCATGTCCTTGCCCTATTAGATCTAAAGGAACCTCGATATAAGGTAGAAGAGTTGGCTAACTTTAGGGCTAGGATGGAGTGTCACACCCGGTCTCTGGAGACACTTGGCATAACTGTTTCAGAAATGATTGTTACCATCTTGAGGAGAAAACTTCCTCTAGCTATCCTAGATAAGGTCAGGTCATTTGATTTCCAGGAATTCAGAACTACCTTTAGCAAGGAAATAAGTAATATGCAACTTAACAATTGTAGAACCGGAAATGGTGGACAAGCTGGGATGAGTGGAACGTTGAGTATGACAGTGGAAGCAAGGAATAGAGAGAAGGGAAAAACTAAGAAATCACTAGGCGTATGTAAGTTGTGTGCTAGTGACAAACATAAATGGATGTCCTGTAATAGATTCCAGACGAATGAGGCTAAGGTGGCTAGAGCAAAGAAATTAAATTTGTGTACCGCATGCCTAGCCAAGGACCATGGGAAGAGAAGGGGGTGCATAGCTACTTATTTAAGGCCATGTCATAACTGTCAAGGTCATCACTTTGACAAACTATGTATTTCAACCAGTACTAAGATTAAGGATGTACCAGCAGGGAACACTACTACTATGACTTTAGGTACTAGAAAGGATACAACACTTTTGCCCACTATTATGATGCCAATGGAAGGTAAGCGCGAGATAGTCAACTGTCGAGTTTTGATAGATAAAGGCTCACAGAGGTCGTTCATTCAAAGATCTACCCTACAGAACCTAAACCATGATATATTGGGTACAGAAACTCTTAGGTTACAAGGTTTTACGGGGAGTGTAGACCGACAGGAGTATGACGTAGCTCGGGTATCCTATTTCTACCGCAAGCAGCGTCAGAGCTTGGAGTGCGTTGTGGTGGATCAAATCCCAGATTATAAACAATCGGGTATACAGGGTGTCGAGCGAGCCTTGCGCACCAAAGGAATTCAATTGTCCGCCATAGGTAATCAAACAGAGGTACACATTCTTCTAGGTGCCGATTACTATTATTATGTAGTTCATCCTGGATATAAACGAGAGTGGGGGGTAATTCTAATCCCCACAAGGTTTGGATATTGTCTGAGTGGCAAAGTAAGTTCCTCCGATACTACTACTCAAGTCGACGCAGTGTCTGTATTGAGATTGCAAACAACTGCGGTGGATAGTCTGATTAATGACGCTGCTCCTCTCGAAGGCCCTAAGAGAGCTACCGAGTTCGACTTAGAGAAACTATGGAGGTTAGACCATATAGGTATAGATCCTATTGAAGTCGATAATGATTCAAAGATTGCATTAGACCTGTTTGAAGAGTCTGTGTGCTATAGTGCCACGGACCAGCAATACACAGTAGGACTGCCCTGGAGGGAAGCGAATATTTCTTTACCCACAAATTATGGTTTGGCATTGGGGAGACTGCGGGCGTTGCAGCGGAAACTGAAAACGGAACCGGAGACGCGCGATGCATATGACGCCATCTTACAAATGTACGTAACACGGGGGTTTATTGAAGAAGTGGAATCCTCGGAGCCGGTGGAGCGGGGACGTGTTCACTACCTGGCTCACCATTGCGTCTGTAAAGACAGCCCAACTACCCCCATCAGGATCGTATTTGATTGCTCAGCAAAGGTGGGTGCGGGTCCCAGTCTGAACGACTGTCTCTTAACGGGTCCGTCGTTGGTGTCGGACCTGTCTCAACAGTTGCTTAGCTTCAGGCTGGGTCGCTACGCGTTCACCAGCGACATTGAGAAGGCGTTCTTGATGGTGGGACTGAGTGAGCGGGATAGGGACGTCACTCGTTTCCTCTGGTTCCGGGACGCCCAGAATCCCCTGAGTCCTGTGGTACAGTATCGGTTTCGGGTGGTCCTCTTTGGCGCGACATGTTCGCAGTTTCTGTTGAATGCCACCATACGAAAACATCTAGAGCTGGCAGAGGAAGATACTGATCGTCTCCTCCAAGGTCTCTACATCGACAACCTGCAGGGGAATTGTGATTCGCAAGAGGAGTTGCTATCTCTCTATTGGCAAGCTCGTAGGCTGTTCGCTGAAGCGCACCTACACCTTCGTGAATGGGTCTCGAACTGCGACTTACTGAATGACCAACTGCAGGTTGATGGGACGCTAGCGGCCACCCAGGATATAGCCAGGAATTTGGGAATGATCTGGCACCCAGGGCAGGACTATTTAACCTACAATGACAAGCAATTTGCTCAGCAGGATGTTGCACACTCCAAAGGGAGCCTGCTGAGCAAATGATCACAATTCTTCGATCCACTGGGTCTTGCTTTACCAGTTACTATACGCGCACGTATACTTATGCAAGAAATATGGAGATGTGGTATATGTTGGGATGACCGACTGCCTGTTGACGTACAGGATCAAGGGGCAGCCATGTTGCGCGACTATGCCACACTGTGTAATGTCCACCTACCGCGCGTGGTAGCAGGTCGTGGGAGAGCGGTACTCCATGCCTTCTGCGATGCTAGCTCCACTGCATACGGGGTGGCTGTATATGTCGTTACACCTCTTGGGGCGCATCTTGTTACAGCACAGGCTAAAGTGGCTCCCGTCAAACCTGTAACAATCCTCAAGATGGAGCTGACTGCTATGCTATTGCTAGGACGTTTGGTAGGCCACATCAATGTCGCTCTTGAAAAGGACCTGAGCTTAGATTCGGTTCACGTGTGGAGCGACAGTCAGATTGCACTCAACTGGGTACATAGTAATAAAACTTTGCCAGTTTATGTGCGAAATAGGGTCGATGAAATACGGTCCCTACTGCCAAACGCTATCTATCACTACGTGCATACGAGTGAAAACCCCAGCGACTTGATTACAAGGGGTATTACGGCCTCTCGTCTACAAAAGTCCACACTCTGGTGGCACGGTCCTCCTTGGTTGCTGCAAGAGGAAATGTGGATGGAGTGGGAGGCTGCCGATGTGGGTGCTCTGTCGCTTGAGGCGGTGGCAGTGTCATCACTCACGGATGATAATGTAACACCAATTCCGATGTATGAGTGGGCTAGGGTTGGTGCATATAATAAACTAGTCAGAATCTTTTCCCTGGTCGTGTGTTTTATTACCACAATTAGGGATAAGGCCAAAGGAATGTATAAGATATCTGACACGGGCCTAAGCTTAGCTGAATTGAACTTAACTTCTACAGCATTAAAGACAGCAGAGATAGCGATAATAAAACAAGTTCAAACCAAATCCTTTTCAAAAGAAGCAGAGTATTTACGTCGCAACAAACCAAGCATAAAACCTAATCTTGTGCAACAGTTAAGGCTATATCTGGATAATGGTCTTATCAGGTGTGAGGGTCGCCTGGAAAGATCGGATATGCCTTTTGAAACAACCAACCCGATCCTGATGCCTTCAGATCATCACGTTACGAACTTATTAGTGGCACGGGCACACCAATCGTTAGCTCACTACGGGATCCACCACGTAGTCTCCAACCTTCGTCAGGTTTGGTGGATACCCAGAATCCGGCAGGTAGTCCGGAGAGTATTGAAACGGTGTGTTACTTGTAGGAGATTGAAGGGCAAACCGTAGGTTTCACGGGTCCAGCTCCGCCAATGCCTGATTTCCGTGATAATCAACTAGAACCCTTTAGTGTAGTGGGTCTGGATTATACCGGTGCATTAAAGACTAAAGATCAGGACAAGGTATATGTTCTCCTGTTTACCTGTACTACAACGAGGGCTGTACATTTGGAGCGTTGTGATGACATGACAACTGAGACATTTATGCTGGCATTCAGGCGTTTCTGCGCACGCAGATCCATCCCTCAACTACTAATAAGTGACAATGCTCCAACATTCCATCAGGCTTCTAATTATTTAAAGGAGTTACAGGAGGATGCTAAGATTATATCCTTCCTGGGTGAAAGACGTTGCGAGTGGCGATTTATCCCAGATCGAGCGCCATGGTTTGGTGGTATGTGGGAACGATGCGTGGGCATAGTGAAGTCTGGGTTGAAATCGATCATAGGACGGGCTTTGGTGAGGAAGGTAGAACTAGACACAGTACTTACCGAAGTGGAAGCCATCGTCAACAGTCGTCCCCTTACTTACGTATATACGGACCTACAAGAGCCGCTTCCACTGACACCGGCTCATTTGCTCTACGGGCGGGAGTTGACCCCATTTCCCTCCGATCTACAAGCGGAGGGGGAACTTGAAGATCCATCCCTGTACTCTAGGTCAGCAGTGACTCGACGCTATAGATACGTTACAAAGATTATCGAGGATTTTCGTAAAAGATGGAAAATGGATTACTTGCTGGCGCTGAGAGAGCGCAGCAATAATGTGTATACACCCTCTGTAGGGGATGTAGTACTAATCCATGAAGAGTGTCCTCGGTTGTTTTGGAGGTTGGGTCGTGTTCTAGAGGTGTATGAGGGACAGGACCATATTGATCGGGTCGCATTAGTTAAAACATCAACCAGTAACACGGTGAGGCCAGTCTCTCGTCTATATGTGATGGAGCTTAATTACGAGTCTAATTCCCAACAACAAACAGACTCTGCTGGGTCCGAGGATATAGGCAATAACCAGACACCATCTGATGTTAGTCAACCTCGGATCGGGACACGGTCCAGACGTGCTGCGAGCAACGCTGTTAGCATGTGGCGTCGCAATATAGCCTCTGGCCAACTTTAGGTTTAAGTGGGGTTCAGGTTCTTTATTGGCGGGGGAATGTATCGTGGATGCGATAGAGACATTGCATGTATGGTATGATATTTGTCCTGTTTTCTATCTGTTTCTTATATATCCTATCTACATCTCGTCATTTCGTACCTATTGTTCTTTTCGAATCACCCGTGCACCTGTGGAGCGCCCTGGTGGTTTGAATTGGTACTAAAATGTATCTATAAGTCTTAAACAGCTAGTTATTATTTATCCATTGACATTGATTTACAATATTAATATATTGTATATATTATATATAAGCTTTGGATAGAGCTGGATCATCTCTATTATAATATTATGTGAGACGTCCACCTGCGCGACTTGCCTTGCGCAAGGCGGGAAATACGTTAGGTCCCTGATGATAACCCTGGCCCACAAGCAGTCCTCGCCAGTCCACAGACAAGACAACATCTATTCCAACTTTCTTGTGTTTATCATTTCGTTGTGCATTAAGTGCCATCATAATGTATATACTTTGTTTATTATTTGAGTGAATCATATTAAGCTTTATCTTAGTACTGTATGAATATTAACTTAACGTAATCTGATCATTGTTGTGTTTAGTTAAAGGAGCTACATATACGAGTGCCCTTTTCTAACCCACACTACATTTCGGCCCATTTGCTTGTTTAACCCTTAAAAAGCGGCTCACCACTTAAGTCGAGTTAAATAAAGCTGGACTATGTGGCGGCGCTCGACATAGGTCGAGTGGCAATTTCAGCACGTAATGTGGCTGAGAGAGAGAGACAAGTGGTGGCAGGAGACTAGCGAGCGTATGACTGCTCCAGACCACCGCGGCGAACCTACTGACACAAATCTCAGCTCCCTCCTCCCTCTCTCACTCGCTACATACTCAATTATGTACCGAAAGTACCGAATTACCTGCTTTTTGCACTCGCGTTGCACGGTTATTGCAAGAAAACTATCCATCATACAAGGATCGTTATGGTGTCATTCGAAAGCTCTGTTTATGCCCTTTCAGGGATAGATACTTGTTTTACGTTCTGGGTCTTATTTAGGCATGAAAATGATCACGTAAACAGCCCTATTTTGGCTAAAAACACCCCGCTGGGCGGTACACATAAATAAACCGCATAGGCCGCTCGTAAGATGTTAACTATTCTCTTGTGATTCCCGCCTTCAATACCGATAATCTTATATATGAACTCGATCTAATTTCAGTCTAATTGCTCATAGTCATAGAGAATTAGTTATACACATATATATATATATATATATATATATATATACAGTATTATAATAAAATGGACCGAATATTCGCTTCACATTCTAATGTGCGAATATTCACAATGTTTTTCAATATTCGTATTCGTATTCGTATTCGCATTTCCATTCATAGCTATTTGCGAATATGCGAATATTTTCACGAAACCAATAGAAGATATACAAAAATTAAAATATTAAATTTTAAAGTTAACACAAACTAATGAATAACAGTGTAGATGTGCGTTGGGGCCGCTATAGTGGAATGAAGGAGGACTGAGCAGTGTTGCTACTTAACTTTATTTAATAGTACCAGATCCAACCAGTGAAAAGTACCAAATTATTCTTAAATGGCATCACTGCCCGGTAAACGAAGGTGTGCTGGACCTGGACAGTTGAACCGTCACAATATTGCCATTTCAGACATATCCAATGCAATGGCATGTTAATAAAGAATATTCCACCATATTTCTTCACTGATTTCGTATTTAGTACCCGATATTGACTATTTTATTGAAAGATGTACCAAATGTAGGCTACTTGAGAGAGTCAAATGTACCAAATCTGGTACTTTAGTACCAAAACCGGCAACACTAGTACTGAGGAAGTGTAACGGTGTTAGTAATGGTAACTCTGTCCCTCTGCCTCCATCCCCAAGCAAAGTCGCCAACTTAGCTACTATAATGCTAGAGTTAGAGATTTTTAATCACCAACAAACATTAATTAAATTACTATGAAATTTATAAATGGAAGTCAATGACATGGCATAATATTCAGAGAGATAACGGATATAAACACCTATTTTATCTCGATCCAACTTAAGCACTTTTCTAGCGATTTTTCATAGTGATTCTAGAGTTACCAGAATTACCAGTTCTTGGAAGATGGAATAAGGTTTGAAATATTTGCAATTCGCATTCGTATTCGCGAATTTTACAACAAAATATTCGCATTCGTTTTCACATTCGCAAATATGGAAAATTTATATTCGTTCCATGTCTAAATATTATATATATATATACACCCACCATGAACTCAACCGCCTTACACAAGTCCTCATAAACAACGGCTACTCCAACTCCGACGTTGTTTTTTTTTCATTTTTTAAGAGACAATGAACGGAGGAAGGAAAAACACAGATAAAACAAAAAGGTCCATGTGCCTAAAGGCATCCTCCATTCATAAAATGTTTGTAACAACTGGATTTAGACATTTGTAGATTGTAAGTTTGTGGAAAGCAATTCGAGGGAAGTGAATTCCAAAGAGTAGTAGTTCTAGGGACAAATTAATTTTGATAAGCAGAAGTTTTGCATTGTGGAGGAGAAAGTGTAAATTCATGGGCGCTCTCAGCTGCCCTAGTTCTACGGGGAAAGATGTGGAGAGGCGGCACAATTGAAGCAAGTTCCTCGGAACAATTGCTGTGAAAATATCTGTAGAATAATGCAAGGGATGCAACGTTTCTTCGTATGGATAATGTAGGAAGGTCCTGTGTGATTGCAGGGTTATTGATTAATCTAATAGCTTATTGAATTTTGTCCAACTGCCTCATTGCAACCACTCCACTTCCACTCCACAGAGGTGAACAGTAATCCATCTGAGAACGCACATGACTTTTATATTACGGCCAACTGCTCGTCAGTGAAGAATTATCGAACTCTGTACAGGAGTCCCAGTTTTTTAGAGGCATTCTTAGCAATGCTTCTAACATAATGTGTCCAGCTCAAGTTAGTAGTTAATGTTACACCGAGAATGTCAATACTAGGGGAAGTGGGAATATTTACATAATTAAAAAATATATGGGAGTCAGTGAGATTCTGTCGGTTAGAAAATTGAATGTACTTGGTTTTCTGTGTATTAAAGGAAACTAGATTCTTTTGTCCCCATTCTTCAATTCTAGAAAGGTCCTGGTTCAGAGAAATTGCAGTGTTTATTTTTGAATTTATAAGATCGGGTTGGGTGAAAGAATTGGTAAATGTGAAGGAACTGTGGAGTGTTGAGTCATCTGCGTAGGAATGTATTGGATTATGAGTGGTAGATATGAGATCATTGATATGAATGAGGAACAGAGTTGGGGCCAAAACTGATCCCTGGGGAACACCAGCATTTATTGAGTGAAATTGAGAATAAAGGCCATCTACCAATACAGGTATTTTTCTGTTATGAAGATAAGAAGAAATTAGTGGAACTAATGATGCAAGGCCGTAGTGTGACATCTTCGATAATAAGGATTGATGCCAGACTCTATCAAATGCCTTTGATATATCTAGTGCTATTGTATGTGTTTCACCATGTTGGTCTGTAGCTTGGTTGATTTGATGCGTAAGAAGGCAAAGAATGTCTGCAGTTGATCGACATCGTCTAAAACCATATTGCCTATCACTGATTAATTTATTATTCTCAAGATGCTTAATTATGTGATTATTTAATATAAGTTCAAAGACTTTACCAAGAGTGGAAGTTATAGCTATTGGTCTGTAGTTTGATGGATCTGAAGAGGCACCTTTTTTAGGAACTGGATGGATGTTTGCTTCTTTCCAGGGTACTGGGAAGCATGAGGTATGAGTACATAGACGGAACAATTTTGCCAATACAGGAGCGAGCACCAAGGAGCAATTCTTAAGTACTATTGGAGGAATTTCATCTGGACCAGGAGCCTTATCTACTGAGAGATTCTGCAAAATAGTTTTGACATGTCTGGTGTAGATCTTAAGTGAGGGAATTTCAGGCGAATTAAAATTAAATACAGGGACATCTTGATTAATTTGATCTAAGGTTGAGTTGGTGGAGAAAATATCCGCAAGAAGGTTAGCTTTACCTCGTGGGTCACTTACAAGATTGCCAGTCGGAGATTTTAATGGTGGAATGGATGAAGCAGTTGTGAAGTTGGATTTGAATGAGTTAAGAGTAGACCAAAATATTTGGTTATCATTTGGATTATTTAGAAGTTTATTTGCCTGCTTGTGGAGAAAGTTTGATTTAGTTAGGTTTAATACAGTTTTGGCATGATTTCTGATGTTTCTAAAGTAATTAAAGGCTTCATGTGTTTTTTATCTTGTGTATGCATTGTAGGCTATTGCTTTTTGTTCAGTTACTCTAGCACAATTATGGTCAAACCATTTAGGTGAATTAGATCTTTTACTGTACTTTTGATGAGGAATAAAATGTCCATTCCAATTGTTACAAAATCTTGTATGTGGCTCAAGGTGGAGTGTGCATTATTAGAAAAGAAAGAAGTCCAGGGAATATCAATAAAGAAACCTTGAAGACCCTCCCAGTCTGCCCTATCGTAATGCCATTTAGTCACCAAAACAGGTTCAGAGTGGGAAGGTGTGGTAGGTGATAGACAGGTGGCCTGTATCAGACAGTGATCAGAAGATCCAAGCGGGGACCTCACTGTAACATCATAATTGTCTGAATTGGTTGTTAAAAATAAGTCCAGTAGGTGGGAATTATGATTAGGATTATCTGGTACACGGGTGGGTTGATTGACTAGTTGAGTGTGATTAAATGAGTCTGCAAATAGCTCACATTCAAGACCAGCATCATCAGTCCTGGCTGAATGAGTGAGCCATTCAACATTATGGACATTAAAATCACCCAACACAGTGATTTCAGAAGAAGCATTTAAGTTGAGGACACTGAGTTGTGAGGACAGAGAATCAAAAAGACTTTGCTCTGGAGGAGTATTTGGGGAACGGTAGATGCAACATATGTATTTAAATTTACCAGCAGAAATTAATTTGTATATAGAATAATCAAAATAGGGACAATTGAAACGTTGACAAAACCATCAAGAAACACATTGACAAATGGTACAATAATGAAGCCCCCAACACCACCAGCCCCGAGGAGATCAACATTTCTATAAAAACTACATGTCTTCTGACCATAAAACAGACGAAGCTATCATAAGAGACATCATCCTGAAGAACATCCAGCCCACCAACACTGACAGCAAAATCAAACTAATCATATATTACAAATCCCCCAAAACCTCCCAGCTTGTACCACGCAATCGCCCCGCCAACGACAAAAACAACCGAGTCTGGATCATGTGGTATACCAACATTCTTGTACCCACAGGGACTGTGGACGCCGTAAAACGTATATCGGCATGACCCAGACTCTCTTGAGCCGTCGTCTTATCCTCCATCTTCAATCTGGCTCTATCAAAAATCACTACAATAGCCCAGGCTACCCTAAACTAACTCATAAAGACCTACATACCAACACCTCCATATTAGATAATGAATCCGACCCCAGACGCCTTCCCATCCTTGAAGCCATCTACATACAAGCACTCAACCCCACACTTAACAACCAGACCTTGGACCTTCAAATTTTCCCCACAGTGAGGAGATCCTACCCCCACAGACACCAAGAAGGAAATTACCCCACTACTACCCCTAGTCAACACCCACCTGACTCAACAGATGCAGCGCGCAGCTAGCAACAGCCAACCAACCACGAACGCAGATTGCCGACTAGCCCCGCCCACCTGTGCAGATTAAGCGAAGCGTGAACCTAAGACCCCTATATATACCCTTCTATTTTCTATACTTATCATAACCACTTGTGTGAATATGGCTAATGTTATAGTTGAAACTTTACAACCTCCAACAACCCAACAACCCTCTGATAACTTCGGTTCTCTCCTATATCAACTAAATGACCAACAACGCAAAATTGCAAAATAAATTGAATCTCTAAATAAAAAAATATATAAATGCTAACTATGCTGTATTATTTAATCTCACATGCCTTCAAGAAAATATATATATATACACATACATTTATTATTGTCTACATATATGTCTATGAGCGTAATATTTATCTATCTATCTATCTATCTATCTATATATATATATACAGTATATATATATATATATATATATTTTGTTTTTTTTTGTTTTTGTTTTTTCTTTAATACATACGAGGTTGAAAGAACTGGCAATTTCTGCGTTGGAAATTTTATTATTCAAAGTTTCCAGGCCTCTGATGAGTTTTCGCTGGGTGGCAGGAAGTAGATGAATGAGATTAGCAAAATTCATGGTGGTACAGGGTTACATTAATGTACATGATGATACAGGATATACGACGTGTTTCACTGGACAACCAGCATTATCAAGTAAGGATAGAATGATATAAAAGGTAAACAGGAAGGGTATATATAGAGGGTGGAGGATCAGAGGAGGCGAAAATCAGGGGCAAAAGTCTGCTATTGGTGGAGGAGTATTCTAGGAGTGTAAAAGAGAGGACCGCGTCACGCATGCACACTGGATGCGGGAAGGTGGTGGTCGGTTGGCGGGGTCGAAGCTGATTGGCTGCGTGTCGAGGGGCGTGGCCTAAGTTGCGTAGTACGTGTGGCACCGGCAGAAGACGAAGCTGAAGGAGGTAGCGCGGGGGGCTGCGTCAAGGGCACCGGGGGGCGAGGGGGGGCGTTAGGTCCTGTAGGATAGTGCCTTTTGGCAGAAGGAAGGATCTGAAGGTCCAGAGTTTGGTTGTTGATGTTAGGATGTAAGGCTTGGATATATAACGCTTCGAGTATAGGTTATCTCCTTGGGTCACTTTCTTTATCGAGTATGGTGGTGTGTTTCTCTAACTCGTTGCGTGTGAGGTGGGGGTGGTTAGGGGTGAGATAGTGGTCTTTGATGGCTCCAGCCTGAAGGTGAAGAGTTAACCGATGTGAAAGACGAGTCTGCGTCATGCCAATATAGGAATGAGGTCCACAGTCCTCATAATTACAGGTATGTTGGTAAATGACGTGATCGTCGGTCATCGGGCTCTTTATCTTGGTGGAAGCAGGTTTGTTGCGGAGAACGAGGTTGGAGGTCTTGGGGGATTTGTAATAAATTATCAATTTGATTTTGTTTTCCGGGTTGGTTGGGTGGACATGCTTGGAGATTATTTCTTTTAAGACGGCCTCGTCATTTTTGTGTTCAGAGGACATAAAATTGCGGTAGATCTTAATTTCATTGGGGGGGGGGGTCAATGTTGGGAGGGATTTGGGTGTACCATTTTTCAAGATGGTGGTTGATGGTGCTGGAGATGTCGGAGTTGGAGTATCCGTTATTCACTAAAACTTGGGATAGTCTTTCTAGTTCCTGGTGGGTGTCGGCCCAGGTAGAGCAGTGCGTGAGGACTCTCCTTACATAAGCGGAGATGGAGGATAGAAGATAATGGCGGGGGCATTCACTATCGCCGTTGAGGCATTGTCCTGTGTTAGTTGGTTTAGTGTAGACAGTGGTTTTGAACCCATGGTCGTTCAGAGCTACGAGGATGTCGAGGAAGGGGAGTTGTCCATTGTTTGATTTTTCAAAGGTGAAGTTAAGTCCGGAGGAGGTCATGAAGCGACGCTGGAGTTCCTGTAGTTCGTGGAGGTCCTTGATTTGGACGAAGATGTCATCCACGTATCTACAGTAGACGGCGGGTCGTTGGGCAGCTAGGAGTTCTTCCTCGATGGTACCCATAAAAAAGTTCGCAAAAAGAACTCCTAGGGGGCTGCCCATCGCCAGACCATCTATCTGCTTCTACATGTTGCCCCGGGGGCAAAGGAAGGGGGCCTCCTTGGTACATAGCTCCAGCAGTGTTTTCAGGGCCTTCTCCGGGATGTCCAGTGTTGGTGTATTAGGGCAATGGTAAATTCGACGTAGAATCATGTCAATGGTCCTATCCACTGGCACGTTGGTGAACAGGCTTTCTACGTCGAGGGAGGCG
The DNA here is from genome assembly GCA_032716605.1 of Paralithodes platypus. Lineage (NCBI taxonomy): Eukaryota > Metazoa > Arthropoda > Malacostraca > Decapoda > Lithodidae > Paralithodes > Paralithodes platypus. Next base: position 29,399,826 of record CM064547.1, read on the forward strand.
ATTGTGTAGTTGTTGTTCCGGTGGACACCTCGCCCCCCGGTGCCCTTGACGCAGCCCCCCGCGCTACCTCCTTCAGCTTTGTCTTCTGCCAGCACCACACGTACTACGCAACTTAGGCCACGCCCCTCGACACGCAGCCAATCAGCTTCGACCCCGCCAACCGACCACCACCTTCCCGCATCCAGTGCGCATGCGTGACGCGGTCCTCTCTTTTACACTCCTAGAATACCCCTCCACCAATAGCAGACTTTTGCCCCCTGGCTATCTTGTGTGCTTGTCCTTTTGGCTCCGTCATTTCACACATATATATATATATATATATATATATATATTGTGACATACGGAGCCCTGTATGTTAATTTAAGAGTTAGAATTAGAGTTCAAGGAGCCAAACTACCCAAGTGGTGAAGCAGACGAGCGAGTGGGCAAACCATCTCGCCCCATACCAGCATGCTAGCCTTCACACCTCGATGACCGATGCTATGACGTATGATCGACGCCAGGAGCTGTGAATGGACCTCGCACCTGTTATGTGATTCGAGGAGCTATGATTGGCGCCGGCACCACCCGCCGCCTCCTGATTCGTTCCTACACCATCATTGTTTGGTATATAAGACCCGAGTTGTGGGCATTCAAATCAGTCTCATTTGGAGTTGGGGAAGGTGAACTTGCAGCTGGAGGAAGACGGGGTGAAGTATTATAATGGGATTGTGACTGTCAGTCAGATTATATAAATGTGTGTTAAGTGTGTTCGGTGTAAACACTTATGTTATGTTGGTTAGTGAGATATGTGATTGGGAATTAACGTGATGTGTTTAATGTGTGTAATGTGTTTAACTATTTAATTGGGAATTAACGTGAACGCTACTATTACGTGCTTAACTATTTGATTGCGAATTAACGTTAACGCTACTATTTATGTACTTAACTATTTGATTGGGAATTAACGTTAACGCTATTATTATGTACTTAACTATTTTAGTTGACTAACTTGTGGACTAAAGCAACTCTTTAAGTAATTGGGTTATGATGAAAGTAATACTATTGTTTTATATTAATACTTACGAGTTCTTTCATTTTCTTTGAATTAAGCTTACAGTGCTTAATGGTGCTTAGTACGGTGATGCTATTGTCTCTTATTAGTAATATCGCCTTAAACTAACCTGGCTGTGTTAATATTACTTCTAGTGATTTTCTAAGCTGAAGAAAATTCTTTTGCTTCAAAATATTATATTTTGCTTTTCATATTATTTGAGTGAGACCTGAATCGAATCTATGAAACGATCCTGTAACTTTATTTACTCATAATCAAACCTCAATGTTACGTGGTTAAGAAATAAATTTAACTAATTATTAAATATATATCTAACTTTTTATGTGACTTTGATATAAACCCTGATGATAATAATAATATAATACCATTAACGTAAGACAAGAACCAAGAATAATTAAATTAAATATAAATAAAAGGACATATAAGAAAACTATCTATTCATTTCAAAAAGGGTAAGAGACGGAAATATTCTTACTTTAATATTTATCTTTCAAGACTTTTTATAAAATTTATAGTCCTTCTTTAGCTATAACTTATTCGGTTCATAACCATAGCCTACTAAGCTTCGGTTAAATAATAATTCTTTATAAATACTACATGACTTTAATTAGTTTCAGTATTTTTCATAAGTAAGAGTATCAGTCAATAAAGGATACCAAGTCCTAAGATCCAAAAGGAAAGGAAGCAACAACAGGAAATTATTTTATTAGATTTTACTTTTGTTTTGCCTTCAGCTGACTGATACCTTAATATATATCTCTGTGCTATCTAGATTCATCAAGTTAACCACTTGAGGATCAAGATACGTAACAGAAGAGTGGCGACCTTGCCAGGATTCGTTTCATACAGTTTCACTCAGTTTCATTAACGTTTCACTACTTAACAATCAAATATTAATCATGCCTCAACTAATTAATAACGAAGATGCTAGAGTTTTCATAGAATCAGAACCCACATCCCCTGATATTGACTGTCTGTCAAAATCCGAACTGAAAGTGCTTGCCTCACATCTCCAATTAACTGTCTCAAACATGTCCAAAGTAGAGGTGGCTCAGACCATAAAAACCCACCTGTTCCCTGTAGAAGGCGGGGAGGGTGACGGAGCAGTTGGTGGGATCCCTAGTAAACCTAGCCAACTTGATGAACAATACCACCTGGTTTGACCGGTGATCAAATATTAGAACTAGCTAGAATAAAAGCAAACACCGACTTAGAACTAGCCAGAATAAATACCGAAGAAGCCAGCATAAAAGCCAGAGCAAATATCGAAGAAGCCAGAATAAAAACCGAACATTATGAATATCAATATCGTACGGCTCAACTAAATGTCAATACGAATGCTCCCGTAATTGCTCCCCCTCTGGGATTAACTATGACTAGTGTCATTCCACCTTTCACTGAGGATAATGTGCAGGATTTCTTTGTTTTGTTTGAGGAAGTTGCTGGAGGTATGAAGTGGACAAGAGATCAATGGCCTTTTATGTTACAAACTGTTTTGACAGGGCAGGCTCGAGCCACGTATTTGTCAGAAGTAGCAGAAGTTAGGCAGGATTATGACAATCTCAAAGAAGCTATCCTAAAAACCTATCAATTGCAGCCTGAGGCTTACAGGCAATCTTTCCGTAAAAACCAGAAGAAAGTAGAAGAAACCCATAAGGTATTTGCCAGGACCATGACTAAAACTTTCAATCATTGGGTCAAGAGTAAGAAAGTCACAAGCTACAACGATCTGAAGGAGTTGGTCCTGTTAGAAAATTTCCTATGGAAAATTGATTCTTCTGTATCCTATCATTTAAAGGGGAAAAGGGTAGATTGTCTTGCCGACGCTGCTGACATGGCTGACACATACGTGCTCAACAACAAATTTCGTGGAAAGAAGCCCTACGATAATTCTAGTTCTAATTTTAAGTATCCCAATCACAAATCTGACCGACCCAGTCACAAGCCTATAACGTCTTCCCCAGCTAGTCAAAACCGAATTGTTCCCCCAACTAAAAATGCGACTCAGGGCAATGGTAACAGAGGTGGGCCCCAAACTAATAGTAATGCTCAAAGAGGGAACTTTCCCGTATCCCCTAAAGTATGTACTTTTTGTGGCATGAGAGGCCACCTAGCTTATCAGTGCTGGGCCAAGGAAAAAACCGAGAGATCGGGGCAGACCGTTGCCGCCGTATCTCAAATTCCATGTGTGCCTTTAATGCAGGGCTCCCGACAGAAGGAGTACCTAGCACCAAATGTTCCTTTAATGCAGGACTCCCGACAGAAGGAGTACCTAGCACCAAAAGTTCCTTTAATGCAGGACTCTCGACAGAAGGAGTACCTAGCAGCTAACGTAAATCATCTAGACAGGGGTGTAGTAGCATGTGTGGTGCAACCCACTAGGGTTAAGCCAATAATAATTTCACCATCAGTGCAGGACAGTTACCGTCCCTTTATTTCATCTGGCAACGTGAGATTAAATGGTTGCATGCATGAGGTAAAAATTCTGAGAGACACAGGTTCTACTAGCACCCTCATGGTGAATCCTTACACTGAGTGCCCACCAGGCGAACCAGTTGTAATGAGAGGTGCTGGAGGCCAGTTTTATGCATACTTGGTAAAAGGCGAAATTGAATGTGAGTTACTACAGGGTGAGGCCACCATAGCTTTGTGTAGGTCCCAAGATATCCCTGTGCCTGGGGTAACACTCCTTTTGGGGAATGATGTAGCAGGTGAGAAGGTCCGACCCGACCCCATTTTGTCACTTTCCCCTGTTAACGAGCCACTAACCGGTGAGCTCGACAAGGAGTTGCCAACTGTTTTCCCTGTGTGTGCTGACAAACGTTCAATGTCTCAAGTAGCAGTTCCCTCAGACAGAAATGTACCGAATGTAAGAGTTGATGAAAGGGATGATGAGAGTGTGAATGATGCTCCAACTGTGCCTGATGATGTGACTGAGGTGGATTTAACTGACACCTTTATGGCTCATCTTGACCCTAACGATGACCATGAAACCCCTCCAAATTGTCCTAGTGGCCTGGTAGAGCTACAGAGAGATGATCGCGAATGCAAGGAGTTAGCTGCCAGGTCCGTGAGTGAAGATGAATGTGAGAAGGAGGGTGGTGAATGTTTCTACCTCAAAGGAGGAGTATTGTGGCAAAGATGGAGACCGCCACACAGACCAATCGATGACGGGGCTTGGGACGTCCATCAAGTAGTAGTCCCCAAACCTTGTCGTAAAGATATCATGGAAATGGCACATTGTATACCATTGGCAGGACACCTAGGTGTGAGAAAAACTCTAGACAGAATCAGATCCCACTTTTACTGGCCAGGAATGCGTGCAGATGTAGTGGAGTGTTGTAGAGTGTGTCCCACTTGCCAGATGACAGGAAAACCCAATCAGAAGGTGCCTGTACATCCTCTGGTGCCCTTGCCCGTTTTCGAGAATCCTTTTACTCGGGTGGTAGTGGACATTGTAGGCCCATTGCCTAAGACTTCCCAAGGTAACATTTATTTATTAACTATCATGGACATGGCAACTCGCTACCCAGAGGCTATACCCTTAAGGACTACCTCTGCTCCAACTGTAATCAAGGAACTGCTCAAATTTTTCACCAGAATGGGTTTCCCCCATGAGGTGCAAAGTGATCAAGGAACTAATTTTACCTCTAACATTTTCCAGCAGTCCCTGAAGGAGTTGGGTATCGAGCATGTAAAGTCTAGCACCTACCACCCAGAGAGTCTAGGGGTTCTCGAACGATATCATCAGACATTAAAGGGAATGTTACGTAAGTATTGTACAGAGACCGGAGTTGAGTGGGATAAGGGGGTACCTTTTCTTTTATTTGCTACTCGTGAGGTTCCAACTGAATCCCTGGGTTTTTCCCCTAATGAGCTAGTTTTTGGCCAACCTTTATCTGCCAAGTTCAGGGGCCCATATAAGATAATTCGGAGGGTGAGCATTACCGATTATCTAGTAACTACCCCAGACAGGAGAAAGCCCACGCAAGTATTCCATATAAATATGTTGAAGCCCTACCATAGGTCCCCTGATTCCTCTCCTCCAGATTCTCCTACTGTGGCAGTGAATGTCAGGACCTGTGAGCAGCCTGGTGCGGACAAAGTCTTCAGTTCTCTTACTGACCCGCAACAGACTGTTCCAGAGCCTGAAGGTATCCATGCAGACTTTGACTTGTCATGTAGCCTATCCAACTTTCAGTATAATTCAGTGGCTTTGAGGGAATTACCATCTAAACTATGTCATCTTCCCTCTGATCAAGCGAACCAACTAATCTCTGTTTTATCTCAGTCTCCCAATGTGTTCCGTGATACTCCAGGGCTCACTTCTTTGGCCGTGCACGACATCGACGTAGGGGATGCAACTCCCATTAAACTATCCCCCTACCGTGTCTCGCCACAACGCAGGAGTATACTGCAGGTCGAGCTTGACTTCATTTTTTCTAACAAGCTGATCACAAGGGCCTTCAGCCAGTGGAGTAGTCCGGTCATACTTGTGCCAAAGCCAGACGGGAGCCATAGGTTATGTAGGGTCTATAGGCAAGTCAATGCTGTCACAAAGAACGATACCTATCCACTGCCACGGATCAAAGATTGCATTTACCAGTTTGGCCTCATGCAGCAGTAAGTATAATTTGATGAGAGGATTTTGGCAATTAGCTCTCCCTTGTAGCGAGGTAAATATCATGCTTTTGTAGTGCGCTTTTAAGCCTTCAGCTGTGAGATGCCTTGCAGTTCGAATTAACGCTCCAGCTACGTTCCGGCTATGTTCTGATGTGGTACCTGGAGACGTTGCCTATCTTTGGGTGATATCCTTATTATATCCTCATTATAATCTTGCTGTTGCCAATCTGGTGGTGAATCTATTTATGTATTATGTTTAATATTATGTATTATACTCCTTAAACTCTTTTCTAGGGGGGAGGTGTGACATACGGAGCCCTGTATGTTAATTTAAGAGTTAGAATTAGAGTTCAAGGAGCCAAACTACCCAAGTGGTGAAGCAGACGAGCGAGTGGGCAAACCATCTCGCCCCATACCAGCATGCTAGCCTTCACACCTCGATGACCGATGCTATGACGTATGATCGACGCCAGGAGCTGTGAATGGACCTCGCACCTGTTATGTGATTCGAGGAGCTATGATTGGCGCCGGCACCACCCGCCGCCTCCTGATTCGTTCCTACACCATCATTGTTTGGTATATAAGACCCGAGTTGTGGGCATTCAAATCAGTCTCATTTGGAGTTGGGGAAGGTGAACTTGCAGCTGGAGGAAGACGGGGTGAAGTATTATAATGGGATTGTGACTGTCAGTCAGATTATATAAATGTGTGTTAAGTGTGTTCGGTGTAAACACTTATGTTATGTTGGTTAGTGAGATATGTGATTGGGAATTAACGTGATGTGTTTAATGTGTGTAATGTGTTTAACTATTTAATTGGGAATTAACGTGAACGCTACTATTACGTGCTTAACTATTTGATTGCGAATTAACGTTAACGCTACTATTTATGTACTTAACTATTTGATTGGGAATTAACGTTAACGCTATTATTATGTACTTAACTATTTTAGTTGACTAACTTGTGGACTAAAGCAACTCTTTAAGTAATTGGGTTATGATGAAAGTAATACTATTGTTTTATATTAATACTTACGAGTTCTTTCATTTTCTTTGAATTAAGCTTACAGTGCTTAATGGTGCTTAGTACGGTGATGCTATTGTCTCTTATTAGTAATATCGCCTTAAACTAACCTGGCTGTGTTAATATTACTTCTAGTGATTTTCTAAGCTGAAGAAAATTCTTTTGCTTCAAAATATTATATTTTGCTTTTCATATTATTTGAGTGAGACCTGAATCGAATCTATGAAACGATCCTGTAACTTTATTTACTCATAATCAAACCTCAATGTTACGTGGTTAAGAAATAAATTTAACTAATTATTAATATATATCTAACTTTTTATGTGACTTTGATATAAACCCTGATGATAATAATAATATAATACCATTAACGTAAGACAAGAACCAAGAATAATTAAATTAAATATAAATAAAAGGACATATAAGAAAACTATCTATTCATTTCAAAAAGGGTAAGAGACGGAAATATTCTTACTTTAATATTTATCTTTCAAGACTTTTTATAAAATTTATAGTCCTTCTTTAGCTATAACTTATTCGGTTCATAACCATAGCCTACTAAGCTTCGGTTAAATAATAATTCTTTATAAATACTACATGACTTTAATTAGTTTCAGTATTTTTCATAAGTAAGAGTATCAGTCAATAAAGGATACCAAGTCCTAAGATCCAAAAGGAAAGGAAGCAACAACAGGAAATTATTTTATTAGATTTTACTTTTGTTTTGCCTTCAGCTGACTGATACCTTAATATATATCTCTGTGCTATCTAGATTCATCAAGTTAACCACTTGAGGATCAAGATACGTAACAATATATATATATATACCGGTATATATATATATTTATATATACAGTATATATATATATATATATATATACTGTATATATATATATATATACAGTATATATATATATATATATATATATATATATATGTGTGAAATGACGGAGCCAAAGTGACAACTACACAAGATAGCCACCATAAGAGAATCCAGGGAGACCAGAAGAAAAGGATTTAGAAATAGACTCATTTCCCATTCTCCAGAGAACGGGAAATCTGACCCATGTACCCATTCTCTAATTCCCCAAACAGGTGAGTTACCCCCGAAGGGCAGGTCAAGCCCCTCCAATCAGCACCTCTCGCAGCCCCGCCAATCACAGGGCAGGACTCAATTAGCCAAGGCAGAACTTCCCCCCCGAATACCCCCCCACCCCCCCCCCCACCCCCCGCGAGTACTATGATGAAAACGTGTTTATGCAATCTAAGCATAAAGAGCCCTGGAAGTATTTAAATCGTTGGGGCCCTCCATCCTCAAGAAGCTGCCAGACGAGAAGAAAAGTGAAATGGTGATATGAAGTGCCACAGAAGAAAATCATTACATAAACATTCCAAATAGCCAAAACAATTAGTGAACAGGAAATCACGAATTACATCATCTGGCTTGATGATATAAGAAAGAACAAAAGGTCAAACAGACGAGAACCTCAGTGCGATGTCATTAAGCACCATAATGTATTTTTCATGTAATTATTAACCTCAACATAGCCCATTTTTATGTATTTACTATGCCCCTATTCATACGAGATCACGCAACCTGACCAAGAGAAATAACCCAAATATGTACTGACGGAAACTACAGGAAGTCAGTTCACACTCAGTAGCTTGCTCCGTTCGGATATATGTCCGGGAGTATAACTACCTAAACACTCCGTCCGGATAAGTCTGTCTGGGAGTCGTTTGCCTGAGAGAGATAAGGAGCCTGCTGTCCACTGCCCCCCTGCCCTTGGACTCCTGCCGAAGCAGTACCCTGACGTCTGGCCCTGCCCCCCTGGACTCCTGACGAGTGGCCCCATTACGTCCAGCTGCCGTACCCAGACCTCTGTGACGCCCCGACCCTCGTACTTGGCCCTTCTCCTCCTCCACGCTAACCCTAAGTGTTTCTGCGTATCTCAATTTGTGGCTATTGTTGCAGGTAAGGTTATATATGCGAGTATTCCGAAAGTGTTATCAAGTTGATCTGTGCCTAGGATATGTGCCTGTTATTTATTCAATTAGCGATCTGTGTATACGTTACGTAGCCATTTATCCTCCCATTCAATCTTGATCTGTGCAAGTGAATTAATCGCACTAGATATTGCTTCGTATACCCCTTGCAATGTATTTCTTGAGGTGTTATCATTAATTATCAATTGTACACCAATTTTATATACATTCATCTCGATCCAGGCTCAAGAGGGAATACTCTCAGATGTCACCTACTGTATATATGTTATTTATTATCGTGTGTATCCAAGTTGAAGTGTAAACGTATGCCGTGAATATATTCCCTTATTTGCTACCATTTATCTAGGACCTAAGCCCAAATTTTAATCTATCTATCTTTCCTTACCGAAAAGTCAAGAACCCCCCGTTGAGTTAACCTTAATTCTATTATTCGAGCTATCTTGTTTCTACCAGTGCTTGTGAATTAATCAGATCTATGTGCGTAGGTAATTTATAATTCTTTTCACACATTTATAGTAACTCTTGTTCAAGTTATTTATTATTTGTGTCTCTTTATTATCGTAGAGACCATTACTATTTCGATTTTGCTATTTCCAGAGTAACTATCTAATTACATCATATGTTTATATAATTCGCATACGCCATATCTTTGATCCACGTATTGCCAGATAGGGAATTGCTAATATATTCAAATTTCCTTTAACCCATTCATAGCGGGGGCGGACTTAAGTCCGCCTCCAATTTGCAGCAAGTTAGGAGCATTATTAATTAAGGCTTTTAAAGGGTTAACATCGAGTGCAAATGGCCGGGAGCGCAGCGGGCCAGACAGCCGACTCCCAGGGCTTACTGCCGCCCACTGACTCATGTTCCCTCTGTTCTCGAGAGGCCGGCAGCGTTGCCAGTAGTGAGCGTAGTGGGAAAAAATATGCCGCTATACGCTAAACTCCCATGTTGGTGGTAACACTGCCTGAGAACGACAAGTGCTACGTAGCTCGTTCTGGTCTCATTTTGAAGCTTTTAGCGCCTAGTTTTTTGCTGAATACATTTCTTTTCATGCTGATACTTGATTTATCATTCAGGAGGTCCTGAATATGCCCAAATAAGCCCAAAAACTCCCGCTCGACAAGGGTTAATTCTATTACCGTAGTATTTTTACCTAGTACAACTTCGTCGTGTACGCCCTTTTATATTCTGAGTTCTTTAATTTACTGTGATCATCCAGTCACATTTTAATTGAATGTCTTTTCCTAATTTTATATTAACTTGCATTCATTCCAAAACCTGTTATAGCGATTCATTGATCTAAATTTGAATTTGAACTCTATACTTGTCTTTATCGATCTCTTACCCGGTGTAAATCTCTTTTTCGTATCCGTGTGTTGAGTCTTTCACAAAAACAGCTTAGATAAGTAAATTCCAACTTAAACCACCCTGTCGATAAGCTCCTTTGTATATATTTAATATTCACCAGTGTCTTATAGTAGCACTATTTCGAATAATAAATTCATACCAAAGCAGTCACTCTGACCTAGGGTCGATCGCACTACCATTTATTTATCTTACCTGTGTGACCCTTCCGTTAATCCCCTTGATAAGCGCTCACCGCCCCACGCTCGTGAACGCTATTTCAAGTCGATTCGCCTTATGCCAGAAGTCTTCACAGTAGACGTTGCACTCACATACGTGTTATCATTTGACTTGATTACCTATGTACATGTGTAACACTATTATTCCTGCATATTTATATTACCTATACTGTGTGTAATTGCAACGTGACTAAAAATAATAAAGTTATCATTATAGACCATTCTATATATTTTGATACGTCACTTGAGTACCTTTATTGTCTGCCCTATATGACAGAGCAATATACTATATCCAATAACCTATGTCCTATGAATAAACTAAAGTGTGAAGTAATATTGTGTTCTTATTGTGTGAATGCTGCCTTGGGATAAAGAGTTGATGCAAGATATATAAAGCTAGGCGTAACCCTGTCGAGCATATTCCATCTCAAGATATCTTGCTATAAGATTGTACCGAGATCAAAATTTATCGAGTTGAAATACCAACCCGACATTTCAATATATATATATATATATATATATATATATATATATATACGGGGTGTCCCAGGAGGAAAGGGCATAACTTTGGGAAATTATTGAATATGTATTCTACACTTATAATGTTCTATAAGAAATATTCCAAATCTCAACCAGTACAGAGATATCGGGTGTTGAAAATGGTATTTTCTTCAGTATTTCCCCATATAAGGTTGGCCTAGCTGTCCTAGTGCCTACCACACCTTCATATGTCTGCAATTATTTTACCATGTTATTATAAAGAGATTGACATTTTGTAAATTGCAAAATGATTATAGACAAATTAGCTTACTTTGGACCAGTTGGAAACTATTTGACATGGGAGAGTCCATTACAGTGATGCGGGGAAGGACACTACATTAAACCTCCAATATCTCTTTAACCCTCAACTATCGGGTAGTTTTGTAACACTACTACCTGCCAAGCGGGCAGATTTACCCTAAACGAGCTTCATTCCATGCTCTTTTTCATGCATAAAGAAGAGCCAGAGCTTAATACCATTATGTATCCGTGAAAGGGCAATAATTGAGCTTTCCAATGACACCTGAACCATCCTTGTACGACCACGGGTTCTCTTGCAACGATGTTGCAATACGAAGGGAAAAAAACAAAAATTACAGTAATTTCCTCCGTTTTTACCCTGTATTGCGGGACCAGGGAGGTGTAGGACATGTGGTGGTGGTGTCAGTGGCGGGACGAGGTCCACACTGAACGGTCAGAGCTCGCCCGCGGTCCTCCCACCGCGTGGACTCTCTCGCAGAGCCGATAATGTGCTCAAAATCGCATAGGACTTAAGGCGGGACCCGCTATTTAGGCCTTGGTTCTCTAATCGACTTAAGGCGGGACCCGCTATTTGAGGGTTAATGGTTGAGATTTGGACTTTTTGTTATAGAACATTGTATGCTTAGAATATAGTGTTCTATCACTTCCCAATGGTATGCCCTTTCCTTCTGGGACACCCTGTATATATATGTATATATATATATATATTTTCTTTGATGCACACGAGGTTAAAAGATATAGCAATTTCAGCATTAGAGATTTTATTGTTCAGGTTTTCCAGAGATCTGACAATTTTGCGTTGATGGGCAGTAAGGAGGTACAGTACATTGGCGAAGTTCATGATGAAGTGGATACAGGATGGTACATGGTACATAAGTTGCCGTTCACCATGTACCATCCTGTATCCACTTCATCATGAACTTCGCCAATCTACTGTACCTCCTTACAGCCCATCAACGCAAAATTGTCAGATCTCTGGAAAGCCTGAACAATAAAATCTCTAATGCTGAAATTGCTATATCTTTTAACCTCGTGTGCATCAAAGAAAATGTATCACCTGGCTTTACTAACATATATATATATATATATATATATATATATATATATATATATATATATATATATACGTGAAATATTATAATTATGTCTTTACCTGTTTCAATATAATTACTTATTTATTTGTATCTATTAGTTTCGACATGTACAAAGATACGTTTACATTGGTTCACTTGTATGTGTACGATGTAATTGTAACCATGGAAGGTTTCTTTAGCAAATAAATCATAATACAATAAAACACAAATTTAAAAAATGGTGAAACACTTTTTGTCTATTACCTTAGTCAACTAGTGGAAAATGAAAAGTTGCCGTCACATAGCATATTTTCTTATTATTACAAAACAACAATATCACTCTAAACCAGTCCGTCCTATCATTTGATCTTTCCAGTCAACATTGACAGCTGGCGAATTGTAATATTCGCGAAGGTAGTCGCGTTGAGCCTTGGCATCCTTGTGTGCAGTGTTTCCTGGCAGTGCCTCAATTTGATCTAGCAGGTCCTGTGATGAGGCACTCCTACGGATGCATCCATTTTCTATATCTTCTTCTTCCACGATCCTCACGCGGTCAGTGGGGATTCTGATTCATTGTTTGTTGTGGAGGCAACAGCATTCGAGGATCACCGACTCCACCATCTTCGGATGCAGTGGTATTGTGGTCAGGACAGCGATACCTGCGAGAAAGAGAAAACGGTTAATTGAACAGATCACATACATATACACGTAGAACAATGCACGAAAATGTTTGTTGTTCCTTTCGATTCTATGGTCGATCACCTGGGATGTTTTTGGAGTTATGAGGCATTAAGACATTGTTAGTAGATTTTTACACACACAAAGTTCAATTGTTCAGACGAAAAGTTGTCGAATGTTTGAGGAAAATGGGGCGATACAATATTAAAAGTGTTTCAATCTAAGTACCTACTCTAAATGACAGATGGTATTATAAGTGGAAGGGGGAAGGGGGTTCACCCTTCGTTAGCATAGACAGACAGAGAGGGAGAGAGAAATTTGGTAGGTCAGGTGTGATTGTGGAGATTATTGTAAATAGCGTTGACTGACAGGGAGACTGGAAATGAGGGAAAGAGAGAGAGAGGGAGTATATGAGAGACAGTATGTGAGAGAGAGAGAGAGAAAGACAGAGACAGAAAGGGAGAGATGGAGAGTGAGAAAAGTAATCGAAAGACAGAGATTGTGATGTTATGAGTGTGAATAATTTCATAATAATTCACAGTTCACTCACCTACTAGACATAATACCAAAATAATTTTCCACAAGGTAGTAGAAGATGCGTTTCTAATCTGTCAAGGCTCTGCTTGGGTATGGCTTCATCAACCAGGTGCATAGCGGGAATGCATCATTGCCAATTATGAAGAATGGTATTGATTGATTATCATTTGCAACCGGTTCTGGTGCTGGTAACCTATGGTTATTCATCTCCAACAGGCGCCACAGGGGTGTGTGCAGGAAGAAACCTCCATCTGACGAAGATCCTTCGGGACCCGCGTCACAGTAGAGGAACTTGTAAACGGCATCAACCAGGACGAGCAACATAACCTTTGTAGTTGTAGTACACCGAAGCACCTTTGGGAGGCCACCTCATTGCTACATGTTTTCCGTCCATTGTGGGCAATCCTCAAAACGTCACCTAGACTGATATAGCTGTCTCCAGTTGCAAGGTATCGTATTGTGACAGCCAAACGTATTCCAGGTGCATGGGCTTTCCTCCAATATATGTTCTTCTTGGAAATCAAAGGTTCAACGTTCTCAAGGATCTCTTTGAAGAGGGCTGGGTCCATTCTCATAAAGTTTCTGAAATCTGCAGGGTCTTGTGCTTCCATTTCCTTCATTAGGTTCTCGTAAACCCCAAATTATTCCCGGCATAGGAGCCATTGCCTCGTCCACACCAAACACTTTTTTCTACTTCTTCTTTTTCTTCTCCCTCTTCTCCTTTTTAACTTGCTCTTCATATAAACAGCCAACATACGTATCTGCTGAGTTGTTAGCTCAAACTGCAGTCACAGTAATTCAAACTCATGTCTGTCCTGCATCAACATTGCTGAGACTATATGACGAGTAAATGTTAATGCGAAGGTTGAGGTGAGAATGGTATGTGAGCCTCCAATTCTCTTTATATATCAGCAAACAAGGGTGGGCCCTAATTACCTGATTAAAATTATAATGTCTCACATTACTATCATTCATTAGCCACAACATCGCCGACATATCTGCAACAGTGTCTGCAACAATTTGCAGAAAAATCACACAATGATTGCTTGCAGTCGTCCTCTAATGGCTGCCTGTAATTCAAATTTCATTGTTGTCCGATGTTGTTGCAGAAGATATCCGCGACCACTCGCATAATTTATGTTGCAGTCGATTTCGCGGAATATCGCAAGACAACTCGTGGATTGCACGGCGACAATTTTGAAATTACGGTCACCATTAGAAAATCGGACCAATTCGTAACGAAAGTCAGCCGATAAGCATTCCGCGAACAAAAATAGGGTTGAGTCGGGCATGTGGGAAAGCCCTTTTTCTGCATTGTGCAAATCAGGGGTATAAAAATGGTATGACAAAGGTATATATGATAACTAGGTGCATTAATAGTGATTTACCTTTCTAACTGGTCTGGTATCAGATGGACTAATCCCCCCTGGTTTCTGAAACGGCTGTTTCCGGGTGGAAGGCAACCCATTTAGTGCTCCCCCTGTAATAGGGTTGTTGTTGTTGTTGCTTTTCCCCAAGCTGCCTGGCCGAACAGCCCCAAGGCCCCGAGCAAGGCCAAGGCCATAACCGAGCGCCCCCACAGAACCCTCCCTGCCGACCACAATAAAGCCTGGGTGACCGAAGCCACCCCATGGCGGGGAGCTGAGGAGGGTGCGGAAACGCCTGGGAAACCAAAGCCCCACCCAGGGCCCTGTGCCCCTCAGCAATTATGAAGAGAAAGTTGAGGGGCAAAGGAAAAATGTGACGCTTTAGCTTCCAATTGGGAGGTCAATCCACGGAAGAGACACCGTCACTTGAGATCTAGAAAATATATAAGTAAAAGGAACAGTCAGAGTAAGCTATGGGTATGGCAGAGATCGCTCAGTTCTCACTCTGATAGACCAGCCCATCACCACATGACTAGAACCCAATCCTCTCAGTATCAGAGGAAAGGCCCTAGAAAGCCGCCTTTGGCGGGGGGATAGCTCCCCTATTTCAACCCCATTCGGGGTTGGGCACCCGCCAGCCTGTAATAGGGTTGTCTCTGGTGTTAGCAGTCCCCCTGGTATCTGAAATGGGTGTTTCCGGGTATATGGAACTCGATAGCCTCGGCGGGCAACCCATCTAGGGGAATAAACCCTAAACAAATTACCGATGGGCGACACACTAATCGGTGCCACTTACAGGTGACGATCTCTATAACAGATGAGGAGATTGCAGGCACCAATCGAACAAGGCAATACCCAGGGGAGGCATATAAGCATTTGATAAGGAGGTGCTGGAACTCCTGTTTCCTTTGTCTGGCTTTTCTTACTGTTTCTGTTTGTGCCTCACCTAAACAGAGTGGTCCAGCTAGCTCTCACAAACACCTCCTCATGCTATCTACTTCACTACACTAAGCAAGCACACCACATTTGGTTCTGCCACAAAAAAAAATAAAAAAAAAATAACTCTTTCAACTCAGGGGGAGGCACTTGTCACAGGCAGCTCTTCCTATTGTCTCCCCCATCCTCACAGAAAAAACAATATATATACTGTATACACCTGAAGATGGGTAGATTATTATGGAAACTTTAATTACCCTTTCCCTACCACTACATTTTTGAGAGTGTGGGCTATACAAACTTACCCTTACCTCCCCTAATGTGTGTGGCCGTTTGGTGCACTGTGATAATGAAGGTGGCACTTTTATTATGATCATAGAAGTGCATTAAGGCGCGTGTGAAAATATTTGTTTGCTCGCGATATTGACCGTGTGTGTGTGTGTGTGTGTGTGTGCGTGTCTGTGAAAATTAACCCTCATTATAATGTACGCTTCCCTGAAATGCTTTCCGTGTGTTCTGTCGTCTGCCAAAGACCTACTGTATATTTCATATCCATTTTTGTTCTGTTACATTTCATATAATACTAGCATGGATTATATAGGTGTGTGTGTGTGTGTGTGTGTGTGTGTGTGTGTGATGGAACGTTTTATTACACACAGTATTATAAGAGTGCATAACATTTTGGCATCTATCCAAAATAACTTAATTTGTTCATAATTGCACCACGTCGCACATGTATGTGTGCCTGTAGCCTACATCAAAATCCTGACCCCCCCCCCCCCATTAATATTATTCCATTCTCTAAAATAGTTCCCGTGTTCTACCCACAGTTTTTCACGGCACCGTGGCAGTCAGTCTGGGATATAATTCCTTCATGGCTCTAATTTTTGGTATGAATATTTTACGTTGTCTTTTTTTTTTTATGTTTTATTTGTATTTTATAATTTCTTCTTATTCCTGATGGTAATTTGTTTTAATACAAACTGTATGCAGGTATATCTTACCGGAACATATATACATACATATATACCGGTATATATATATATATATATATATATATATATATATATATATATATATATATATATATATATATATATATATCTATATATATATATATATATATACTGTATATATATATATACAGGTATATATATATATATATATTTATATAGTATATATATATATATATATGTATATATCGATCGTCCCTTGATTTTGGCCCTGTCACTCTTTCAACTATGGGGGAGGCACTCGCTATAGGCAATTCTGTCTTTTGCCTCCCTCAATCACATAGACAAAAAAAAAATATATATATATATATATATATATATATATATATATATATATATATATATATATATATATATATATATATATATATATATATATATATATATATATATATATATATATATATATATATATATATATATATACAGTATATAATATATATATACAGGTATATATATATATATATATTTACTTTTATTTTTGTTTTTCTATGTATATAGAGGAGACAAATGGCAGGTTGCCTGTAACAAATGTCTCCCCAAAAGAGTAACAGAGCCAAATTCAAGGGATGTTGGAGTCGAAATGCCTGGACACACACAGTTTAAAGCAGTCTAAGTCATAGGATGAAGAAAATAATGATTTAAGGAGTGAGTTCCAGAGTTTATTTGTTTAGTAGAAGAAAGACTGTGAATATTAGAAAAAAAAATTCTAACATTTGCCAATTCTTTGGTTGTAGAGCTGGACAGAATAGGAGTGGGACTGTGTTGAAAGGCAGGTGCCTCGCACTCGCTGTAAGGGAGGGGGTATGAACTGAGAGCTCTGAAGAACACTAATTGATGTAATAGCGATAGAAGAGTGAAAGAGATGCAACATTGCGGCGTGTAGAAAGAGGTCGTAGGGAACTAGTAAGAGGAAGTGAGTTGATGAGGTGGAATGTATTTGATTCTACTCGTTCGAGAAGTGCGGTATGGGTGGAGCCTCCCCACACATACAAACAATATTCAATACAGGGGTGCACTGTGACCTGATACAGAGCAAGAAGCTGTGCGGAGGTGAAGAACCCTAGGAGACGGTTGAGCACACCTAGCTTCTGGGAAATTGTGTTAGTAAGAGTGGTATTATTATCTTTCCAAGAAAGGTCGGATGAAAAAGATACACCTAGAATATTGAGAGAAGATGAAGGGTTGAGTTGTGTATTGTTGAAAAATAGTTGATAGTCTTGTGGAAGATTATGATGGAGAGATAGAGGGAAAAATTGGGTCATGGAGGCGTTGAAAGTAACACAATTTTCTCTGCCCCAATCAGAAATAATTGATAGATCAGAAGATAGGAGCTCTATGGCCTCGGCACGTTTGCTTTGGAGTGATTGCATGCTGGGTTGATGTGAAAAAACTAGTTGAATAGTGTAAGGTAGAGTTGTCAGCATATGAGTGGATAAGACTAGAGGTACAGTTGAGTAGATCATTAATGAATATTAGAAATAGAATTGGAGACAGGACAGAACCCTGAGGAACACCAGAGTTGATAGGTTGAGGAAGTGAGCGATGGCCGTCAACAACTGCAGCTATGGAGCGGTCTGAAAGGAAATTAGAGACAAAGGGTTTTGATATGTCTAGCGCAATAGAATAAGTCTCACCGAAGTCCCGAAAGGAGAATGACCAAGAGGTAGTAAGATAAGCCAGAAGATCACCAGTAGAGCGGCGCTTAACCTAGGAAGCGCGCAGCTATGGTATTTGAAACGTCCCGCCAAGCGAAAGTAATTTGGTTTATTCCTGACTAAAACCGTCATTTTACCATAAATATCATTATTATTTATTCATATGCGCCTATTTTACGTTTAATATAAAGATATTAACATGTAACAGCAATAAACCAAGTGGGAATAGTATTTGGGGGGTGAAAAAGACGTATTATTGCCGCCCGATCGTATCAGGAGGGGAGAGATCGTATCAGGAGGGGAGAGCCGGTGCAACGTATATGCTCTCTCTTTCAGTTCCCGATCCATTCTGTCGTCTTGCAAATTAAGTCTCTCTGTTGCTAGGATCTCTATATGTGTCCCCTGTGACCCTGAGATAGCAGGCAGGAAGTTTGTGCCGAAAATTACCCGATAAAAGGGGTAATAAGAGGGAAAATAGGTGATAATTGAGGAGGGGGGGACAGAGGGGATTTGGACACATGTGGAGGAGTGATAAATGGTATGGAGGGAAATTATCTCACTTACTCACATATTGCTTTGTTTTGAAAGCCAGTGGGATGTTTTTAAAGGCTTTTTTAAGGCCTTGGCTAATATAAGGACGCTCACCTACGCTAACTACAGACTCAATTGAGGACGCTCGCCGTTCTTGGGATAAGGAGACCATACTGGCTTAAGAACATTTTGAGTTAAGAATAGTTTCAAACACTTTAGAGATGCAAGAAATGAGAGCAATTGAACAATAGTTGGAGGGTTGAGAGCATTCACCCTTCTTTAGGACAGGTTGAATAGGAGCAAACTTCCAGCAAGAAGGAAAGACGTTGAAGGAAAAACAGAGACAAAAGAGTTTGCCTAGGTAGGGAGTCAGCATGGAAGAACAGTTTTTGTGTACAACAGGAGGAACACCATCAGGTCTGTACGCCTTCTTAGTATTAAGCCCAGATAGGGCAGAAAGTACATCCTTAGAAGAGATCAAGATATTAACCATAAGTAAGTGGAAGGGGAGTGGAGAGGGAGGAATAACACCGGAATCATCCAAGATGGAGTATTTAGCGAAAGTTTGAGTGAAGAGTTTAACTTTGTCAGAGGAAGAGGAAACGGTATTGCCGTCAGAGTGGAAAAGAGGAGGGAAAGACGAGGAAGTAAAATTGTTAGAGATGTTGGCTAGATGCTAGAAAGCTTGGGAAGAACTAGAGTTGGAATGTTCAGATTTTTTTTTTTTTTATTTTTGGCTAGTCGAAGAACAGATTTGGCTTGATTCTGGACAGAAACATAAAGCACAAAATTCTTGAGTTTGAAGGCGACGGTACCGTTTGAATGCCTCCTCTTTTTTTGTGGACAGAAGTAAAACAAGCGTGAGTATACCAAGATTTGTTTGCATTAGACTGAGAGAAAGACAATGGAGCATATGCTTCCATGCCCGAGAGGATTACCTTGGTTATGCGCTCGGAACACTCCGAAGTTCCCTAGCCACGGAAGTAAAAATCATTCTGTGGGAAATCAAAGAAGTACTACCCAGTCGGTAGTGCCAAATTGCCAAAAGGACTGTCCGCCAGCTAGGGGGCTCAGAAGGCCATATTGGAGAGATATGATAGGTGACAGAGATAAGGTTATGATCAGAGGAGCCCCAACGGAGAGAGAAAATGTACAGTATAAGCAGAAGGATTAGAGCTTAGAAATAAGTCAAAGACGTTGGGCCGATCTCCAGGGTGGTCAAGGATACGGGAGGGGTGCTGGACTAGCTGTTCTAGGCCATATTGGATAGAATAGATGTAGGCTTGTTCACCAGGTTGGTCAGTGAAAATAGAGGAGAGCCATTAATTGGTGGTGGTGAACATTGAAATCTCCTAAGATGGAGCTTTCAGAGTACGAGGAGATGGATAGAATGTGTTCCACTTTAGAAGTAGATAGTCAAAGAATTTTGGGAGATATAAATAACACAGATAAATTTTGTGAGAGAGTGACAAGATAGCTTAAGCCAGACAGTTGAGAATTCAGAAGATATATATTTATATATATATATATATATATATATATATACCGGTATATATATATATATATATATATATATATATATATATATATATATATATATATATATATATATATATATATATATATATATATATATATATGGTATTTAGTACAGACACTCAACCTTGGTCGTCAGAAATAATCAATTTGTTTTATTTATTTAGTTTTTTATCCATATTACTACTTATGCTGTGTTTGTCTTTTTCTAACACTTGTAATGTATCAAGACGCATTTCTGTCGCTAAGCATGGGAGTGAAACATGGACGTTGTTGGAGAGACACAGACCAATAGTGAGAGGGTGGAAGTGAGTTACTTGAGAAATGCATGAGGAGTTACATATAGGGAGTGGCAGATGAATGAGGAAGTACGTGAGTGGTGTGGTGTGGATGTAGATGTGCTGGAAAGTGTGCAAAAGAACACTTTCAGATGGTTCAGCCATGTGGAACGTATGGGAAGCAAGAAAATTACTAAGAGAGTGTACGAGAGTAAAGAGGAAGGACAGAGAGGGAAAGGCAGACCGAGAGAGAGGTGGAAGGATGTAGTAAAGAAGTATATGCGTGAAAGCAGTGTTGGATGGGAGGAGGGGCGTCGACTGACTGGGGGCAGAAGGGTATGGGGGCGATTCCTTTGAGGATTATGGCGTTTGACAATAGATAGATAGATAGACTTCTGTTGTGTATTTAAACTATTTTACTCAGTATAGGATTAAATTATATGTGTCAAGAGTTAATTAAGATGGTCATTTAATCCCTAAAGATCCTTCCTAAGCTGCATAAAATTGCTTAATAGTAGCCAGATTATAATAAAGAAACGCGTCCTCGTATCCTGAAAGGATTAATGCATCTGATATAAATGTAATGATCAGATATTAACAGTTTATTATATTTTATCCTTAAATATTGCATCTCTCTCGCTATTCTATCACTTCTACAATAATCAATGTTCCTCAGAACTTTCCCAGTGTATACTACCTCCTCTACGTAGGATATGTAGTACCCGTCTTGCAACACAATCCCACTCCTACTCTGTGCAACTCTCCATTCCAAGAGTGAAACGTTATTCTCAGTCATTCTTCTATTCAACTGCTGAGCTCTGAAACTCCCAGAATCAGTCTTCCCTATTCCTATGACTTAAATTGCTTCAAACTCCGAGTGTCCAGGCATTTTGGCTCAACCGTCCCTTGATTTTGGCCCTGTCACTCTTTCAACTCTGGGGGAGGCACTCGATACAGGCAGTTCTGCCTTTTGTCTCCCTCACACACATAGAAAACAAGATATAGAAAATATAGAATATATATATATATATATATATATATATATATATACTGTATATACCTATAAATATATACTGTATATAATTTTTTTGTTTTGTTTTTTAATATTTACCTAGGTACTAATTTGTATCGTGTCTTATCCAATTCTTCAGCTGAAACTAGTCAGATATTTGTTCTTTCTTTTTTTGCTATTTGTAAGTAATTTTCATCTGCGAGTGTTTATTATTAACCCCTTCAGCACAATGACCAATTTCCATCATCTGGTTACAATTAGACGATTTTCTTTAGCTTATAATATATCTTTAGGGTTCAAAAGGGTAAATATGTAATCCAAATAACCCGTTCAAATAACATAGGTCCCTCTAAAGCTGCATACAATTGTCTAATTTTAGCCAGAATCAAAGATAAAGATGCGCAAACGTGCTGGTGGGTTATTATAAACTCTAAATATCCTCCAAGCAGTAAACGTGCTGGTGGGATATTATCAACTCTAAATATCCTCCAAGCAGCAAACGTGCTGGTGGGTTATTATCAACTCTAAATATCCTCCAAGCAGCAAACGTGCTGGTGGGTTATTATAAACTCTAAATATCCTCCAAGCAGCAAACGTGCTGGTGGGTTATTATAAACTCTAAATATCCTCCAAGCAGCAAACGTGCTGGTGGGTTATTATAAACTCTAAATATCCTCCAAGCAGCAAACGTGCTGGTGGGTTATTATAAACTCTAAATATCCTCCAAGCAGTAAACGTGCTGGTGGGTTATTATAAACTCTAAATATCCTCCAAGCAGCAAACGTGCTGGTGGGTTATTATAAACTCTAAATATCCTCCAAGCAGTAAACGTGCTGGTGGGTTATTATAAACTCTAAATATCCTCCAAGCAGTAAACGTGCTGGTGGGTTATTATAAACTCTAAATATCCTCCAAGCAGTAAACGTGCTGGTGGGTTATTATCAACTCTAAATATCCTCCAAGCAGCAAACGTGCTGGTGGGTTATTATCAACTCTAAATATCCTCCAAGCAGCAAACGTGCTGGTGGGTTATTATCAACTCTAAATATCCTCCAAGCAGCAAACGTGCTGGTGGGTTATTATAAACTCTAAATATCCTCCAAGCAGTAAAGTACTATACAATTTAGTTCGTATGCAGAGTTTTCGTATGTGAATATTTGGTTGAAATTCGGAAGTCTTATTATATTTTCAAATTTTCCTCCTGCTTTCGTTTTTATCTCCATGTGTTTGTCGTTCCTGCAAGAGTTGTTGAGCTGCCGTGACTTTGAATAAATACATGTTTATGTTTCACTAAAATTAATGCAAAATGACTTATGCAGGCTCTCGGATGAAACTCGTTACACGTTTTTATGTTGTGTGTTACCAATTTTCGTTTATAGCTTCATTATATCGTTGTATTGCTAATGTGACATCTATATAATATTTTCGATTGTCTGTGTGTGTGTGTGTGTGTGTGTGTGTGTGTGTTCTTAATAGGCGGCCGCAGTTTTGGACCTGGGGAGCTGAAACTTTGCATGTGGGTGTCAATTGACCTGGGTCAGGTCATAGAGGGGGCGAGGCCACGATCGGAGGTCATTTCAAGGCCGAAATTGAAAACAAAATGAAAACAATTGAAAAAAATTGCCGTTTGGGGCAGAAGAAGGCCTCCGATCGAAAAGGTGTATGGAACGAAAGTTGTTCGCAGCCCCCCAAAATGGGGGTACGGATGAGGTCAGATCCAAAATTGGAGGTCATTTAGCGGCCGAAATCGAGGTCGCCGTTGAATGAGGCACAGGGAGGTCGAGGCTGGTGATTATGGTAGTAGTAGTATTGTGGTGATTGTGGTAGTAGTGATTGATGATGGTGATTATGGTAGTAGTAGTGGTGGTAGTAGTGATGGTGATTATGGTGATTACCCGGGCAACGCCGGGTACCCCTGCTAGTGGTTTATATGTGTGTTACGTTAAAAAGACTCATATCCAGTTGAAGCATAATCCGATTGACCGAGAACACCGTCATAGTGTCCGTACGAGCTTATCCTTTATTGAACGTAATACAATCCTTAGACAAAATTAAAAAAAAATTCAATAGGTTTCATAATATCTAGGAGCCTCTGAGTAATGTATGTATTGCATTATGTAGTTGGTTAAATGCTGTATGTCTTCGTACTGTGGCATTAGATTGAAGCTTCATTTTTAAAGCAAGACTATTAATGATTCTTATTGGTGTAATGGTTAAGGTGGCAAAAATATGTGTGTGATAACCCGGGTTCGAATCCCGGTGGATCATATATACTTTAATTAATTTCATTGGGGGTGTGGTGGTGAGATTAATAAAAATAATATTATTAGTAGGTTTAGGGATATTTCTTCGAGAGGCCGGTCTATATGATCTGTGCCCCATGAATATTCTTTCCTCTCACTTAAACAGTAGGCTACCATAGTGCGGTTGGGAATATGAACATGATTAGACTAATATCCAGTATTCGAGAATGGATAATAAGTCGTAGGCGTGTGCATAAACCTTTAACCGTCCTGGTGGTGTAATGGTTAAGGTGGCAAAAATATGTGTGTGATAACCGGGGTTCGAATCCCGGTGGATCATATATACTTTAATTAATTTCATTGGGGGTGTGGTGGTGAGATTAATAAAAATAATATTATTAGTAGGTTTAGGGATATTTCTTCGAGAGGCCGGTCTATATGATCTGTGCCCCATGAATATTCTTTCCTCTCACTTAAACAGTAGGCTACCATAGTGCGGTTGGGAATATGAACATGATTAGACTAATATCCAGTATTCGAGATTGGATAATAAGTCGTAGGCGTGTGCATAAACCTTTAACCGTCCTGGTGGTGTAATGGTTAAGGTGGCAAAAATATGTGTGTGATAACCCGGGTTCGAATCCCGGTGGATCATATATACTTTAATTAATTTCATTGGGGGTGTGGTGGTGAGATTAATAAAAATAATATATAAACCCAAATATAATACTTGTATGAATCCTTAAATTCATCTGTGTGTGTAATATAACAATTCTTCGATAATCCTTTTCGTGATCTATAATAGTTTGAATAGATAATTGATCTAATATAAAGACATATATATATATATAAAACCACAAGTGTAATCTGTTTTAGACACTAAATGTATCCTTTATTTACCCTTCATTATTAAGAGGGCAATAGATCAAATCGATAGGTATTCCCAGTTATTCTTATTATAATTTTGACAACCTTGCTAGGAGCTGAACGACTGAACAATAAAAATGACACCCCTCTTTTATTGCAACATGATCTCCTAGAACTCGTAGATACAATGGATCGTAATGACCATCGGGAAGACTGTTCGTGTGGTAGCTGAGAATCCCGGTCTAATTGTCACGATCTTGGGCCATTCATCAAATTCTCAATACCAATTCCTCCTCGGTCTAACCCTTATCCTCCTAATTATCCTTCTCCAATTTGTTAATTATTATTCTAATAAGCACTGTATATATATATATATATATATATATATATATATATATATATATATATATATATATATATACACACGAGTACGTATATCTATATATATTTTTTTTTTCTTCCAAGCCTCACATTTCCTTAAATATTTTACAGACCTTCCGCTAAAACTAGTCGGACATATTCATTTCTGTCTTTATATCCCAGTTTACCATTTTATCTGCAGGGTATGAAAATTAAAGCCATTTTTAAACTAACCCTTCCATGGTATTATATATATGAATGTCAATGACTCATGCACATATGCGGCTGTATCAGTCA
This sequence comes from Paralithodes platypus, assembly GCA_032716605.1. Classification (NCBI taxonomy): domain Eukaryota; kingdom Metazoa; phylum Arthropoda; class Malacostraca; order Decapoda; family Lithodidae; genus Paralithodes; species Paralithodes platypus. Next base: position 29,425,306 of record CM064547.1, read on the forward strand.
AGTATTTTCAGTCCATCTTTTATATTTTTCTTTTATCTGGCTGTTACAGTCATGTCTATTAACCCTTGTCTATCGGGGCCCGACTTAATTCCGTATCTAAAAACCTGGACTATGTGGCGGGGCCCGACTTTAGTCTGTGTGCAATTTTTGAGCAAGAATGGCTCTGAGAGAGAGACGAGCGACGGGAGGAGCATAGGTTACCTCATGACCGCTCGGCACGGACCCCGCACGCCTACTGACATCTACTCCACACACATCCACCCTCCCTACCTCGCCACACAGGGAATTATATAAGGAAATTACCGTATTTTAGGGTTTTTGCACTCGTGTTGCATGATCGTTGCAAGAGAAGGCGTGGTCGTAGAAGGATGGTTCTGGTGTCATTGGAAAGCTCAATTTATGCCCTTTCAGCGATACATAATTGTATTATGCTCTGGCTCTTGTTTATGCATGAAAAAGAGCACGGAAACAAGGCCATTTAGGGTAAAAAAAAAACGCTGGGCGCGTAGTGGAAAAAAACTGACGGGCCCGCTCGTAATGTGTTAATATATAACTAACCAACCGACGTACCCCCACCCTGTGCGGGTTATAAAGTCGTCCCGCCATCTCAAAAGGCTACACTATGATAATATCCTCTACAGGTACCACAAAACCCCATAGTGTCGATTTTCATTTAAGCTTAAAGTTTCACTCAGAGCTGCGACAGACTTGTTTTATAAAGTGCCGCTGGTGCGACGTCTTTAAAGTGCAATTCGGACAAAATTAATTATATTTACCATATAAAGTAATAATACTGCGTATATGTGCATATTTTATTTGAATTAATGACCATGTGAATATTGAAGAACCAGAAAATAGGTGTAAAGATGAAATATCCAGTGTGAAACCGTATATTTGTGATGGGACGGGTAGGGAGGGAGGTGGAAGCGATCACGGCATGGATGTGCTCTCTCGTCCATCTCGAGAGATACTGAAGACTTGGGGTCGGTCTCGTGATTGTGTGAGGGTGGAGGAAGATAACTAAATGGGAAACACAATTTATAGGCAGTGGAGTAGAGAACATATTGGATAAATGAGGAGGGGGAAATGGAGGGAGAGAGGGGGGGCGGGGGAAGGATGGGGGAGGGGGTAAGACACATGTAAGGGGAGGAGAGGAGGTGATGTTAAGGAGACACACCACCTAATCGCATATAGTGCTTCCATTCCACCGGCCCTGAGGCGTATTTTTATTTATTTTATATTTTATATGCTATCTACCGGAAGATGCGTCGCATTGGCCAAATTAAACCTTCCCGCGGGAGTGTTGGGTTAAACAAAATATATTTGCTAAGCCAAGTCTCATCAATATAGTCCCAAGGGTTTCGTGGCTAATGGGACTGAAACAAACAAACAAACCATTCAGCTTTATATATATATATATATATATATATATATATATATTTTCTTTCAGGCAGGTGAGATTAAAATAATAGGCACAGTTTGCATTATTGAGTTTTTTATTGATACTCTCAATTTTTCGTATAGTTTTTCTGGTATTTTCAGGAAGTTGGTAAAGGAGGTTTGCAAATGGTTCCGACGTTTCAATGGGCGCAGCCATCATTATCAAGGAGAAGTGAAGTTAGAAGGTGATAAGTCGAGTTTATATAGGCGATACAAGATCAAGAGAGGGATTATTGTGTGCTAGCTGCACGCTGGTTGGCTAACCTAAGACTAGCTCTGGTAGGCTGGCCGGACGCAGGAGTGGGCGGGGCCTCTGCGTCGTTCATCTGCGTGTGTGGAGGGGGCATTCCTGGGGGCATCATGGGGGGCCTCGCTGTGGAAGGGCGTGCCGAGGGTAGGATCTGGCTGTATTCCGCTTGTGTGTTTAAAGTAGGTTGGTATGTTTGTATATATATAGCTTCAAGAATGAATAGGCGGCGTGAGTCTATTTCTTTATCAAGAATAGAGGTGTGTTTATCTAAGTCGGGTCTGGTGAGTTCCTGATGGTGTGGGGATGTGTGGTAGTGGTCCTTGATAGCTCCGGCTTGAAGGTGGAAGGTAAGGCGACGTGACAGACGAGTCCTTGTCAAACCGACATAAGTGTGAGGTCCACAGTCCTCACTGATATTTACGATCCACCATCGCCGCCTACATCAGGAGAGCCCTATCACACTGCACCTCCTGGCGAGACACTCACAAGGAACTCGAGAGGCTCACCCAGGTGCTTGTAAACAATGGGTAGAGTAACTCGGACATCGCCCACACCATCAACAAACACCTTGAAACATGGTACAAAAACGACATGCCTACTAATACAAACACTGAATACATAAAAATTTACTATAAAAACCACAGGTGTGTCGGTATATGACGCTTTATTTCTTCCACCGAAGAAATAAAGCGGAAAACCAACACCACCATCACCGCCATTAACGCAAAGACAGGAGGGATCCACCTTAAAAAACTCATCGGTGACTTCTCCCCTGGGTACGCTTACGGCACAGTCAAAACCCACAAACCAGGTAACCCCCTTTGCCCCATCATCTCCCAGATCCCTACCGCCACCTACCAAATTGCCAAGACTTTGAACAAACTTCTAACCCCCTACACCCCCAGCCAGTACAGTCTTTCCTCGTCAGCTGACTTCCTGGAGATTTTAAGAGATGCCTCCTCTACTGACGACCATATCATCGCCTCCCTAGATGTAGAAAGTCTCTTTACCAACGTGCCTGTGGACCGCACCATTGAGCTCATCCTACATCGAGTCTACCACTGCCCAGACAACACGCCCTTAGACCTCCCAGAAACAGCCCTGAAGACGTTGCTGGAAATATGCACCAAAGAGGCGCCCTTCACCTGCCCGCGAGGTGACATGTATCAGCAGATTGATGGTGTGGCAATGGGCAGTCCCCTAGGAGTCCTCTTTGCCAATTTTTACATGGGCACCATCGAAGAAGAGCTCCTGACTACCAACCGCCCCTCCGTCTACTGCAGATATGTGGACGACATCTTCGTGCGTGTGAAGGACCCACAGGAGCTACGTGACCTTCAACAACGATTCATCGCCTCTTCCAGTCTAAACTTCACCTTCGAGGAGTCCTCTAACGGTCATCTCCCCTTCCTTGATGTCCTCGTAAACAACAACAACACCTCAGGCTTTACCACCACTGTCTACACCAAACCCACCAACAACGGATTATGTCTCAACGGCGAAAGTGAATGCCCCCAGCGATATTTACGATCCACCATCGCCGCCTACATCAGGAGAGCCCTATCACACTGCACCTCCTGGCGAGACACTCACAAGGAACTCGAGAGGCTCACCCAGGTGCTTGTAAACAATGGGTACAGTAACTCGGACATCGCCCACACCATCAACAAACACCTTGAAACATGGTACAAAAACGACATGCCTACTAATACAAACACTGAATACATAAACATTTACTATAAAAACCACATGTCCTCAGATAACAAAACAGACGAAAACGTAATGAGAGACATTTTCAGCAACAAAGTTAAAACTACGAACCCTGACCAACACCTTAAACTCACCATATACTACAAATCGAGGAAATCATCACAACTAGTCATTCGCAACAGCCCGGCTACCGCTAAGAAACCGTCACAAGAGGACCATGTCATATACCGACACACCTGTAACAGTGAGGACTGTGGACCTCACACTTATGTCGGTTTGACAAGGACTCGTCTGTCACGTCGCCTTACCTTCCACCTTCAAGCCGGAGCTATCAAGGACCACTACCACACATCCCCACACCATCAGGAACTCACCAGACCCGACTTAGATAAACACACCTCTATTCTTGATAAAGAAATAGACTCACGCCGCCTATTCATTCTTGAAGCTATATATATACAAACATACCAACCTACTTTAAACACACAAGCGGAATACAGCCAGATCCTACCCTCAGCACGCCCTTCCACAGCGAGGCCCCCCATGTTGCCCCCAGGAATGCCCCCTCCACACACGCAGATGAACGACGCAGAGGCCCCGCCCACTCCTGCGTCCGGCCAGCCTACCAGAGCTAGTCTTAGGTTAGCCAACCAGCGTGCAGCTAGCACACAATAATCCCTCTCTTGATCTTGTATCGCCTATATAAACTCGACTTATCACCTTCTAACTTCACTTCTCCTTGATAATGATGGCTGCGCCCATTGAAACGTCGGAACCATTTGCAAACCTCCTTTACCAACTTCCTGAAAATACCAGAAAAACTATACGAAAAATTGAGAGTATCAATAAAAAACTCAATAATGCAAACTGTGCCTATTATTTTAATCTCACCTGCCTGAAAGAAAATATCCTCCCTGGCTACACTAATATATATATATATATATATATATATATATATATATATATATATATATATATGTTTATATATTTGTTTTCTTTTTTCTATATTCCAACTACTCCTTCTCTGGTATAGGCTGAGAGCCTGTACACTCCACCGCTGAACACGGTGAGGCCCGTGAGGTCTTGTTCCAGTCTAGGGAGTGAGACATGCGAAGCACCCATTCACGGCTCGCAGCAGCCCCATCTCTGAAGTTGCTTCACCTCTGCGCTTCTCCGTCTCATCCCCCAGACTCGGACCCTCACTCTCTGAACGCCACCTATTGAGCAATTCACTCACTAGGCATTGCCCATCTGTAGCATATTTTGAATGTGGGCTATTTAATCAGGAAACAATTAGGGTATTTTTTTGGCATTTCGGTGTGCTTTGTGGTAATGCACTGGAACTAGGTACAGCACAAATTTCATCCCAATAATATCTTCCCATTAACATATTGGGATTTGAACCTGGGTCCATTGGATTACCAGTCCAGTGGCAAGACCACTCTGCCACACCTCCCCTAATTATATATATATACCAACTGATAGTGACGAAAACTAAAGGCGACTCCCTGAATGCGATTAGGCTTGCGAGTGTGAAAGTAGGGAGCATGAGGAGAAAAACAGTGGAGGTAGCCGAGATTAGATGATAGACAGGAGAGCAGTGGATGTGTGTTGTGCCCAAGAGATCCAGTGGAAAGGTGGCAGTGCCAGTTGGATAGAGGGGACAAGAAAAAGTATTGATTCTGGTGGATAGGGAATGAGACAGGAATAGGTGGTTTGGTTCTCCTGGTAGACGAGACGTGGTTGGGCAATATCATTGAAGTGAAGAGAAGAAATGCCAGAATCATGCACCTGAAAATGCATGCCTGCGAAAAAGTGATTCCGATAACTCGACTTCCGCTTCTCAAGCAGGACTGATCTGTGAGGAAAAGGGCAGATATTGGGATGATTTAGTTATGGTAGTTTCTAAACTAAGAGAATGCATTAGTTTTCCTGGGAGGGGATTTAAATGGGCATGTGGTTATGAGTACAAATGTATACGATGGAGTTCATGGTGGATATAGATACGGCACTAGAAATGGCGATGGTAAAAGAGTCCTGGAGTTTGGCGATGCCTTAGAAATGATAGTTTGCAACATAATGTTTAGGAAGAGGAGAGCCACCTGATAATTTATGAATCTCAAGGGAACAACAGCCAAATTTACTACATCCTAGTTAGGAAAAATAATTGGAACTTGGTTGGGAATGTGAATATTATGTTAGAGCAAATCTGGTAATTGGTGAGTCCTACTAACGGGGAGACTTAAGTATTATATATATAACTACGATGAAATACAAAGGAAAAGTTATACAATAGGTACAGAACAACACTTATATTCATATATTTTTTTTATATAGGTTCACACACAATAAAAACAATTATAAACATACAATGGTCATTTACAGTTCACAAGATAAATATAGAATCATATCTTTACTTGAGTTAGTGATAAAAGGGCTCACATTCTCTAAACGCATGCTCTGAAAAGTTAATTAACACGTGCAAACACTATTTATTCAATCATCTCTTGGTATGGGTTCTTATGTCAAATACAATTTCTGTTTAATTTAAGTTGAAGTACATAGAATACATTTATACAAATGGAAATGGTGAATAATGTGTTTAATTTAAGTTGAAGTACATAGAATACATTTATACAAATGGAAATGGTGAATAAAGTGTTTTCAGTAATTGCATTATAAGAATTGAGTTTAGTGAAGTCAGTCTTTCATATTGTCACAAGTCAACTTTTCTCTATTCGTTCGACTATAGTATCAATCAATTTACCTTGGATATGAACGATGAACCTAATGGGAATCACTAAAATAAAGTAGGTGCGATCGGTTGTGGAGGTGCCTTCGGAAATAAACAATTATGTTATTAAATATCCCATATTACGTTGAAGCGGGAGATCTCAATTGTAAGCTTAGGATGCTTTAACCCTTAATTAGCGGCGAGCAACATAAGTCGAGTATAATAAATCTGGACTATCTGGCGGCGCTCGACATAGGTCGTGTGGCAATTTCAGCACGTAATGTTGCTGAGAGAGAGAGACAAGTGGTGGTAGGAGAGTAGCGAGCGTATGACTGCTCCAGACCACCGCGGCGAACCTACTGACATGAATCCCACCTCCTCCCTCCCTTTCTCACTCGCTATATACGGAATTGTATGGGGAAAGTGCCGAATTACATGCTTTTTGCACTCGCGTTGCACGGTTGTTGCAAGAAAACTAGCCATCATAAAAGGATCGTTATGGTGTCATTGGAAAGCTCTGTTTATGCCCTTTCAGGGATAGATACTTGTTTTACGCTCTGGGTCTTATTTAGGCATGAAAATGATCACGTAAACAGCCCTATTTTGGGTAAAAACACCCCGCTGGGCGGTACATATAAATAAACCGCATAGGCCGCTCGTAAGGTGTAAGGTAATAGGAAAATACAAAGGATACAATATGTGTTTTGAATAAAAAACACTATCTGAGGAAGAACACTTTATTGACAACGTTTCGCAGATAGCTTCATCAGGTCACTAACAAATACTGATACCTAGGAGGCCTTAAATATCCGTCATGACACGTGGCGGTGGAGGGGTGGGGCTGGGGGGGGCTGGGAGGGAGGAAGGAGGCAGGACAGGGATGGGGCAGAAACATGGGGGGAGGGGAGGCAGAGACTAGATATGGGTAAAATACATCAGTAGGCACAAGCAAAATCAGACATACAAACATGCATACAGGGTAACAACTCTACTAGTACAAAATAATAATAATAATAATAATAATAATAATAATAATAATAATAATAATAATAATAATAATAATAATTAAAGTTGCAAGCAACGTTGTCCGGGGTTCGAGGGGTTTTGCAAGCAGGGTATTGTGTTGGATACAACAGTTGTGTCACAGATATCAAAAGATCATTTAACTTATCGGGCATGGAGAAACTACAAAAGGAACAGATTGTGCAAACAAATAAGAACGAGAGAGGGAGAGATTGCCTGTATAAGGGATCTGCCTCTATTCATTTAGTAACAGAGTTGTAGATATGTGGAATAGGCTACCGAGTGCTATAATGGGATCAAGAACAATAGAGCTTCAACTTGAAATTAGATAGAACGAGATGGGTTGGGTGTGAAAGGGATCTGCCATGTGTAGGTCAATCGGCTCTCTGCAGACTACCGTTTTCTTATTTTGTTTATGTTCTCATTTGTGAGGGTGAGAGAGTATGGCAAGAGAGAATAGGATGTCATAAACGTAAGGAAGATAGCGATAAATATGAGAGAGAGAGAGAGAGAGCGCGGGATGGGTTGGGTGTGAAAGGGATCTGACATGTGTGGGCCAATCGGCTCTCTGCAGACTCCGGTTTTCTTATGTTCTCATTTGTGAGAGAGAGAGAGAGAGACTAGGATGTCATAAATGTAAGGACGACAGAGATAAATGAGAGAGAGTTGTTATGAGATGGTTTGGGTGTGAAAAGGATCTGTCTTGTGTGGGCCAATTGGCTCTCTACAGACTCCCATTTTCCTATGTTCCTATTTCTTACAATTGTGTTTTGGTTGCAGGTATATAATAACATGGGTGTATAGTAAGTAGTGTAAATAACAGGTAACGTTTATGAGATGGGTTGGGTGTGAAAGGGATCTGCCTTATGTGGGCCACTTGGCTCTCTGCAGACTCCCCTTTTCATCTTGGTTGCATGTGTGAGGGATCTGCCTCATTTGTACCGGTGTGCAAAACAAACAAGAACGAGAGAGAAAGAGATTGGCTGTGTAAAGGATCTGCCTCTATTCGCTTGGTAAAAGAGTTATAGATACTGTATGGCACCGGCACTAAAATTAATAGAGTTTTCCCATGCTAGAATAAGAAGGGCTATACAAAAACTGAACAGAAGTAAGTCACCGGGACCGGATGGGATACACCCAAGAATCATAATGGAAGGAGGTGAGATGTTAGTAGAGCCATTGAAAATGTTATTTGAGGTATCGTTTAATACAGGACAAATCCCGATGGACTGGAGAGAGGCGAACATAACAGCTATATTTAAGAAGAGAAAGATAAATGACCCAGGGAATTATAAACCAGTCAGTTTGACAAGTGTTGTGTGTAAACTAATGGAAACGGTAATTAGAGAAGGAATAATGGAGCATATGAAGTCAAACCAACTTTTCAGTGGGAGACAGTTCGGATTCTTGCCGGGGAGGTCGACGGTACTACAGCTAATTAAGGTGGTAGATGATTGGATGCAAATTCTAGAAGATGGTCATGTAATAGACGTGGTATATTGCGATTTTATGAAGGCTTTCGATAAGGTCCCACATAAAAGGTTAATAGAGAAAGTTAGAAGCTATAATATAGGGGAGAAATGTGTGAAATGGATAGAAGCCTTCCTGAAAGATCGGAGACAGTGGGTACTGGTGAATGGAATAGGCTCGGGGTGGAGGGAAATTACAAGTGGGGTACCTCAGGGATCTGTGTTGGGACCACTGCTGTTTGTTATATTTATCAACGACTTACCTGAAGTTATAACTAATGGAAGTGAGGTATACCTGTATGCGGATGACACTAAGCTGTATAGAAGAGTGAGGAGTAAGGAAGATGTGGGTTTGCTTCAAGGAGATGTGGAGGGCATGAAGGGATGGTCTGAGCATTGGTTAATGCCTTTTCATCCAAAAAAATGAAAGTACATGCGGATTGGGACAAGCAAGATAGACGAGGTAGGATACAGTATGTATGAAGCGATGGAGGAAGTGAATGCAGAAAAGGATATAGGAGTAGTGATAGACAATAAGTTAAATTTCTCAGAACATTTAGAGGAAAAGATAAACAAAGCCAATAGAATTGTAGGGCTGATAAGGAGGACATTTGTGTCACTTGACGAAGAAATCTTCAGGAATCTCTATACAGCGCTGGTTAGGCCGCACCTGGAACATGCGAACCAGGTGTGGGCTCCATATATGGTAAAGGATATAGAAGCAGTGGAGAAAGTGCAGAGGAGAGCTAGCAAGCTGGTACCAACGTTGAAGAACGCGGGCTATGAGCAGAGGTTGAGGACACTGGGGCTTCCGACACTGGCATATAGGAGAAAGAGAGGGGATATGATAGAGACTTTTAAGATAGTGTCAGGAAAGTACGATGAGGATGTGTGTGAAGGTATCTTCTTGATGCGGGAGGGAACAAGAACGAGAGGACACTCTAAGAAAATTTACAAAGAAAGAAATAGGCTTGAGAAGGCAAAGAACTCATTTTGTGATAAGAGTGGTAAATGAGTGGAACGCACTGCCCCAGTATATAGTCGATTCCGAATCAATAAGGGAGTTTGAAAGTAATCTTGATAAAGCATGGGGAAGACAAGATTTGAAGTTTGATTATAAAACAAAAATACAGAATAGTAAAAATGTTGCGTCTGGTACCGCCGCCGCCAACACCGTGAACGACCGCAGCAGTGCAAGTTTTTTTTTTTTTTTTTTAAGAGACAATGAACGGAGGAAGGAAAAACACAGATAAAACAAAAAGGTCCATGTGCCTAAAGGCATCCTCCATTCATAAAATGTTTGTAACAACTGGATTTAAACATTTGTTGATTGTAAGTTTGTGGAAAGCAATTCGAGGGAAGTGAATTCCAAAGAGTAGTAGCTCTGGGGATAAATGAATTCTGATAAGCAGAAGTTCTGCATTGTGGAGGAGAAAGTGTAAATTCATGGGCGCTCTCAGCTGCCCTAGTTCTACGGGGAAAGATGTGGAGAGGCGGCACAATTGAAGCAAGTTCCTCGGAACAATTGCTGTGAAAATATCTGTAGAATAATGCAAGGGATGCAACGTTTCTTCGTATGGCTAATGTAGGAAGGTCCTGTGTGATTGCAGGGTTATTGATTAATCTAATGGCTTTATTTTGAATTTTGTCCAACTGCCTCAATGCAACCACTCCACTTCCACCCCGCAGAGGTGAATAGTAATCCATCTGAGAGCGCACATGACTTTTATATATTACGGCCAACTGCTCGTCAGTGAAGAATTCTCGAACTCTGTACAGGAGTCCCAGTTTTTTAAAGGCATTCTTAGCAATGCTTCTAACATAATGTGTCCAGCTCAAGTTAGTAGTTAATGTTACTCCGAGAATGTCAATACTAGGGGAAGTGGGAATATTTTCATCATTACAAAATATATGGGAGTCAGTGAGATTCTGTCGGTTAGAAAATTGAATGTACTTGGTTTTCTGTGCATTAAAGGAAACTAGATTCTCTTGTCCCCATTCATTAATTCTAGAAAGGTCCTGGTTCAGAGAAATTGCAGTGTTTATTTTTGAATTTATAAGATCGGGTTGGGTGAAAGAATTGGTAAATGTGAAGGAACTGTGGAGTGTTGAGTCATCTGCGTAGGAATGTATTGGATTATGAGTGGTAGATATGAGATCATTGATATGAATGAGGAACAGAGTTGGGGCCAAAACTGATCCCTGGGGAACACCAGCATTTATTGAGTGAAATTGAGAATAAAGGCCATCTACCATTACACATATTTTTCTGTTATGAAGATAAGAAGAAATTAGTGGAACTAATGATGCAAGGCCGTAGTGTGACATCTTCGACAGTAAGGATTGATGCCAGACTCTATCAAATGCCTTTGATATATCCAGTGCTATTGTATGTGTTTCACCATGTTGGTCTGTAGCTTGGTTGATTTGATGCGTAAGAAGGCAAAGAATGTCTGCAGTTGATCGACATCGTCTAAAACCATATTGCCTATCACTGATTAATTTATTATTCTCCAGATGCTTAATTATGTGATTATTTAATATAATTTCAAAAACTTTGCCAAGAGTGGAAGTTATAGCTATTGGTCTGTAGTTTGATGGATCTGAAGAGGCACCTTTTTTAGGAACTGGATGGATGTTTGCTTCTTTCCAGGGTACTGGGAAGCATGAGGTATGAGTACACAGACGGAAAATTTTGCCAATACAGGAGCGAGCACCAAGGAGCAATTCTTAAGTACTATTGGAGGAATTTCATCTGGACCAGGAGCCTTATCTACTGAGAGATTCTGCAAAATAGTTTTGACATGTCTGGTGTGGATCTTAAGTGAGGGAATTTCAGGTGAATTAAAATTAAGTACAGGGACATCTTGATTGATGTCATCTAAGGTTGAGTTGGTGGAGAAAATATCTGCAAGAAGGTTAGCTTTACCTCGTGGGTCACTTACAAGATTGCCAGTCGGAGATTTTAATGGTGGAATGGATGAAGCAGTAGTGAAGTTGGATTTGAATGAGTTAAGAGTAGACCAAAATATTTTGTTATCATTTGGATTATTTAGAAGTTTATTTGCCTGCTTATGGAGAAAGTTTGATTTAGTTAGGTTTAATACAGTTTTGGCATGATTTCTGATGTTTCTAAAGTAATTAAAGGCTTCATGTGTTTTTGATCTTGTGTATGCATTGTAGGCTATTGCTTTTTGTTCAGTTACTCTAGCACAATTATGGTCAAACCATTTAGGTGAATTAGATCTTTTACTGTACTTTTGATGAGGAATAAAAGTTTCCATTCCAATTTTTACAAAATCTTGTATGTGGCTCAAGGTGGAGTGTGCATCATTAGAAAAGAAAGAGGTCCAGGGAATATCAATAAAGAAACCTTGAAGACCCTCCCAGTCTGCCCTATCGTAATGCCATTTAGTCACCAAAACAGGTTCAGAGTGGGAAGGTGTGGTAGGTGATAGACAGGTGGCCTGTATCAGACAGTGATCAGAAGATCCAAGTGGGGACCTCACTGTAACATCATAATTTTCTGAATTGGTTGTTAAAAATAACCTCATGCTTCCCAGTACCCTGGAAAGAATAAGTACTGGTACTGAGCTGGATACACAGGGCTAGTTTGCCTTTTTCCAGAGGATCTACTGTAAGAAACTGTAAGAAAGTATGTGGAATAATCTACCAAGTGCTATAGTGGGGTCAATAACAATAGAGCTTCAACATAAAATTTGATAGGACGAGATGGGTTGGGTGTGAAAGGGATCTGCCGTGTGGGCCAATCGGCTCTCTGCAGACTCCCATTTTCATCTTGGTAGCATGTGTAAGGGATCTGCCTCATTTGTACCAGTGTGCAAATAAGAGAGAGAGAGAGAGATTGGCTGTGTAAGGGATAGATCTGCCTCTCTCGTAACAGAGTCGTAGATATGTGAAATAGGCTACCTAGTGCTATAGTGGGATCAAGAACAATAAAGAATTTCAAGATAAAATCAGATGGACATATGGACAAAATTGGTTGGATGTGAAAGGGATCTGCCTTTTGTGGGCCACTTGTCTGCAGATTCCCATGTTCATCTTAGTTGCATGTGTAAGGGATCTGCTTCATTTGTACCGATGTGCAAGCAAACGAGCGACAGAGAAACTGGGTGTGTAAGGGATCTGCCTCTATTCGTTTAGTAACAGAGTTGTAGATGTGTGGAATAGGCTACCAAGTCCTATAGTGGGATCAAGAACAATAGAGTTCAACATAAAATTAGATAGGACAAGATGGGTTGGGTGTGAAAGACTGCCACGGGTGTGTCTGGCCACCATTTACAATACCTCTACAGATGGGACCAAGAGAATCACCTCTACAGTACCTCACTTGAGGAGTGGAAATAATAGAAAAGGAATTAGGAGGAACAAAAGCATGGCCTGCAATATAGAAAAAGTCAAGAAGAGTGAATCAAAGAAAAACATTTATCATGCAGCCATGCAAGCCTTTTATATAAGAGTATAATCTTAAAATATAGAGAACAACCTGGTACATGTATTATTAGGGTAAGTGTTTTTATAGAATAATGATTGCCTTCACAATAAGGACAAAAATGAAATTCCCATACTACTATTCTGAGATAGGTCAAATTGAGTTCAAATTATCATCCAAATATAGCCTGACTGAAATTGAGGGAAGGTATGCAAACACGGTAATACCTTCCACTGGTTCAGCTTTTAGTGGGTAGAGAACAGTGTTGGCTATACTTTTCTATAGGACAAACCTGTCCCTATATACAGACCTATTTCATATGGACTTAATTATTTTAGAGTAAATTTAAGTAATTTGCTAAATGAACTAGACAAATACCGGTACTCAATTAGTTGCATTGTGAACACATCCAAACTAACTCTTCTATTGCAAATTTAATGGAAAAGCGTGGATACTCTCAACATATAACACAACCAACAACTGAAAATGGCACCCTAATTGATCATGTTTATGCTAAGAGATGAGGAAATATGAAGGTGAAAGTTATTCCCACATATTACAGTTATCATAGTGAATTTCCATTGAAATTTGAATGCCCCTTTTTGTATGTTTTTCCCCTTCTATTCTTATTCTGTCTAATTCGGTTGTCTTCCGGACGGCCTATCATATTGCCACCCTGGCCTGGCTAGTTTATTGGCTCCTGACTTTATTTGTGTCTATGGTCGCTGGTGCGGTCAAGCTGACTCGATTCCCCTCAGTGGTGTATTATGTGTGTATCTCTGTGTGATTTATTTCTTCCTTAGACCTGATTTCTCATTCTTCGCCCTTGATCACTTCTTAATTGGTGCTGCAGTGTAGCAGTTCTTGACTCACCCTTCGGCCCTACCCTATAAGAGGAACTCTGGTGCGGCTGAATTGGAGAAATGGTGAGAAATGTCTGCGTATCTTCACCTTCCTAGATTTGTTCACCTCTTGCCCTTCCCTACCTATCATATCTTGATTGGTTGTCCATCTTGATCTAATCCTTCAGGCCAGCCCTATAAGAGTTTTTTTGGGGAACTCAGTGGTCTGGTTAAACTCTTTTAATAAATATAATTTTAACCCTTAACCATCGGCGCTCGACATATGTCGAGTTAAAGAAAACGTGCCCATATGCGGGCCTCGACATATGTCGAGTGCAATTTTGAGCACGTAATGTGCTCTGAGAGAGAGCTGAGCGGTGCTAGGAGCAGAGATTGCTTCCTGACCGCTCGCCACCACCGCCGTGGGTCGACTGAAATTTATTACACCCTCCTCCACCCTCTCTCACTCGCTACACAGGGAATTATGTAAGGAAATTACCTTATTTTAGGGTTTTTGCACTTGTGTTGCACGATCGTTGCAAGAGAACCAGTGGTCGTAGAAGGATGGTTCGGGTGTCATTCGAAAGCTCTGTTTATGACCTTTCAGGGATAGATACTTGTATTATGCTCTGAGTCTTGTTTATGCATGAAAAAGAGCACGGAAACAACCCCATTTAGACATATAGACTGTAGACGGTAAACTTTGTGTGGGTAGCGAATTCGGTTTTAAAGTAATTTAAGAATAGACAGTTTTCAATGCTGCAGCCAAACTATTCCACCCATTTATATTTTTTTGGTATCAAAACGTTCGGAATCGCGAGCCTCACCCAACTATGTAAGCATGGCTTTGATCATCGGCGTAGTTTTTAACCCTTAAAAAGCGGCTCACCACTTAAGTCGAGTTAAATAAAGCTGGACTATGTGGCGGCGCTCGACATAGGTCGAGTGGCAATTTCAGCACGTAATGTGGCTGAGAGAGAGAGACAAGTGGTGGCAGGAGACTAGCGAGCGTATGACTGCTCCAGACCACCGCGGCGAACCTACTGACACAAATCTCAGCTCCCTCCTCCCTCTCTCACTCGCTACATACTCAATTATGTACCGAAAGTACCGAATTACCTGCTTTTTGCACTCGCGTTGCACGGTTATTGCAAGAAAACTATCCATCATACAAGGATCGTTATGGTGTCATTCGAAAGCTCTGTTTATGCCCTTTCAGGGATAGATACTTGTTTTACGTTCTGGGTCTTATTTAGGCATGAAAATGATCACGTAAACAGCCCTATTTTGGCTAAAAACACCCCGCTGGGCGGTACACATAAATAAACCGCATAGGCCGCTCGTAAGGTGTTAAGATGTGGAATTTTAAGTGGAATTCGAGTTTTTTTCAAGATTGCCGGAAAAAAACCCACGTGCAAAAGCAAAACCTTCTCTATAAAATTTGCGGAGCATTAGTAGGGGAGTGCGTATGCCAAAGCCCAGTCGTTTCCTGTGAGTGGGAGAGACGGTATTTAGGCGTCAAGTTTTTCGGGAAATCGGCTGCCACGGACCTGTTTGGCTGCCATGCCGGATGTTTAGCATATCAAAAGTTGCCCAATACAAAAACACACCTCTTGTGAAAGTTTGATCCCGATCCAATAAGCGGTTCTGGAGTTATTGCGTCGAAACCGGCGCGTAAGAAGAATTTGGATGAAATTCCAGGTTTGATGATTACAATAGGGGTTCCCCGTAGGGGACGAACCCCTAATAATAATAATAATAATTAAAGTTGCAAGCAACGTTGTGCGGGGTTCGAGCGGGGTTGCACGCAGGGTATTGTGTTGGATACAAGGGCTGTGCCACATATATCAAAATATCATGTATCTTATCGGGCATGGAGAAAGTACAGAAGGAATATAGTGTAGCCATTTTGGCTATGGCCACTTAGACCATTAAGGAGTGAGACCATTTTGGTTAAAGCTATTAATCCTGTAAGATTTGTTGTTGTTGTTGTTGTTGTTCCCTAAGCTGCCTGGCCGAACAGCCCCGAGTCCCTGAGGAAGGCCATGGCCACGATCGGGCTTTCCCACAGAGCTCTCAATGAGTGTAGATTGTGTTGTTGGCGTAAGTGGTTGTGTGAAATGCAGTCTTCTATGATGTGTTTAATGGTATGGGGTGCTGTGTTACATCCCGGGCAGGCGTCGACAACGGAGTCATCCAGTCTCTTCTGATAGCTCAGGAGAGCTGGATGGTGTCCGCATCTCAGCCTGGCCAAGTGGACTCTGTCCTCGCGAGGAAGGGAGGATTCGGAAGGATGGATTTCGGGAGGTCGTGCTTGCAGCTGCGTGTTGTCTGTGAGTGAGTGGATGGATCGGCGAGAGATATGAGTATGGATGTGCTTCTGGAAGTTGGTTCGGGGTGGGCAGGGAGGGAGAGAGGACAGTAATTGTGTGTGATACCGTGTGCTGGGTGTTGTTTTGATATTTCATGGTGTCTGTGGGTGTGTTGCCATGTAGTTTAGTGGGTGGTCTTGGTTCGTAGAGGCTGCTGCCAGGAATTGAGTGCCTCTCATGACCAGATGGTCTTTGACTTTGAGGATTTTGGTTTCTTGATGTAGGTGATCTGTGGGTGCAGTAGCTGTGCAGCCTGTAATGATCTTCAGGGCTTTGTTTTGAATAGTCTGTAAGGTCTTATGATGTGTTTCAGCTAGGTTAGAAGCCCAGGCTGGGCTTGCGTATTCCATCACTGATCTTATGTATTGTTTATATACTGTGGTGGTAGTTTCTTTGTTGTGTCCAAATTTTGTGTGAGCAAGTGACCTGAGGGCGTTAAGTCTGGGTGTCAGTTTCTTTTTAATGTTTGTGGTGTGCTGTTTGAATGTCATATGAGTATCATATGTTACTTCTAGGATTTTGTGTGTGTGTGTATGTGTTAGGGGTGTGTTGTTTATGGTGAGTTGAGGGATGTATTCGTGTTCTCCTGTCCAGCTTGTGAGCAGGGTTGCGGTGGATTTGGCTGGGGCTAGATTAACCCGTCCAGCCCCGGCTAGTTTTGTAATGTTTGTTCACCAGAACACGGCCGGTTTTCAAAAAATGGTTTTATTCCAGAAACAATAGCGAATGGGTTAGGAATGAAGGAAAAAACACGAAAAACCGCTCAAAAAGCTTAAAGAATGGTCCTACAGAGCCCCCGAAAACGTATTTTACAAGAGTAAAAAATTGAAGGCAATTACCCCAAAAAACCAGGTTATTGCGCGCTGACGCGCACGCACGTGGACTTTGAGAGTTTTCAACCATCGGGACGGATGCGTGGGATACGTACACAGTTCCCATACAAATCTGAGCCCTCTTGAGTGGCTACGCCTGAGGTTACGGTCGGCGCAATTAGGGTGACGCGCCAGGAGCGTCTCTGGGGCTGTGCGTTACATACATCGCTGACGCGTCAGGCGCGTCGCTGGGGCTGTACGGGTTAAGTCTGTTTGTAATGCACCAGCCATGTAGTGTGTTGAGATAGGGTTGAAGGAGATCTGTTGCTCTTTTTGGGTCATGGTGTGTGCATGTGAGTGTTATGTCATCTGCATAGGAGGCTAAGTTTATTTGGGGCGTATTGGATGTAGTTATATCGTGCATGTACAGATTGAAGAGTGCGGGCGATAGGACGGATCCTTGTGGGACTCCGTTTGGAAAGTTTCTGATTTTAGATGACTGACCGGCAAAAGATACGTGTGCACATCTGCCTGCTAGGAAGTTGGCCAGCCACCTTTTTGTGTTGTTGTGCATGTTTGTGTTGTAGATTTTGTTTGTTAGGTTGTGGTGGGGATGGCATCGAAGGCTTTACTAATGTCGAGTGTGGCTAATAGTGATCTGTGTGGTGGTCTAGCTGAGTTGATGCCATCAAAAGCTCTTTGTGTAAGGTCTGTGAGAAGAGTGTTTGTGGAATGCAGTGGCCTAAAGCCATGTTGTGTTGGAGCTAGGGGTAGGTCGGGTGTAATTAGTTGTAATACTAGGCGTTCCATGACTTTGGAGGGGGAGCAAAGGAGTGTGATGGGGCGGTGCGAGGAGGGTAGCGTGGGGTCTTTGTTGGGTTTGGGGAATGTGGTGATGAGACCGTGCTTCCAATTAACCCTTATTTAGCGGGGTCGGACTTAAGTCCGATACGAGAAAATTGGACTAAATGGCGGGGTCGGACTTAAGTCCGTGGGCGTATTCCCGCCCTAATTTAGGTGGAAAGCGAAACTTGGTGGTCAGGCGGTGTACTACAAGGGCTCACCCACACATCCCCACTGCGTGACCGTGACTAAGTGACCCTCAAGCAGCCATAATGGAAGGTCAAGATTTGCCCGTGTTCGATTCGGTGGCCGCCATCCCTAGTGCGTCGCGCCACCCTACTAACCACGCCCGGCTTACCACCCAGGAACTAGATATCATGCTGAACTCTTCAGAACTTTCTAATAAGCTGTTGGATGAAACCATCGAAGGTCTGGGTGAGAGTTTTGGTAGTGTGGATGACTCGGAAGACGAAAATAACCCGATCATAGGCTTTCACCTCAAGCATAATTTGCGTGGGGTGGATGTTGTGGTTGATATTGGACAGACCCTTGAGCAAATTAGAGACGTTCCTGACGAAGAACATACTGGTGTGGGTGTTGGTAAGTACAATTTATATTTTATAATTGCTTGAAAATGTGATTGCAAGCATTTTATCACCTTACGAGCGGCTGGTGGAGTATATTTCACTGTGCCGCCCAGCGGGTTTTTTTTTTAACCCTAAATGGGGTTGTTCCGTGCTCTTTTTCATGCATAAACAAGATCCAGAGCGTAATACAAGTATGTATCCTGAAAGTGCGTAAATTGAGCTTTCCAATGACACCCGAACCATCCTTTTACGATCACTGGTTGTCTTTCAACGATCGTAAAACACGAGTGAAAAAACCCTAAAATACGGTAATTTCCTTATATAATTCCCTGTGTGGCGAGCGGTCTTGAGGTAATGTATGCTCCTAATCACCGCTCCGCTCTCTCTCAGAGCACATTACGTCCTCAAAATTGCACTCTACAAGAAATTTCCTTTGCATTTTATAGCGTATTATTTGTAGGCCGTTCGGTAAATTTCTTACGGTAATACAAACAACGAAAGATTGAATATTTGTGCTTGGCATTATATGATTGTGGGGAACAGATGTAGGCCTACCGTATATATTATGTTTTCATATATATGATACATGTGTAACATTTTTATATTATCACGACTCTCTCTCTCTCTCTCTCTCTCTCTTTGTTTGTACTCCTTTGTACTCTCTTTGTCTGATGTAGGCCAGGGCACGCCCCTAACTAATCTCTTCCCTCTCAGGGGAAATCACACCTAGCAGATGTTTTTGACTTCCCCTCTCTCTCTGTCATTCTCTTCCTCTCTGGGTCTACCTATACTGCATTTGACATTGAAATTGCTTGAGAGTTTGATTGCAAGCATTTTATAGCGTATTATTTGCAGGCGTTCGGTAAATTTCTCACGATAACCAGGGTGTATGGTACATTTCTCACGATAATACAAGCAACAACGAAGCTTGGCGAAGATTGTGGTCTACAATATACCTTTTTATAATTGCATGTGACCTTGTAATTGCTTGAAAGTTTGATTGCAAGCATTTTATAGCGTATTATTTTCAGGCGTTCAATAAATTTGATAAATATATCAAAATAAGTCCTGTGGGACTATGAAATTGCTATTATTGGACAAGGACAATATTTTGTTCATCCCTCCACTGGAACATCAACAACAATGTCAACAACGTATCACCGTCGGCAATCGTAAGATTCAGAGTCGTAAAGATTCCAGGACGAGCTCAATAGAAAATGAATGAATGAAATGATTGAGTGTGCAGTACTGCCAATACGTATAGCGACTTCCGCTAGATCTAGAGACCTTTACTTCGATCTAGCAGCAATGACTTACACTAGCGGTTTTGTTTTGAAATTTCAGAACAATTTCGAAGTGATATTATATGGATTTTGCCAATTCATATTTCTAGTGGTATTTATCATGTCCTACATCTAACAATATATGCTAGCGGATTTAACTTCAATTGGTAACCCTCGCGCTCGAGTCGGCTCCAAGAAAATCGATAATGGTGGCACTTTAGTAAACAGGTGATAAACAAAACCGCATGCGGATCGGTTTGGTGTATCGGTATTATGGTAAGTTGGCTACCTACTATTGTTTATACGATATAGTAAGTAATGATAAGTAAATTAGTATATATTATATATAAAACAAAAACAAAATTCCTGCAAAGCAAGCGAAACAGAGAGAGAGAGAGAGAGAATGCAGAAATTTAACTGAAGAAAGAGTGAAAAAGATATAATAATACAGAAATATTACAAGCAAATAAATGAAATAGAGGGATTAGTTAGAGAAAATAATAATGAGAAATACATAATACGGATGAGGAAGAGGGG
The DNA here is from genome assembly GCA_032716605.1 of Paralithodes platypus. Classification (NCBI taxonomy): domain Eukaryota; kingdom Metazoa; phylum Arthropoda; class Malacostraca; order Decapoda; family Lithodidae; genus Paralithodes; species Paralithodes platypus. Next base: position 29,445,661 of record CM064547.1, read on the forward strand.
AAGCGAGCGAGCCAGAGAGAGAGAGAGATACAGGAGTGAGAGAGATTAGAGAAAATAGAGAGATTGCAAGCATTTTATAGCGTATTATTTGCAGGCGTTCAGTACATTTCTTACGGTAATACAAACAATGAAAGATTGAATATTTGTGCTTGGCATTATATGATTGTGGGGAACAGATGTAGGCCTACCGTATATATTATTTTTTCATATATATATGATGCTGCACATCCCTCATACGAAATACCATTCCGACCGTATAGAGAGAATACAGAAACTGAACTGAAGAAAGAGTGAAAAAGATATAATAATACAGAAATATTACATGCAAATAAATGAAATAGAGGGATTAGTTAGAGAAAATAATAATGAGAAATACATAATTATACGGATGAGGAAGAGAGAAAGGGATCACAAGAGAGGGAAAGCGAGCGAGCCAGAGAGACAGACAGACAGACAGGAGGAGTGAGAGAGATTAGAGAAAATGATAATGAGAATTACATATACGGATGAGGAAGAGAGAGAGAGACAGAGCGCGCGAGAGAGGGAAAGCGAGCGAGCCAGAGAGAGAGAGAGAGAGAGACAGACAGACAGACAGGAGTGAGAGAGAGAGAGAAAGAAAGAGAGAGAGAGAGAGAGAGAGAATACAGAAATAAGGAGAAATAAGAGAAAAATAAGACCGATTACCGAAGGAATAGTAGACGCGCGAGAGGCCTAAGTCAGGCCAAAGCGAACGCAACCGAACGCGCCCGGGAAATAGACCAAAAAGTACCTCCTCTTCCTCACCTCTTTCCACCCTTCACACTCATTCATAACATCCATTCATAGACTTATATGGGGAGACGAAGAGTTGCTCTTTCCAAAAATGATAGTTTCGTTCGCATTGGAACCATAGTAACGGCGCTAGGGCGAGTGAAATTGAGCGAATATTTCGGGATTATGCCCGCTGAGCGGTACAGTGTAAAATACCTTACCACCCGCTAAATAAGGGTTAATGTCTGGTATTGTGTTGTGTGAATAACTGTAGTTTGATATGTTAGTGAGTGCTTGTATGCCTTGTGGTCCCAGGTGTCTAAGGTGTATGTTGCTTATGTTGTCTAGGCCACAAGCGGGTGAGTGCTTGAGATTGTTGATGATATGCTTTGTCTGGTGATTGGTGAAGGGTGTATACTGTATAGTCAGGGTCTGTGGGAATTGTCTCTTACGTCGGATGACACGTCGGTCGTCTTTGTGAGGTTTTAGGTGGCTGACATGTGAGAAGTGATTGATGAGAGTGTTTGCTTGTTGTTTACATGAAGGAGTAGAGTCTGTTGTTGTGATTGCAGCATGTGATTGTGTTGTGTTGCTGTTGGAAAGTGTGATGCTGTTTAGTGTTTTGTAGAGTTTTTTGGAGTTTGTTTTGTGATCAAGTGTTTGTAGGAAGTGATTCCAATTTAGTTTTTGTTGTTCTTGTATTTTGTTGTTAGTTTGGGTGTTGAGTGCTTGGATTTGTTGTGTGATGTCTTGTGTGTGGGGTGCTGGGGAGTGTTTCAGTATGTCACGTTGTCTGATGAGGTTTTGAATTTCTGGTGTGAAGTTGGGGTAGTGACTTTTTCTGTTACCTCTTGGAATGTGTTTCTTGTCAGCGTTTTGGATAGTTTTATTGAGTATGTGTACAGCATTGTTGATGTTAGTGATGGGTGTACTGTTTAGAGTTGTGAAGTGTTGTTCTGTCTCATTTTTTTTTTTTTTTTTTTTTTGTGAATGCTTCCCAGTTAGCTCTTTTATAATTGGTGTATGTGTGTTTGTGGCTAGCTGGGGTAGGTCTGGTTTTGGTGGTGATAATGATCGGGAGGTGGTCAGAGCCTAAGGTTCTGATCACCCTCCAGGATGTTGTGGGGGCGAGTTCTGGGGAGCAAAAGGTGATGTCTGGAGATGATGGGTTATAGAGGGCTTGGTGAGGAATATGGGTATGTTGATGGATGTCGTTAAGGATGATGAGGTTATCAGTTTGGTTTTGTAGTACCAGCCCTCTGTCTGTGTCGGGGTTGTCGACAAACCAGGCAGACGTCTTGGCATTGAAGTCACCACCCAGGATAAAGTGTGGGGTGTTTGTGATGTGTTGTAAGTGTGGTCTGTATTCATTTGGTACTGTAGGGGATGTTTGGGGAGGGATGTATGTGTTTATGATGGTTATGTTGGAGTTGTTGCCAGTGCATATTTTAATTGATTGTATTTCTGTTGTGTTATCATTTGGGGGGAGGAGGGATTTGGTTTGTACACTAGTAACTATGTATGATATTTCTTTGTGTACCAGGGTGATGAGTCCACCGCCTCCGCCGACAGCCGGGTCATGTCTGATGGTGGTGAAATCATGAAATGTGTGTGTTTTTTGTGTTGTGCGGAGTTTTGTTTCTTGTAAGATGGCAAGGGTGTATGTTGTGTTGTTTGATGAAGTGTGAGAGTTCGTGTTTCTTTGTGTTGATGTCATCTATGTTCAATTGGAGAATGTTAATGTTATGTGCACGATGTATTTTGGGTGCTGCTGCACGAGGATGGGGTGGGGGTGAGGCAGGGGGTGGGGGTAGGGCTGAGGGAGGGGCTGGGGGTTGGGATGGGTGAGGTGGGGGTGGGGATTGGGAGCAGGAGATGGGGGTTGGAATGGATTAGGATGGAGTGTGGTGTGTTGAGTTGAGGATGTGGATGGTATGGAAAGGTTAGGTGGGTTAGGGAGGAGAGGTGGACGGGTTTTAGTGGGGGGAGTGGATGATATGGGAAGGTTAGGTGGGTTGGGGAGGAGAGGTGGACGGGTTTTAGGCGAGGGATTTGACTGGGAGAGGGAGGGGCATGAGGAACAGGTCCAGGTGTTCGTGTAGTGTTTCTTGGAGGCAAGTGTTGTGCAGGTGAAGTGGGTCCAGTTCTTGCATGAATTGCAGAGAACTGAACCCTTAGTGTGTCGACTCAAAGTGATGGGTTTTGAGCAAGTTGGACATATGTATGTGTAGGTGGGTCCTGGGTTGCTCTAAATGTCTCCTGCTAGAAGAAGTCTTCGAGAAATTACAGCTGGAGAGTCATTTCTCGGTGTAGGAAAAACTGTGTGATGTGTGTGTGTGGTGTGAGAGGTGTGGAAATTCCCGGCGCGACCGAAGCCGCTCCAAGGACTCCTGTACGAGTAGGCATAATTGCCCGAAATTGCCTTCATTCCCTGCTCATTTTCATGAATAAGCAAATGCCAGAGCGTAATACAATTATGTATTCGTGAAAGTACGGTAATAGCTTTCAAATTACTCCTGAATCATCCCTGTACGACGTCTGGTTTTCTTGTAAGGATCTTGCAAACGAAGGGCAAAATTGCTAAAAATTACCAAATCCGATAGGCAAAATCGCTAAAAATTACCAATTATTTTCTGTTTTCGCTATGTGTGACGCTGCACATAAGAGAGCTCTCTCTCACACAAACCTCAGTGTCGTGGCGGGGCCTGTAGGCTCCGGCTGACGTCCATCCGTGCTGCTTGCAAAAGCTGGCCTGGTTCACAGGCTACAAAATAGCCGGAAAATCATCTCCGTCATATGAGGGGCCCCGCGGGAATTGGGTTAAGAAGTGTGGTTGTTTTGATTATTTGATAGGGTCACCATAAGGGTAATGGTGTGGCATTTTTTCTGTACAGAAGCTTGGCCTTTTTGGTTGGGGCTTCTTAGGAATGTGACCTTTTTCGTTAGCCATGGAGAAACTGCAGAGGTACAAATTATTATAAGCAACCTCATGTTAAAAATATCTTATATATTTTTGTTTAGCTTTACTTGGCATTCGTCTTCCTCTATGTATCTAGCAATTTAACCCCCTCAAACTCCTTATGACGCGATGGTGTGGTAATTACCCCGGGCCAAAAAGCTCTAAAAGACGATCGAGTGATAACTCAAGCGAGCTTGAAATACGCAGGCGTTTCATTCATGGTCACCCCTTCGGGGATCAAGGTGTCCGGCAATATATACCGGTAGGCTATAGATAAATTCATTTTTTGGCTATTTCTTCCATTTTATTTATCCTGTTAAAGTGCTTGATTGATTTTTGTGCTAATGTAGTTAGTATTTGGTGTAATTTTACATATTTCAGCTAAATCTGAAGAGCACATGCAATTTATTTGTGCATGTTCAGTAAGTATTGCTGGGGAAAGGGTTAACGTATTCATCTTTTGGGGTATTTATTCAATGTTTTTATCATGTTTCTGTGATTGATTGAGTTTTGTGCTAATGTAGTTGGTATTTGGTATAATTTTACATATTTTAGATAAATCAGAAGAGCACATGCAATATATTTGGGCATTTTCAGGCAGTATTGCTGGGGAAATGGTTAACATACAGTATTCATCATAGGAAGGGAAGAGGATGTGTAGCTCATTGCCCTGAAATATGTTGTGGAGAAATATCTTGAGAAGAGACAAAAGTTGTATGCTGCCTTCATGGACTTGGAGAAGGCCTATGACAGAGTTGATAGAGAAGGTACCGGTATGTAGAAAGTACTTGGAATATACGGAGCAGATAGCAAGTTGCTGAAAGCAGTGCAAAGCATGTATGAGGGTGCAAAGGTGTCAGTATGTGTTGAGAATGAACAGAGTGAGTTCTTTGATCTGAATTTTGGGTTAAAGAAAGGGTGTGTGATGTCCCCGTGGTTGTTCAATATATACTGTACTGTATATGGATGGACTCATAAAAGAAATGCAAGGATGAGCAGTGGATGTTGGTGTACCGCTAATAAGGGAAGGCAACGAGTGGAATGACAGAGTTGATAGAGAAGGTATGTGGAAAGTACTGAGAATATATGGAGTAGATGGCAAGTTGCTGAAAGCAGTGAAGAGCATGTATGAGAGTGCAAAGGTATCAGTACGTGTGAAGAATGAACAGAGGGAGTTCTTTGATCTGAATGTTTGGTAAAGCAAGGGTGTGTGATGTCCCGATGGTTGTTATACAGTATATGGATGGAGTCATAATAGAAATACAAGGAAGAGCAGTGGATGTTTGTGTACTGCTGTTTGCTGACGATATGAATGGGAGTTGCAGGGTCTGGTAAATATGTTTGGAACAGTGTGCGAAAAATGGAATCTGAAGGTAAATGCGGGGAAGAGCAAGGTTATGGTCTTCGAAAGGGGTGAAGCCAAAGAGTGTGAGGTGAAGTTGAATGGTCAGGCTATGGAGATTATCAGCTCATTTAAGTATCTTGGCAGTGTACAGAGTAAAGATGGGAGTATGGATGAAGAAGTGTGGGAGAGGGTGCAACAGGGGAAGAGGGTTGTAGGAATGCTGAAAGCAGTAACATGAAATAGGGTGGTCAGCATGGAACTGAAGAAGTCCTTGCATGACAGTGTGGTAATCCCGACACTGACTTACGGAAGCGAAGCACGGACGTTGTTGGAGAGATTCAAACCAAGAGTGAAAGGGATGGAAATGAGTTACTTGAGAAGTGTGTGCAGAGTTACATGGAGGGATAGACAAATGAGGAAGTACGAGAGAGGTGTGGTGTGAATGTACTGGAAAGTGCGAAAAAGAACACCTTGAGATGGTTCGGCCATGTGGAACGTATGGGAAGCGAGAGAATGACTAAGAGAGTGTACGAGTGAGGTGGAAGGACAGAGGGAGAAATAAACCGAGAGAGAGGTGGAAGGATGGAGTTAAGAAGTATATGCGTGAAAGCAGTGCTGGATGGGAAGAGGGGCGTCGTCTGACTGGGGACAGAGGTGCATAGGGGTGTTTCGTTCGTGGCCAATCCTTCGGGGATCAAGGCGTCCATCAATAGATAGATAGATAAATTCATCTTTAGGGCTATTTCTTAAATTTTCTTTATCCTCTTAGTGTACTTTATTAAAAAATTTGGTAATGTAGTTGGTAATTGGTGTAATTTTACATATTTCAGATAAAGGATGTCAACAGAATAACAAATGATGAGCTGAAGAGACGTTTAGGTATAAAGAGTATTAGCGAGGAGATGCGTACAAGTAAACTGGGATGGTATGGACATGTGGAGAGAATGGATGAACAAAATTGGGTGAAAAGATGCAGGTCTGCGATTGTGGAGGGAGCTGCACCAAGGGGTGGACCGAGTAAGACCTGGGATCGGACTATACGTGCCGATCTCAAATCCAAAAACTTGACAAGTAAAGCATCCCTTAACAGGGTTGCCTGGAACGCCGCCATTAGGAAAAGAGACTGAAACTGCACATCTGTGTGGAGCACTCAGTCTTAAAATGTTATGTACATATGTATGTATAAATCTGAAGAGCACATGCAATCTATTTAGGCATTTTCAGTCAGTATTGCTGGGTAAAGGGTTAACATATTAATCTTTTGGAGTATTTCTTCCATTTATTTATCCTGTTAGTGAGTTTTATTGATTTCAGTGCTACTGTAGTGGTATTTGGTGTAATTTTACATATTTTAGATAAATATGAAGAGGACATGCAATATAATTTGGCATTTTCAGTCAGTATTGCTGGGGAAACGGTTAGCATACTGTAGTCATCTTAGGAAGGGAAGAGGATGTGTAGCTCAGATTTTTGCCCGGAAATGTGTTGTGGAGAAATATCTGGAGAAGCGACAAAAGTTGTATGCTGCATTTATGGAGTTGGAGAAGGCCTATGACAGAATTGATAGAGAAGGTATGTGGAAAGTACCGGTACTGAGAATATACGGAGTAGATGGCAAGTTGCTGAAAGCAATGAAGAGCATGTATGAGGGTGCAAAGGTGTCAGTATGTGTGGATAATTATCAGAGCGAGTTCTTTAATCTGAATGTTGGGTTAAAGCAAGGGTGTGTGTGATGTCCCCATGGTTGTTCAATATATACCGGTACAGTATATGGATGGAGTCATGAAAGAAATACAAGGAAGAGCAGCGGATGTTGGTGTACCGCTGATAAGGGAAGGAAACGAGTGGAAGTTGCCTCAACAGTACAGTACCGGTACTACTGTTGCTGACAACACAGTTCTGATGAGCGATAGTGAATGGGAGTTGCAGGGTCAGGTAAATATGTTTGGAACAGTGTGTGAAAAACGGAATCTGGAGGTAAATGCTCGGAAGAGCAATATTATGGTCTTTGAAAGGGGTGCAACCATAGAGTGTGAAGTGAGGTTGAACGGCTATGAAGAATGTCAGCTCATTTAAGTATTTGGGCAGTGTGTTGAGTAAAGATGTGAGTAGGCCTATGGATGAAGAAGTGTGGGAGAAAGTGTAACAGGGGAAGAGCGTTGTAGGAACTCTGAAAGCAGTAAGAAGAAATAGGGTGGTCAGCATGGAAGTAAAGAAGTCCTTGCATGACAGTGTGGTAATCCCGACATTGACTTATGGGAGGGAAGCATGGACGTTTCTGACTGGGATTGATCATTGATAATCATCGGTTATGCTAGTTGGAAAATTAGTGGGGTAGAATGTAGAGTTCGGGTGTACTGCCAGCCTTGTTTACACTACGTGGAGCGGCGGCGGACGCTGGCCATCATGTTCCCGTCTATTTGACTGCTCTTGGATACAATAATAGGTTGAGGGGGGTCACCCCCCCCATGACATATTGTCATCATCATATATATTGCCAGCAGGAGGCATATAACCGAAAAAAACGCCTTCAAAATAGACGCGAACTAAATTCTGGTTCACACATAGCCGAGTCGGTGGGCGAGTCCAACACGAGTGATGAAATTTTGCTATTCAGCAATGACTCGTCGATACTCCTCAACACTCGTATAGACTCGTGTTACGCTCGTGTATACTCTTTGTTTACTCGACACACTCGTGGGTACTCGCCACGGGGTCCAAAAATGTCATGCATGCATGAAATGTTTGGGCCCCGTGGCGAGTACCCACGAGTGTGGCCTAAATACGTGTAGACTCGTGTACATACGTGTTAACTCGTGTTTGACTCTGAATAACTCTTCGTTATTCGTGTTAACTCGTGTTGACCCGTGTAAACCCGTGTAACACTCTTTGGTGATTCGTCGCTTTTCGTCATCATTTCGACGTTGACGAAGAAACACGTGTCTACACGCAACAACACGTATGTAACACACATGTAACACGTATCAACAAGAGCAGAAAGCACGAATGTGAGTGCCAAAATTTGGTGCCCCCATGATGCCAGAGTTTACACGATTCAAACACGAGTAAACAAGAGTAAACACGATCCACACGGAAAAAAACACGAGTGTAACACGAAAAAGCAAGTGTCATTTGAAATACCGTTATTTCAAAAATGTAGGACGAATCAACGAGAGTTTACACGAGTTTACACGGATGTAACATGAGTCAACACGTGTGCAACATGACAGAAGATTAGTGACAGATTAAATTATAGTAAAGCTGATTATGTGTCCTTGAAAAGATGTTTAGAGGGAGTAGATTGGGATCTTATTTTGAAGGAACAGGACGTGCAAGGTAAATATAGTAGATTCCTCGAAATTTATAGAGTAGGAACCAATCTGTTTGTCCCAAGATATAAAACTGGAAATTTTACTAAGCAAAAAGATTGGTTTAATTTGAAATGCAAAAGAGCTTTGGGTAGGCGTGATGCAGCTTGGGCTAGATTAAGAAGAAGGAACACTGAGAGTAATCGGAATAAATATAAACAGGAGAGGAATAGATATGTTAACATAATTAGGCAAGTTAAAATGAACTATGAGAAGAACAGTAAATAAATGTGAAAGTGACCCTAGATTATTTTATAAATATATAAACAGTAAGTTGAAGGTAAAGAAACAAATTACTAAATTAAGAGTTGATGCTAGGACGTATGAAAATGTATCGGACATGTGCGAGGTAATGAATAACAAATTGGGGTCAGTTTTTACTAGAGAGGAAGGTTTTGACGAACCACAGGCGGGAGTACTGGAGAGTGGTCTTAGTAAGATTGAAATAACTAGAGATGAGCTGTTATCTGTGATGAGAGGACTTGAAGTAAGGAAAGCTATGGGACCGGATCATGTGTCTGCCTGGGTTTTAAAGGAGTGTGCAGAGCAATTAGTGGAGCCAGTGAGGGACATAATTCAAGCTTCCTTAGATAAAGGACAGGTTCCTGTAAATGGAAAAGAGCTAATATCATTCCGATATACAAGAATGGAAACCCTGAGGACCCTCTAAACTATAGACCAGTTTCACTTACTAGTATTGTATGCAAGATTTGTGAAAAGCTAATTAGGAAGAGATGGATGAAAATGTTGGAGAGAAAGAAGATAATAACCCCAAAGCAATTTGGATTCAGAGAAGGGACATCTTGTGTTACCAGTTTGCTATGTTATTACAGTAGGGTGATAGATGTACTCCAAGAAAGAGGCGGATGGGTGGACTGCGTCTACTTAGACCTTTCCAAAGCATTCGATAAGGTACCACATAAGAGATTGTTATCTAAGCTTGAGATGCTAGGATGTGTCAGGGGGAGTTTGCTGAAATGGATGGAGAGCTATTTAACAGATAGGGAAATGAGGACCAACATTAGAGGAACTTACTCATCGTGGCGGAAAGTTGAGAGTGGTGTGCCGCAGGGATCTGTGTTGGCACCTCTCATGTTCCTTATGTACGTGAATGACCTGCCGATAGGCATAAACTCCTACATGTCAATGTTTGCAGATGACGTAAAAATTATGAGACAAATAACAAATAAAAGTAGTTGTGAGGAGCTGCAAGGGGATTTAGATAAAATATACGAATGGAGCACCAAGTGGAAAATGAAATTTAGTATAAGTAAATGCCATGTGTTAAATATGGGAAGAAGTGTGAATAGACCAAATTGGGAGTACAGGATGGGATATAATATAATTAGCAAGGTCGAAAAAAAAAGGATTTAGGGTTGATTATACAAGATCATTTGTCGCCAGAGAAACATATTAACAAGCTCTTTAGCGGAATGTATGCAATGGCCGGGAATATGAAAATTGCTCTGAACTACTTGGATGAGACCATGGTAGCGAAAATTATGAAGAGTATGATTAGACCAAGATTGGAGTATGCAGCAGTGGTGTGGTCCCCGCATCTAAAGAAGCATATTCACAAGTTAGAAAGAATCCAGAGAGCAGTTACTAGATTGGTTCCAAGTCTCAGAGAACTGCCATATGAAGGGAGGCTAGACAAATTAAATCTACCGAGTCTAAAAGAGAGGAGAGAGGGGAGACATGATAATGATGTACAAATGCACCCGGGGGCTGGAGAGGCTGGATAGGGAGGATATATTAATTATGGATACAGGAATAACTAGAGGCCACAGCTACAAAGTAAAAAGACCTACCTGCAAGAACGATATCAGGAAGTTTAGCTTCCCCTATAGATGTATTGACAAATGGAATGGGCTGGAGGAGGAGGTGGTAGGGGCAAGGAATATCCATATTTTCAAGACAAAATTGGATAAAAAGTAGACTGAGAGACGGGACAACACGAGCTTACCTCAACTCCTGTAAACTACAATTAGGTAAATACAATTAGGTAAACAGAGATCCAACGAGAGTCAACGCATTGTCTTTCGTGTTGATCCGTATAACAATCGTGTTGATCCGTGTAACAATCGCGTTGACTCGTGTTAGACTCGTCCATACTCTTTGTTTACGTGCCCTGGAATGTGGCCATTATTTTTCAAATTTTTGACACTCGTGTTAGGTTCGTGTTACACTCGTTTTGACTCTCAGTTACTCGTACAGACTCTTGCATGAACACGTTTTGACTCGTATTGACTCGAGTTAACTCGTGTTACACTCTCCTTGACTCATGAGCAATTGCTACTCGCGGCTGACTCAGCCTCCAGCGACGGCGATAATCGACGAGTGTGACTCGTGTTGGGCTCGCGCACCGACTCGGCTATGTGTGAACCAGCCTTTAACCACGGTGATCGACATATGTAAACATGACGGCGGCGGTGTCGGCGTCGGACACTTGCGATAATGTTCCTGTCTATTTTGAATGCCATTGGATACAATAATATGTTGAGGGGGGCCTTTGCCCCCATGACTTGTTGTCATCATCATATACTGTATATTGCCAGTAGGGGGCAAACAACCAAAGAAATTGCCGCAAAGCCCTCCCCTCAACATATTATTGTATCCAATGGCAGTCAAAATAGACGGGAACATGATCGCAAGTGTCCACCGCCGCCGCCGCCGTCATGTTTACATGGTCGATCGCCGCAGTTACTATAAGTTCGCGTTTATTTTGAGTTTTTGACGACGATTTTTTTTTGGTTAGGCCTATTTGCCCCCTGCTGGTAAATTATATGATGATGACAATATGTCATGGGGGGTGTTTGCCCCCCTCAACATATTATCGTATCCAACAGCATTCAAAATGGACGGAAACATGATGGCAAGCTTCCATCGCCGCTCTGCGCAGTGTAAACAATGGTGGCGGTACGCCCGAACTCTACATTCTACCCGGCTAGGCCTATATTATAGGCTACAATAAATAAGTAGGCTAGGCTATTTTATCTATAGGCTAGGCCTAGTCTAATATTACAATTAAGGTAGCATTCAAGCTGACTACAGCAGGACTTACCCTTGACCAGGTATAGGCTATCCTAGTGTTTACTAGGCCAATACCCCTTTGAAAGGACATTAGCCTAGCCTAACCTAACAACCTTACCTAACCTATTATAGTAGGCTATTATGGGTGGGGGCTGCCCCCACACCCCGATTTTTGGTGTATTTGTCTATTTTGTCTGTGAAGTGGGAATTTTTTCAATTTGTCGATAACGAAAATCCTCCATGCGGACTATAGCCTATGGAGAAAAATATGGCGAATCTATTGTTGCCTATTATCTCTAATAAATTGTTTCTCATAATGCTGCAGTAGTGTCGTTTAAAATACCAACTATTTAATTGTCTGGCGGGTGCCCAACCCCGAAATGTGTTGAAATAGGGGAGCTGTCTCACCGCCAAAGGCGGCTTTCTAGGGCCTTTCCTAGCTGATGCTGAGAGGATCGGGTTCTAGTCATGTGGTGATGGGCTGGTCTATCAGAGTGAGAACTGAGCGATCTCTGCCATACCCATAGCTTACTCTGACTGTTCCTTTTACTTATATATTTTCTAGATCTCAAGTGACAGCGTCTCTTCCGTGGATTGACCTCCCAATTTACCAAGATTGGAAGCCAAAGCGTCACATTTATCCTTTGCCCCTCAACTTTCTCTTCATAATTGCTGAGGGTCACAGGGCCCTGGGTGGGGCTTTGGTTTCTCGGGCGTTTCCGCACCCTCCTCAGCTCCCCGCCATGGAGTGGCTTCGGTCACCCAGGCTTTATTGTGGTAAGCAGGGAGGGTTCTGTGGGGGCGCTCGGTTATGGCCTTAGCTTTGCTCGGGGCCTTGGGGCTGTTCGGCCAGGCAGCTTAGGGAACAACAACAACAACAACAACTATTTAATTGTGTGCCTTTAAAAATTACCTAAATTAGGCTATAGGCTACAGGAAGATTAGAAGAATCTTTAAGAAAGACTAGGTTAGGGTTATTGTCATGCCAAAGCTAGATTATAGCCTAAATATAAAAGGAAGTGAATAAAATGAAATATGCCGAAAAAAATCGCCGTCAAAATAGACGCGAAGTTAACCGCGGCGATCGCCCTGTGTAAACATGACAACCGTACACCCGGTAACTACATCCATTAAGATACTGTGGGACACAAAATCTGTTGAGGGGGTCTCTGCGGCTCTGCCCCCCCACATCGGCCCGTCACGTATTATGATGTACGGTAAGTCATCATCATCTGTGCTAATTCATAGGATCCCCAATTAAGGACAAAGTCAATTAACAGACGAAATAAGCTCCCAAATTACAATAACATAGCGGCCCGCCGTTTATGGGCGACTTTTTACACGTCATTTTAAATGTTACTTTCCTGCCCTGGTCTAGGCCTAATAGATTTTTCCAAAGAATCAAACTTAAATTAAAAGGAAGTAGCCTAGCCTACAGTTTATAGGAAGGCTATTCCAACATGCATTCCAGAACTTAGGCTAGCCTAGGCCTAGGCTATATGAAAATTTGTGGGTGGTCTGCCAAAAAAGAATCACTAGGCCTATTAGGCTATGGGTAGGTTAGTATGGGGTGCATTTTTCAAATCTTCTGAACTCTTAGGCCTAGGTTAGGCTAAATTAAAACTCACAAAATCTGAGTAAAACCAGCACTAGAATTTTGTCTTGTGTTGTCTTGGGTGTTAAGGGCATCCTCAGACGAATACTCGCTCGCTCCGGCCCTACCGTAGTCGTGGAGATCCTATGTCACAATTAAATTAGTTTATAGTTAAGGTTAAAATTCACCACCGTGTCACTTTCACTCCAGGTCATTCGTAGAACCGTAACACTGTAAAGGCAACAACACCAATAGCAGGTCATCAGGTGGCGAACCAGAGACCTACAAACCGCAGTACTTGGGCCAGAGCAATGTCTTGAAGCGAGGTGCTCTTATCAACCAACCCCAGATAATCCAGTAGGAGCTGTCGGAAGGAATCCGTCTTTGAAGCCAGAAAGGGACGCCCATCCACATGCTCAGTGACGGGACGAGGCGAGGCTTAGGGGGCATATGTAGGACGACCAGATGTAGGATGTGGAGGGCAAGAGGTACCGTACGACGATACATGGGATGCGGAGACTGCAGAGGGAAGAGCTCGTCAAAGTCATACGGTTCCTCAGGACCTCAACAATAACCGGGGGACGGCCGGTGCGGGCAATGGTCGATCGCCATAGTTAACCCTTAAAAAGCGGCTCACCACTTAAGTCGAGTTAAATAAAGCTGGACTATGTGGCGGCGCTCGACATAGGTCGAGTGGCAATTTCAGCACGTAATGTGGCTGAGAGAGAGAGACAAGTGGTGGCAGGAGACTAGCGAGCGTATGACTGCTCCAGACCACCGCGGCGAACCTACTGACACAAATCTCAGCTCCCTCCTCCCTCTCTCACTCGCTACATACTCAATTATGTACCGAAAGTACCGAATTACCTGCTTTTTGCACTCGCGTTGCACGGTTATTGCAAGAAAACTATCCATCATACAAGGATCGTTATGGTGTCATTCGAAAGCTCTGTTTATGCCCTTTCAGGGATAGATACTTGTTTTACGTTCTGGGTCTTATTTAGGCATGAAAATGATCACGTAAACAGCCCTATTTTGGCTAAAAACACCCCGCTGGGCGGTACACATAAATAAACCGCATAGGCCGCTCGTAAGGTGTTAATATAAGTTCGCGTCTATTTTGACGGCGATTTTTGTTTTAGTTAGGCTAGGCCTAGGCTATTTGCCCCCTGCTGGCAATATATATGATGATGACAATATGTCATGGGGGGTGACTGACCCCTCAACATATTATTGTATCCAACGATCTCTAACCTCTGTATCTCAAAAAGGGCTAGAGCAAATTGGCTGTAAATTTCCACATCTAGGCTATTCCTTGACAGATTTTCTCCCTCCAATTAACACCTTACGAGCGGCCTATGCGGTTTATTTATATGTACCGCCCAGCGGGGTGTTTTTAGCCAAAATAGGGCTGTTTACGTGATCATTTTCATGCCTAAATAAGACCCAGAACGTAAAACAAGTATCTATCCCTGAAAGGGCATAAACAGAGCTTTCGAATGACACCATAACGATCCTTTTATGATGGCTAGTTTTCTTGCAATAACCGTGCAACGCGAGTGCAAAAAGCAGGTAATTAGCCACTTTCCCGATACAATTCCGTATATAGCGAGTGAGAGAGGTAGGAGGGAGGTGAGATTCGTGTCAGTAGGTTCGCCGCGGTGGTCTGGAGCAGTCATACGCTCGCTACTCTCCTGCCACCACTTGTCTCTCTCTCTCAGCAACATTACGTGCTGAAATTGCCACTCGAGTTATGTCGAGCGCCGCCACATAGTCCAGCTTTATTTAACTCGACTTATGTGGTGAGCCGCTTTTTAATGGTTAATATGTATTAGCATAAATTCAGCCTAGTTTAGCCTATAAAACAAAAACTAACATTTGTTTAGCCTAGGCCTACATATAAAAAGAAAAACCCCACTCGTACTGCAATTATAAGCATAAATATGAGTATCAAAGTTACAAAGCAAATGTTTTTGTATAAAATAAACCATAACATTTTCATCTTTCAACTGTTGAGGTCATAAATATAAAAAAATCTGATACATTAGGAAAAAATGCGTTAAGAGTTGTGTTAGCGGGTCTATCGTCCCCTTTATTTACATAGTCGCATGCTCGCAGTTACATTCGCGTCTAATTTGACTGTGGTTATTTGCCCCTGCTGGTGATATAGATGATGATGACAATAAGTCATAGGGGGATAAAGCCCCCTCAACCTATTATTGTATCCCATGGCCAGGCGTTGGGTAAATTGTTTTGTTACCGGCCGGCGGATTGAGTGTGGCTTTACCCCAGGGTGTCAAACGAGAGCCGAGTCCAATATGTATTGTCTTTATTATTGTATAGGGCCTAGGCCCATGTCAAGATAAAATTATGGTTTATAGTTTAAATTATGTCTTTGGAAGTGATAAAGTGGCCAAAACAATGCTATTCCAAGTTAATTTTCTTGTATTCCTTCTCATATTCATTCGAGTCTCCACACAAAATTGCTTCGGTTTGACACCCTGCTTTATCTCAGCAGTTAAATTAGAAGCGAATGTAGGCCTAACCACGAGCGTGCGACTAGGCTATATAAACAAAGCTTTTGGTATGCCCACAACTACAACTCTTACCAAAACTGGGAGTCATCAAGGAAGGCACAATTTATTCCAGTGGGAGAAAATCCAGTGAAAATGAGTCAACCAATTAGTGTAATAAAGAAGAAAATGGACGAAGACAATTTTAAATCTGAAGATATGTGGATGACAAGTTTAGTTGATAAATACAAGAATCGACCTAATGAACAAATGCTTGATACCATGTGCCTAGCCTCTTTCTGTTCAGAATTCCGAATTATGGCCAAATCCGAGAAACCCAGTGCAGTAAAAAGAAACCATAAGAATCCTGTCTATAAATTACAAAATGAGCTTGGTTATGTGCAGAAAAGATCCAGAACAGATCCTGCTGTTATAAAGGTATGCAAAATTCTCACATTCCAAGGAACCTGAAAAATATTACCAAAGCATGCTTCAACTTTTTCTACCTTACTATGGAAGACCATGACCGCCACGGTACGCGCAACTTCTCTGGGCCAATCATGTTCCGCGTAATTCTGACGTCACGCACTGGCAACCAATCAGCAGCGCGTCAAGAACAGCCACCCAACCAGCATCGCGTAACTCTGTCGTCATCGATCATAGCCAATCCACAGTGCGTAACTCTGACGACATTACATTTTAGACCAATCATTATTGTGATTTTCTGAGGACATAAAAAAAGCTGTGTTGTGGCCTGTGTGTGCGTACTATAAACAATGATTCAGGTAAGATTTAGGCCTATATTAAGTAATTTAGGTTATCGGCAGCCTGTAGAAACTTTCCTTACCATCACACTAAAGTAGGCTTGTAAAACAATAGTGCTGTAGCCTGTGTGTGCCGTAAACAATCAGGTAATAGCCTATCATGCTAGGCCTAGGCTATATCAAGTAATTTTAGTTATCGGCAGGCTGTAAAAACTGTCCTTACTATCACAATAAAGTAGGCTTAAGAGGACCTATGATTAGATTTGTATTAATTTTCAAGAAGATATTTGGTGAGTCCGGGTGAGAGGCTGAGAGCTTGAGTCACTGTCACAGACAGGCTTGAGGCCGGCTGGGCCTCTTCCAAAACGATAGCCTAGCCTATCTGTGAAACTATCAAAATACACTTGGCCTATAGGCTAGCCTACCTGTATATCAATATGGCTTAGGCTATAATTTTACCCCTAGAAATGGTTTGCGAAAACTAGCCTAGGCTAGGTCTAGGCCTAGAAACAAATACTTTTAAAATGTTGCCTAGGCTAGGCCTATTTTCTTTATGGTAAATATAGTTAGGCCTATACTACCCCTCCCCAACTACCCCCCACCAACTCCCCCCTTCAAAACACGCCTTTTAGCGTGTTTTTGGATGGTTCAGCAGACGCGGAAACTGGATTTTTTTTTTTTTATAAAATCACCAACCAGATACAAGTTTTTCACTTTTTCAGGTAGGCTAGGCTAATTTGTTATTGTTTTTTATTTTGTATTTGATATAGGCTACAGTGTTGTTTAATACCGAGGACCGTCGCATTTTAGTATTTTTAACATTGGCCTAACCTAACCGAAA
Organism: Paralithodes platypus; assembly: GCA_032716605.1. Classification (NCBI taxonomy): domain Eukaryota; kingdom Metazoa; phylum Arthropoda; class Malacostraca; order Decapoda; family Lithodidae; genus Paralithodes; species Paralithodes platypus. The sequence goes on from CM064547.1 coordinate 29,462,828, forward strand.
ACTAACCTGTCTCGCGACCGGTCTAAACCCAGCTCACGTTCCCTGTTTATGGGTGCACGATGGTCTAAACCCAGCACACGTTCCCTGTTTATGGGTGCGCGATGGTCTAAACCCAGCTCACGTTCCCTGTTTATGGGTTCGCTAAGGTTTGTAATACTTCAATGTATCTATTTCAAGTCAAATATACATTTCCGCGCATCATCAAACCATACTAAGTCTACTACTAGGCCTAATAATATTAACCCAATAGTACCAACAGAATAGCGACAAAAAAGGGGTAGTATAACTGTAGATTTATCTTCTTTATTTTTTAGCCTAGGCTATTAGGCTAACCCAAAAAGTAAAAACCTTTTCCAATAGGCTAGGCCTAGTTTCGGATTTTTTTTATTTTAATACCATGAATTTTCCGAGTGTTTTTGATAAAAGAAATTGTTCATTTGCATCAATATATAGCGTTTGTAATTAATTAGAAATCTCGGGAAAACCTATTTTCCCCATTAGGCCTATTGATCGATGTTGAGACACGCCCCCGATAGTGATTTGAAAAGACATTAGCCTAACCTAACAACCTTACCTAACCTAACCTAGTATTATGGATGGGGGCTGCTGCCCCCACGCCCCCGCTGGTTGAATACTAATCCCTTGGTAAAAAAAAAAAAAAAAAATTGGCTGTTGATTATACGTAGCTGAAAGAAAGTCAATGAAGTCTACGGTGTTTACTCTGCAATCTTCAGCTTTGATTGTACATTGATAACGGGAAAGTACCGTATTGACAACCTTGTTACGAAAATTAAATTTTAGTACCATACTTTTATATTAGGTTTTTCCGAGGGTTTAACACATTTTCATATGATCTATAGAGCTATCGATAACTGGAAGTACCGTATTGACAACCTTGTTACGAAAAAGACATTTTAGTACCATACTTTTTTATTAAGTTTTGCCGAGGGTTAAAACAAATTTTCTTATGATCTTTAGAGCATATACTGTAGATTCAATATTTATCTTCAAATACATCAACAAAATTTGTGGTATTAAAATAACATTGAACCCTAGTTTCTCCTAACCTTGCAGTGTAGCCTAGGTTAGGTTAATTTAAAGCTAGAAATAGCCTAGGCCTAGCCTAACATGCAAAATTAGAATAACCTAGGATAAAATTGAAGAGACCCCAGACACGGCGGACAGCCTTTTTATTTTTATTTTTTTATATAGGCCTAGGCCTGGGCCTACAGTGTATAACCCTCCAGCCCCGGGGGCTATAGCTTGCGACTGTGCTGCGGTACCGGGTGTTTTGACGATCTTTGGGCTATGTTAACTACTCTGTAAGTCAATGAATATGGCATGTAATGTTGTGAATAAAAAAGAATAATGTTCCACAAACCTTCCTCTGTCGAATGGCGTTGAGTAGAGGTCTCTAGCCCCTCTGGTTGCATAATGGTGAGCGCGGGAAGACGAGTGCTTTTCGGCGGCAAATTCTTCCCGCGTTCGGACGCGTCGCCCCGGCCATGGCTACGACGCACCTAGCCGCTCGTCGCGCCAAAGTATTTATCTCCCTTAGACGATTTTAGTGTTTGATATTGAGAATGTGATGTTTATTTGATATTTTTCTAGTTATTTTGAGGCCAATTATATAAAATATGTTTATTAGGGTATCACTGTTACTGATATTGCTAATTTTCACTCGATACCGTACATTTTATTAGTAATTGAGGTAGGTTATTGTTGTATTAGGCACTGATTATTCGTTATCACAGGTGTTTATTATACTTTGGCCATCAAATATTAGGTCTTGTGTCACTTTCACTTTGACAAATATGCTTTAGAGAGTGTCACTGTCACTGATAATGCTCATTTTCACTCGATACCGTACATTTTATTAGTAATTGAGGTAGGTTATTGTTGTATTAGGCACTGATTATTCGTTATCACAGGTGTTTATTATACTTTGGCCATCAAATATTAGGTCTTGTGTCACTTTCACTTAGTGATATGATTTGTAAACGTTTTATATACAATTTATTGTGTCTTTTTTCACTGCTTTATATATTTCTATAGGTTCTAATCATATGAATGTCACTTGGTATATACATATGTGTCACTTTCACATATTATTATGGTGTAATTGTATTTGTATCAATTTTCTCATAATACATGACTTTTGTATTACAATAAATTGGTTTTCTTCCACTTTTTGCCTATATATAATTATAGTGTACATATTGTCATTTTATTTGGCAATTTCAGTATGATTATTAGAACTCCAGCTTGGAGTGGTAATCAAAGAAGCACTCTAAAGCACAGAGTGCCACCTTGCACTCCACACACTCCATGGTTGACTTTTTACCTGGCCTCGGCCTCACCCTGCTGTTGTAGCAGACATGGCACCGCTTCTGCTGCGTTCTTCCTGATTCATTCTGAGGCAGGGAACCAAGCCTGTGCCTAATCAAGTATTGAGCAGACTGCAAGCGGTCAATAACGGCGGGCCCAGGATGTGCCACTGCCCTCTGTGGCGTAGCATACTTCTCCAGGAGCTCCGTCAACACCTTCTTTTGGAACCTCCGCAGGCTATTGAACTTCATGGGTGTGTTCACATTCCGAAGCTTGTATATATTGTAGGCATTCAGAACTGACATGTCCACCATATGCAGAAAGAACTTTTTGTACCATCTGCACGAGGTACGCAGGCAGTCAATGAAGCCTATCTGCATGTCGGACTTGTCCACCAGCCTCATGTTGATGTTGTAGTCCAGGACAGCATCGGGCTTGGTCACCCTGGCCTGGGTGCGGCGATCCACCTTGCCAGTCTCCACCATTTCCCCCTTGTGGATGGTGGTCAGGAGGTTGACCTTCCGCTGGTCGTGCCAGTGGATAGCCAGAATGGGCCCCGACTTCTTCTTGAACACATCACCTTTTTTGGTCTTTGGAGGGAAAGGTGGCATGCCCTTCCTTTTCCTTCGTACTGTGCCTACAGTCCCCGTCTTGCGCTCATGCAGGTACTGTGAGAGAGTGGGGGACGTGTAATAATTGTCCGTGTAGAGGACGTGATTCTTATGAAAGTAGCGGTCCATCATGGCTTGCACCACTGCTCCGCCAAAGCCAATGAGGGGGTCCACAAGCAAGTCCCCTTCCTTCCCGCTGTAGACCAGGAAGTCCAGGACATAGCCAGTTTGGCAGTCGCACAGCACAAAGAATTTTATGCCAAAGCGATGTCTTTTTGAGGGGATGTACTGCCGGAAGCTGAGTTTTCCCCGGAACAGCACAAGAGACTCGTCAATGACGACCTTGCGGAAGGGCTTGAAGTAGGAGGTGAAGCGTTCTCGCATCATCTCGTACAACGTTCTAATCTTCCACAGCTTGTCACCGAGGTGGACGTCGGTGTTGGTGACAAGATGGAGCGCTGCGAGGATATCAAGGTACCGGTCGCGAGACATATATTTCCCGAAGGCAGGAGTGGATATCAGATCATTGGTGATCCAATAGTCAGGCAACCTATGCTTCTTGACATGAGGCATTAGCATGGTGAGTGCCAGGAACACCATTAACTCTTTATGAGTCACTGGGGTCCACTGCCTCATGTGGCCCTTGGTCACCTTGCCCAAAAAGTGGACCTGGAATTGGTGCTGCTTATTTGTCTCTTTGACAACATAGCCTACCACCTCCTCATCAAAGAAGGCCTCAAATAGTTCGTGTGGTGGAGCATTGGGGCCTGCAGGAAAATTGGGGGTAATGCCTGAACCCTCCAGTACCTCATCAAAAGCTGGCACATCAGGGTTGTATCCATCCCCATCAACTACGTCTTGCCACTGAAAAACGTAGAATGGGTCTTGTCTACGCTGACGAGGAGCTCCAGCTGGTGGCCCAGCACGCCCACGGCCAACTCGGGAAGCGCGCGCCCTAGGGCGGCGAGGGCGTCGGCCAGGGCGGCGGGCAGCACGACGGGCAGCACGACGCCGGGCCAAGCGGATGGGTCGAGGGTCGTCGATGTCCATATAGTCATCGTCAGAGTGGTCATCTTGCCCTGACGGTGGACCTATGTAATCATGGCCAGAGTCTTCAGAGAGGTGCCCTTCATCATCAGTGGCCCCCACATAAGCTGGCGGGGAACCAGTGATGCGTGGGCGGCGTGCGGGTGGGCGAGGTGGGGAAGGAGTGGCAGGTGAGGCTGTGTCCCCCCGAGGTCCTGGGCTCCTTGGCCTGCGACGAGTGACAGAAAGCAATGTTTCACTGTCACTAGGCCCAGGTATTGGTGATGCGAGCTCAAAGACTTCTTCAGGAAGACATGTTGAAGGCGGGAGAGGTGGGGAGGACCGTGGGGAAAGTTGCGGGGACGTTGGCTGGGGCCGGCCGGGATGGACGCCGCGGGAGCCTCGAACAAAACTCTCTTACTTTTCTTAATTTTTTTGGTATATTTCCTGCCTTTCCCCTTTTCGGCAGCAGTATGTCTCCTGTCGGGGGACCTAGGAGGCAAATAGGCCGAAAGTGGGGGGTCCTCAACCCTTGGCAATGGTGGGGGTGGTGGGGAAAAATGCGGGGCATCCGGGTCTTCTTGGGTGGCGGGGGTAGATAAGGGAGACAATGGCGGACGAGAAGGGTCACCACGCTGACCCTCACTCACAGCCTCATCCTCACCAAGTATTTTTGCTTGTTCCCTAGCTGCCGCGGCCGCCTTCTCAAGTATTTTCTGCTTATACAAGTGTAGCTTGAAAGGCGATTTACCTGGGGAAGGGCTTGGAGTCGTGTCACTTATGCGAAATTTGGTGAGTGACCTTGAACTCTCCCACTCACTCACTCTCTCAAGTTCACTGTCTTTAGGTAAACCAGCTTCCTCAACAACTGGTACATCACCTTCATCACTCTCATCACTGTCATGTTCTCTCGCAAATCCTAGGAATTGCTCTTCTTTCTCACTCTCATGGCCATAATCACTCGACTTATAATTACTGGAGTCGTCACTGACTATATCATCAACAATATACTTGGCATCAGCACGCTCATATAGTCTCAATGTCGTCTCAATACCTCCGGGAGATAACACATTTAGGCGATGGCGTCGGGGTAAGGCGCGACGAACTAGCAAGGGCGTCATAGGAAGCACGGTATCGGACACAGCGGAATCACTATTTGGCGTACTGTCCATGATGGCGTCGGGGTAGATACTATTGCTGTGGCGTAGTTTACGCCTGGTGGCGCCACCTACCCTCCCACGACACCAAAAATATACGCGCGGCATTCGAAAGCACTCACGCAAGCAATGGGCGTTCAAGAGCCCTTCCGGGGTGGAGGGGTTAATACCGAGGACCGTCGCATTTTAGTATTTTCAACATTAGCCTAACCTAACCTAGTATTATGGGTGGGGGCTGCCGCCCCCACACCCCCGCTAAATCCATTAAATCCGAGCCAAGAACCTAACCTAACCTATCACAACGACTGTTATAACGTGGGAACAGTAGGATAAAACTAACCTGTCTTGCGGTGGTCTAAACCCACCAAGCTCACGTTCCCTGTTTATGGGTGCGCGACGGTCTAAACCCAGCTCACGTTCCCTGTTTAGGCTACGGGTGAACATTCCAACAGTTTCTCGTATTTCACTTATAGTGAATTTGCGATGGTAATTACATGTATTGTGTACACCAACAAAGTATCGTTCATGAAACTTCTAGAACACTGATAATTATCGATGGGGGCAAGAATGTAGTTACCGGGTGTACCGCCCATCTTGTTTACACTACACAGATGCTCACCATCATGTTCCAGTCTATTTTGACTGCCTTTGGATACAAAAATACATTACCCTAACCAAACAGCCTAACCTAACCTAACCTAGTATTATAGATTTATAAGTATTTATTTTATTATAAGTATTTATAGATTTATAGCCTGGCCCGGGGAGACGATTAATATGAAGGGTGCGCCTGGAAGTGTGGTGGGAGGGCTTGTGGCTTTAGCTCCGCTGCATGTCTGCCTGCCGAGATCGGAACCTCTCCGGGTGGTCGGGGGCCGGGGGAGTGCTGGAGCGACCTTGGTGACCCTGGTCTCTGGGTCTTCTCCTGGATGACCTGGATGTGTGTGAGTTTGTGCTTTTTATCTGTGTTTATTTGTTGTTTTATGTTGTTTTGTGTTTTCCCTGTTCTTGCTCTGTCTTGAGTCGGCTACCCCCAAAATGGGGATTGGGCCTGACCATATAGATAGATAGATAGATAGATAGATAGATAGATTTATTTATAGATGATTTATGTTGTATGTCGGTAGTCAATCAATCAATCAATCAATCAGTCTTTATTTCATAATATACATAAATTTACATATATTACATATGGAGGGGAATAAGTCAGAATAGAGTAATAAAAATGTAGTATAATTATTTACAATTCGACTATAAAAATAATAAAAAATAATAAAAATAATACCCGCTGTATATCCGGCGGGCATTAATATCAAGTTCATTGGCACACTCGACCAAAAAACAATCCTCACACCAGCGAGCCACAAAAAATCCAGTGTGAACGGAATGAATCGGGGGAAACACACGTCTGTGAGGCACCACCACAAGACTTCGACCCACCTCCAGAATGTTCAGAGCGCCAGGGCAAAGACCGCTTCTCGGTCGAGTGCACATCTCTGGCACAAATTCATACTGTTCTACTATTAAACAGCAGAAGTTACAAGTTACAGCAAAATGTCATTATGCTATCACATGAACTTGGGCAAATATCTTACTTACACGCACATTGTAACATTTGACATGTATAGCCATGGTATTGCGCATGGATAGATCATAATATGTTAGCCCATATCAAGCAATTACAAACCTGTCTACCTGATTATAATATCACTGGGATTCTTCGTTCTTCATGGTTTTGGATCCAATTTATCCTAGAAATAATAATATCTAATTCTTCAAACGCAATGCTCACATTATAATTTTCCCTCATCAATTTGAGTACATAACTATAAAAATAACCTGTTTTTAAAAGTGGCATACTGCTTCTTATTATGTAGTTGGGAGATTTTTCAAGTCTTTTTGCGTACCGACATTGTATCAGTGTTACTTGATGGTTCAATAATAACAGGTTACATGCATTGGCTGATTCATGGCTGCTAGCATAAACAGGTGCACCCAGCATATTTGTCATGGCTTTACTATATGCAATATTAAAAGTTTTGAACATACATGATTTTTTGGTTTTAGAATGGTTCCATAGAGATAATCCAAAATCAGGCTTACAATATGAATTAAACAAGAAAATAAGAGTATCTAAATCTACGTAAGTAAAATCCCTCTTGACACTGTTAAAACTTGCATACAAATTATTAAGTCTATATTTTATGTCCTCGGTATCTTCAAAATTACTGCTTACGAAGTGACCTAAATATTTAAAAGAGGTTACTACATCCAAGGTATCGCCATTCATTGTAATAACATCAATAGGATTAGTGATTTTTTTTTTTATCAAATATAAAGCATTTTGTCTTTGTCTTATTAATGAAAAGTTTATGGCTGTTTACCAATTCACAGAATTTAGTATAGAGAATATTCATATCAGTTTTTGATCCAGCGATAAGTGCAATATTGTCTGCATAAGCAAGTATATTACACCTATTAATGCCCAGTGTGCAGCCAATATCCATGTTACATATTTCATTGATAATTTCATTCACATATATTGTGAGAAATAAATTGACTACACCGGTATCTGGGGAATGTTGGCAACAACCTTCCGATAGGGTAACCTCACTAGAGTGAACAATTTCCTACCAGAACCCGGTGATTGTATATATTGTAGATATTAATTAATGTTAGGTAATTTAGTACTGTATAAGATTACCTTGATCAAGTTAATTTAGTTATAAAACCTTGTAGAAATAAGTTTAGAAGAACTGTAAAGAGGATCAGTTTAAATATTCCCGCGACCGCATATGCGATCCACCGTTTGCTTTAGGGTCGTTAATATCTTGATATTATGTTCACTAAATCGTTGTGAAACGATGTTCACCTTTATAATTATATAATTTAAATGCTGATAATTATTTATATGATTTCGTGAAGAGGGAATGAACCCTTGGTAACGAATTAATATATAGTTTATTTAAGAGTCGGAAATTGAAGTTCCGATCAGACGCTAGTAAACATCTGAACGGTAGAGACGTGTCCCGTGATCTCCTCCACCACAATTTCCACGCCCGGCCCGGAGTCCTGACCTATAACCTTATCTACCGAAGCCGGAATCCTCTGAACTAAACCAGGACCCTAGTTATAGATAAGTCATTGATATATATGGCCATTTATACAATGTTTAGTTAGGGCATCCTGAGAGATAGGCTACCATAGTTCATACTATAAGGTAGGCGATCTCAGACTTTATTTGTATTTATGTTGATTAATTTAATATTTCGATTGGTGTGGTAAGAGATAACCTTTGACCATATTATCCCCCACATTTTGGTGCCCCGAGTGAGGATTCCGATCGGTGTGTAGACTAGGGGTTGAGTTAGGGCCAGTTTTCAACAGTTAGGGTCCCTGCTAAGCTGCAGCGGCAGGCTAATGTTTAAGGTCGTTTTTGTGGGACATAGATTGATCCCCCGCCGTTATGAGGTCCCTAACTGTGAGGCGATGGCCTTGGGTGAGTGGAATTTCAATTAATAATAAGATAAAATCGCATGGCGTTTAAATCCTGTGGTAGAGGACTGGTAGGAGGGTCTGCAACGTTGCGTTCTCTGACGTTTGTGAAACTCGGAGCTTGAGCTTCGTTGCAGTCCCTAAATTTCCCCCATATTTTTCTTATTTAGACCATTTTATGTCTCCGCCCTTAATGTCACCCGCGTCTGGCAGACTAGGTCGACCAGCTAAATGCTCGGGACGGAGCATATACAAAATTTAATCAATAATAAATGTGTCCCCCCCCCCCCCTTTTAGAAAAATGCTACTACCACAGGTACCCACTGACATCTGGGATAAGAAAACTATGATTAACTAAATATTTACAGCTTTAGCTTCATTCTTGTACCTAAATTCTCCCTATTATTTGATAATTTAGGCCATTTTTATGTTTCTGTCCTTTAATGTCACCTGCGTCTGAAAGACCAACTAGACTAGCTAAATGCTCGGGACGGAGCATATATGACATTTAATTCAATAATAAATATATTCCCTCCCCCTACTAGCGTGCGTTCCCACGTATTAGGTAAATTATATTGTGGACTTAATGTTTTCAACTAATTATTCATCTGAATTTGTAGCAAATAATGGTACGCATATAATGCTAAAGATTAACAGCTAAATTGAGTATATGTTAGGCTATATCTAAATATAATTTTGATTGTTGAAAATTAGTCTTCAGTATAAACATTAATAATAGTCCAGAAAATAATTACCCATTTTCCAAAATGACTGATACACTCTTGAGAAAATCTATGGTGGGGAAATTAGGCTGGGTAACTAGAGCATTAAATAATTGCCAGGAGGTAAAAAGATGCGACCCCTGTCCAAGGGAGCTGTTAAAATCTCAAATCCAAGATCTTAAAACCCGGTGGGCTAATTATGAAGAGTCTTGCAATAAATTGGAGGACTTTTGCATTAAACAAGAACAATCTGAAAGGTTTGAGGAATTACAGCAAGCCTATGCAAATGCCCGTGAAAATTATTTGGATCAACTAGCTGGGTTCGAATCCTTGGCAACAGAGACAGTTACCGAAACAGGAAGTAATGGTACAGCGGCTCCGGGACAACAAAGCTTTAAGTTGCCACCTATAACCTTACCTGAATTTGATGGGCAATCTGATTGGAATACCTTTTGGGACAAATTTAAAGGTTTAGTTCATGACAGGTTAGATATTTCTGCAGCAAATAAATGTTCATAATTGTTGGGTCAACTTAGGGGTTTTGCATTGGACTTTATCAAGGAACTTCCCATAACAGATGCCAATTATACAGCAGCTCTAGACGTACTCAAGGAGAATTTTGAAGATACAGAGTTGACTCTACAGTGCCTAGTTTACAAATTGCTGGAGTTATCAGGACCAAAGCATACGTACCAGGATCTTCAGTCATTCCGGATCAGCTTGAATTGTGTTTTGAAATCACTTAGTACCCAGAAAGATCTTGATTCAGCTTCTTGGCTCTTGAACCATATTGTACAACAAAAGCTCTCTCAGAAAACCTGTGATGAATTGTACCACAGGTATAAGAAGAACTACTTCACGTATCAAGAGATAGAAGAGGGTTTAAGAGAGCTGTGCAAACACATGCAGGTTTCCAAGAAGGATAGCGGTATCAAGGAAGGAGACAACAAGGTTAAATACACAAAAGTGTCTACAACAGGGACTAAGGAAAAAGCAAAACCGTTCAAGAAGGAAGAGGTTGGTACCTATGTGACATCCGTCCAGCAGAATAATCAAACTAATACAGTATCTAAAACAAAAGGTGTTTGGGAGAGAAAAAATTCCCGTGTCAATTCTCCAGTGACCCAAGAAGTAACCAGAGATATTAACCCCACACCAGGGATAAACCAAGAAAACCGGAAGGTGTGTATGTTATGTTCAGAACAACATTCCACAGTGTATTGTAGGACTTACCCAAATCTTAAGGCTAGACTTCCACGATTCATCGAACTAGGTAAGTGTCTTGTTTGCCTTAGCACAAGACATTCTACTGAGGAATGTGCCACTAAATTAAATGTATGTTTTCGGTGCAAGACTGGTGTACATCATACCGCGTTGTGTCCCAAGATCAGTGAAGTACAACCCAAACCGACAAGTGTAAATATGACCCTGACCACCGGAAACCCAATGCATACGCCGGCAGCTACTCCTACAGCCGAGATTCAACTGATCAGAGGAAAAGAGGTTATGCCGGTCAAAGCACTCTTTGATACTGGAGCGCAAAAGACCTTCATTGCCGGAAATGTTGTCAGAGCCATGAATTTACCAACAATAGGAAGAGTGAACATGGCAATAACTGGATTTTTGTCAAATAAGGAAACACAAACATTTGACGTGGTTAAACCCCTGATTAAATTGGGCAAATATAAATGTAAAGTGACTGCGGTGGTTAAGGAAGACATGAACACTTCTGTGGTAAATAAGGGTTTAAAGGAAGCATCTAACTTCTTAACAAAGAAGGGTGTTCAACTAGCAGACCGAACTATAGAGTCTGACGTAGTAGGTCCAATTCAACTGATCATCGGCTCCGACTATTGTGGTCGCTTCTTGCGAAAAATGACTCGGAAACACGGTATCCAGTTAATTTTTTCATCAGGTGGATATATAATCATGGGATCTCTACCCACATGTGGCCCAAGTGAATCAGACAACCGGATGGATCCAGTCTTTGTGACTCCGGCACAATCTCTGGTGGTGGCTAGAATTGGTGCAGAATTAATACCATCACAACTAGGAGACATTCTAGAAGAGCAACAAGAACCTGTTCACAAACTTTGGGAACTGGACACTGTGGGTATAGAAGCAAATTTTCCCACCCCTGAAGACATCTTAACATATAACCACTACCTAGACACAGTTGATTATAAGGATGGCCAGTACTAGGTAGGACTTCCATGGATGATAAATGCCCCTGAATTACCAACTAACTACCAGAGTTCAAGATGTCAATTAAATAAAATGGTGGAGAGATTGCGTTAACATACTGAACGACTGGACATTTATCATAAAATAATTCAAGAGAAGTTGGAAAATGACTTTATTGAGGAGGTCCCAGGTGAAATAAACCATAAAGAGGGTCATTACCTTCCTCATCATGCTGTAAGTAAGGACTCCAGTACTACCCCCATCAGAGTGGTATTTAACTGCAGTTCTCGAGCAGCGAAGCCTGAAGCAAGTCTAAACGATTGTCTCTATGTAGGACCAAATCTGACTGAAATACTGGGTGATGTACTATTAAAATTCAGGACGAAGAGATTTGGGTTTGTGGCAGATATCTCCAAAGCCTTTTTGAGAATAGGGTTAAAGGAGCAGGACCGCAAATTCACAAAGTTCCTTTGGCCTGAAGATCCTTTTCAGCCTGGTGGGCGGATAAAAGAATACCGCTTTCGGTCAGTGTTGTTTGGTTCCTGCTCTAGTCCTTTCTTGTTGTGCAGCACTTTGAGATATCATTTCCAGAAGACAGAGAAACCGGAAATGGGTCAACTGTTTTACATGGATAATCTTCAGGGCGTTGCCGACAGTGGAGAAGAGGTGTTTGAAATCTACAATTTGGCAAGGCAAGAATGTAATAAAGCCAATATGCCACTACAAAGTTGGAACTCAAACTCTCATATTCTTTTGGACCAGATAAGAAGAGACTATCCTGACTATCAAATACCAGAATATCAACCAGTACTAGGATTGCTGTGGAAAACAAATACTGATGAGATGTCTCTAAAGCCCCTCAAGTTTCCCGATGTAAAACTCACAAAACGTACACTCTTAAGTCAGGTCTCTATGATGTTCGACTCATTGGGCATATTTAGTCCCATATCAATTAAAGGGAAGATTTTAGTTCAGGAGGCCTGGAGAGAAGCACTGAGTTGGGATAATCCATTACCTGAAAAGTATGCAGAAGAGTGGAACAAATTGCAGGTGGAATATGAGAAGGTATCCTCAGTCAAGTTTCCTAGAAGATGTGATCCTACCTCTGATAATGAGTGTGCTCAATTGCACATATTTTGTGATGCCTCATCTAAGGCGTATGGTGCAGTAGCTTATTGTGTCACTGAAGTCCGATCTACTATGATTATGTCCAAATCCCGAGTAGCGCCATTAAAACAACGTACCCTTCCACAGTTGGAGCTGACTGCTGTTGAATTGGGAACTAGGTTAGCTACTTATTTGAATGGTATGTTTCCCTTTTTAGGTGAGACATATATATGGACAGATAGTGAGATATGTTTGCACTGGATAGCTAAGGATAATAGTCACATAGTTTATGTGCGTAACAGAGTACACAAAATAAAGGAACTGCAAATGAACTATACATTCATGCATGTTAAGTCCAAGGATAATCCGGCTGACTTGGTGAGCCGAGGTGTTGGTGTCAAGAAACTGATTAACGAAACTCTGTGGTTCCAGGGTCCGGTTTGGCTACGTCAGAGTGATTGGCCAGAACAAAAATCATACCAGAAGGTTAATGATGATAAAGTTCATATGGACCCAATAACTATCCCAGAGCCTTCAGTGATTGACATCACCAAGTTCTCCAATTTGGACAAACTATTAACTGTAACTAAATTTGTGTTTAAGTTCCTGAGCAAGAAGGTAAAGATGGATGAATTAGACCCACTTACCTACTGGGTCAGAAGGATACAAGCTGAAAAGTATGATGAGGAATTAACACAGCTACGTAAACCCAATCCCAAGCCAACCAAAAGAATGAAGGACCTTGGGCTGTATCTAGACAATCAAGAATTAATATGTTGTTGAGGTCGTATTGGTAAAGCTGATCTACCCCTCAAAACTCGGCATCCGATCCTATTGCCCAAGGATTGCGACCTCACCAAATTGATGGTTTTAAAAGCGCATGAAACCACTAAACATGGTGGGGTAGCAGACACTCTAGCCTATATGCGACAAACATATTGGATACCCCAGGGACGACAAGCTGTTAAACGCTGTATCAAGAATTGCATTATTTGCAAGAGGTATACAGCTATCGCTATTCCTTACCCTGGACCACCAGCTCTTCCGCCAGACCGCATTCACCAAAGGACACCGTTCGAGGTAACAGGTATAGATTATACTGGTGCCATCACTCTCACAGGAGATGATGGTCCACCCAAGAAGGTTTACATATGTCTATTCACCTGTACCAGCACTCGGGTTATCCATTTGGAAATAGCGGAGGACATGAGCTCGGAAACCTTTATTAATTTATTTAGAAGATTTGCCGCTCGGCGAAGTTGTCCCAGACGTTTGATTAGTGACAATGGGACAAATTTTGTGGGCGCATCACCGTTGGTTTCTGAACTATTAAAGAGCAACGCAGTACAGCAAATGCTAGATTCTAGAAATTGTTATTGGTCATTCACAACTACCAGAGCCCCTTGGCAAAATGGATTTACAGAGAGAATGATAGGTATTGTAAAATCGTGCCTGAAAAGGGTTCTTCACAAGTCCAAGGTCACCTTGGATGAGTTAAGAACTGTTGTCACCATAATAGAAACCAGAGTAAATAATCGACCACTAACGTATCAAGATGACTCCAATCTGGAAATTGAGGCCTTAACACCGGCTCATTTATTATATGGTAGACGATTGGACCCAGTCCCCCGTTTGGACGTGACCGAGGAATTAGTGGATCCCTCCGTTAATGAAGCAGATGCACACTTGCGACGAAGCTACCATAAACTCTGCAAAATACTGGACGCCTGGAACAAACATTGGGCATCTGAGTATATCTTGAGCTTACGGGAGAGGTATTATGGTGGGAATTCTGCTAGTAACCGTCACAAACCGATAGTGGGAGACATAGTCTTGTTGAAAATGGACCAACCTCACTCTAAATGGCCCTTAGCAAGGATCCAAGAAGTCTATCCTGATTCCGAAGGAGTTATCAGAACCGTTAAGGTTGTATCTCGAGGACAAACCACTCTCCGAACTGTAGATCGTCTCTTACCTATGGAACTCGCCATCCCACCGGAAGAAGAACAGCAACCCATAGTAATAGGGAGCCCAAGACCACCACGAGCAGCTGCTGCGGGGTCTAGAAGAAATTGGCGTGATTTGTTAGCCGCAGGTGATATAACATGATGCGACACATCATACTTCGCCGGGCCCCAATCTGTGAGAAATAAATTGACTACACCGGTATCTGGGGAATGTTGGCAACAACCTTCCGATAGGGTAACCTCACTAGAGTGAACAATTTCCTACCAGAACCCGGTGATTGTATATATTGTAGATATTAATTAATGTTAGGTAATTTAGTACTGTATAAGATTACCTTGATCAAGTTAATTTAGTTATAAAACCTTGTAGAAATAAGTTTAGAAGAACTGTAAAGAGGATCAGTTTAAATATTCCCGCGACCGCATACGCGATCCACCGTTTGCTTTAGGGTCGTTAATATCTTGATATTATGTTCACTAAATCGTTGTGAAACGATGTTCACCTTTATAATTATATAATTTAAATGCTGATAATTATTTATATGATTTCGTGAAGAGGGAATGAACCCTTGGTAACGAATTAATATATAGTTTATTTAAGAGTCGGAAATTGAAGTTCCGATCAGACGCTAGTAAACATCTGAACGGTAGAGACGTGTCCCGTGATCTCCTCCACCACAATTTCCACGCCCGGCCCGGAGTCCTGACCTATAACCTTATCTACCGAAGCCGGAATCCTCTGAACTAAACCAGGACCCTAGTTATAGATAAGTCATTGATATATATGGCCATTTATACAATGTTTAGTTAGGGCATCCTGAGAGATAGGCTACCATAGTTCATACTATAAGGTAGGCGATCTCAGACTTTATTTGTATTTATGTTGATTAATTTAATATTTCGATTGGTGTGGTAAGAGATAACCTTTGGCCATATTATCCCCCACATATATGTTAAAAAGGAAAGGGGATAGAATACCCCCCTGTCTAATTCCTTTCTCTAGGTAACGATAGGATCCTCTATAATCCTTCCAAGATACATTAACAAGCTGATTTCGGAGATAATGCATAAGTATATAGACTATATCAGAAGGAATTCCTAGTTTCATTAGTTTTGAACCTAGAATGAAATGATCTACGCTATCAAATGCTTTTGAAAAATCTATAAAAGTTACTATTCCTGATTTACTCATCTTTGAATACCTATGCATTATCTCTTTCAGTGTGAAACAGCAATCAGTAGTGGTAGTGGTACACCCGGTAACTACATCCATCCCTCGATGGGGCTCGTATCCGGGTTGTCTTCAATTTTATCCTAACCTAGCCTAAGACTATGCTGGAATTATTCAATAAGTGCACCATTATGAGCTAACAATTTTAGGGTAAGGGTTGTGTTACCAGGATTACCATCCGCTTTGTTTACATTTGCCTAGCCTAGTTGCATTAGCATCTAATTTGACTGCTGTTATTTTGGTAATTATTGGGAATAGGCTCGCACCCTTATTTTTCATGTTTTTTCCTCCAGAATTTAAGAAATTAGTGTTTTCATGGTCTTAGTTATAATTCCAATGTGGGATACACGATGGGTTGAGGGGGGGCTTTGCCCCCCCCTCACCCCCCCTGTATATATTGATGGAGTCCTGAAATAAATACTATCAAGAGCAGTGGATGTTGGTGTATCGTTGAAAAGGGAGGGAATTGAGTGGAAGCTACCTATACTGCTGTTTGCGGATGATACAGTTCTGATGAGTGATAATGAATGGGCGTTGCAGGGTCTGGTAAATGAGTTTGGAACAGTGTTTTTTTTTTTTTTTTTTTTTTTTTTTTATATAAGAGACAATGAACGGAGGAAGGAAAAACACATAAAAAAAAAGGTCCATGTGCCTAAAGGCATCCTCCATTCATAAAATGTTTGTAACAACTGGATTTAAACATTTGTTGATTGTAAGTTTGTGGAAAGCAATTCGAGGGAAGTGAATTCCAAAGAGTAGTAGCTCTGGGGATAAATGAATTCTGATAAGCAGAAGTTCTGCATTGTGGAGGAGAAAGTGTAAATTCATGGGCGCTCTCAGCTGCCCTAGTTCTACGGGGAAAGATGTGGAGAGGCGGCACAATTGAAGCAAGTTCCTCAGAACAATTGCTGTGAAAATATCTGTAGAATAATGCAAGGGATGCAACGTTTCTTCGTATGGCTAATGTAGGAAGGTCCTGTGTGATTGCAGGGTTATTGATTAATCTAATAGCTTTATTTTGAATTTTGTCCAACTGCCTCAATGCAACCACTCCACTTCCACCCCACAGAGGTGAACAGTAATCCATCTGAGAGCGCACATGACTTTTATATATTACGGCCAACTGCTCGTCAGTGAAGAATTCTCGAACTCTGTACAGGAGTCCCAGTTTTTTAGAGGCATTCTTAGCAATGCTTCTAACATAATGCGTCCAGCTCAAGTTAGTAGTTAATGTTACACCGAGAATGTCAATACTAGGGGAAGTGGGAATATTTACATCATTAAAAAATATATGGGAGTCCGTGAGATTCTGTCGGTTAGAAAATTGAATGTACTTGGTTTTCTGTGCATTAAAGGAAACTAGATTCTCTTGTCCCCATTCATTAATTCTAGAAAGGTCCTGGTTCAGAGAAATTGCAGTGTTTATTTTTGAATTTATAAGATCGGGTTGGGTGAAAGAATTGGTAAATGTGAAGGAACTGTGGAGTGTTGAGTCATCTGCGTAGGAATGTATTGGATTATGAGTGGTAGATATGAGATCATTGATATGAATGAGGAACAGAGTTGGGGCCAAAACTGATCCCTGGGGAACACCAGCATTTATTGAGTGAAATTGAGAATAAAGGCCATCTACCATTACACATTTTTCTGTTATGAAGATAAGAAGAAATTAGTGGAACTAATGATGCAAGGCCGTAGTGTGACATCTTCGACAATAAGGATTGATGCCAGACTCTATCAAATGCCTTTGATATATCCAGTGCTATTGTATGTGTTTCACCATGTTGGTCTGTGGCTTGGTTGATTTGATGCGTAAGAAGGCAAAGAATGTCTGCAGTTGATCGACATCGTCTAAAACCATATTGCCTATCACTGATTAATTTATTATTCTCCAGATGCTTAATTATGTGATTATTTAATATAATTTCAAAAACTTTGCCAAGAGTGGAAGTTATAGCTATTGGTCTGTAGTTTGATGGATCTGAAGAGGCACCTTTTTTAGGAACTGGATGGATGTTTGCTTCTTTCCAGGGTACTGGGAAGCATGAGGTATGAGTACACAGACGGAAAATTTTTGCCAATACAGGAGCGAGCACCAAGGAGCAATTCTTAAGTACTATTGGAGGAATTTCATCTGGACCAGGAGCCTTATCTACTGAGAGATTCTGCAAAATAGTTTTGACATGTCTGGTGTGGATCTTAAGTGAGGGAATTTCAGGTGAATTAAAATTAAGTACAGGGACATCTTGATTTATTTCATCTAAGGTTGAGTTGGTGGAGAAAATATCTGCAAGAAGGTTAGCTTTACCTCGTGGGTCACTTACAAGATTGCCAGTCGGAGATTTTAATGGTGGAATGGATGAAGCAGTAGTGAAATTGGATTTGAATGAGTTAAGAGTAGACCAAAATATTTTGTTATCATTTGGATTATTTAGAAGTTTATTTGCCTGCTTATGGAGAAAGTTGATTTAGTTAGGTTTAATACAGTTTTGGCATGATTTCTGATGTTTCTAAAGTAATTAAAGGCTTCATGTGTTTTTGATCTTGTGTATGCATTGTAGGCTATTGCTTTTTGTTCAGTTACTCTAGCACAATTATGGTCAAACCATTTAGGTGAATTAGATCTTTTACTGTACTTTTGATGAGGAATAAAAGTTTCCATTCCAATTTTTACAAAATCTTGTATGTGGCTCAAGGTGGAGTGTGCATCATTAGAAAAGAAAGAGGTCCAGGGAATATCAATAAAGAAACCTTGAAGACCCTCCCAGTCTGCCCTATCGTAATGCCATTTAGTCACCAAAACAGGTTCAGAGTGGGAAGGTGTGGTAGGTGATAGACAGGTGGCCTGTATCAGACAGTGATCAGAAGATCCAAGTGGGGACCTCACTGTAACATCATAATTTTCTGAATTGGTTGTTAAAAATAAGTCCAGTAGGTGGGAATTATGATTAGGATTATCTGGTACACGGGTGGGTTGGTTAACTAGTTGAATGAGATTAAATGAGTCTGCAAATAGCTCACATTCAAGACCAGCAAAAGTGTGCGAAAAACGGAATTTGAAGGTAAATGCGGGGAAGAGCAAGGTTATGGTCTTCGAAAGGGGTGAAGTCACAGAGTGTGAGGTGAAGCTGAACGGTCAGGCTATGGAGATCGTCAACTATTTTAAGTATCTGGGCAGTGTGTTGAGTAAAGATGGGACTATGGATGAAGAAGTGCAGGAGAGGGTACAACAGGGGAAGAGGGTTGTAGGAACACTAAAAGCAGTAACAAGAAATAGGGTGGTCAGTGGAAGTGAAGAAGTCCTTGCATGACAGTGTGGTAATCCCGACACTGACTTACGGAACCGAAGCATGGACGTTGGTTGAGAGACTCAGACCAAGAGTGAGAGCAGTGAAAATGAATTACTTAACCCGTACAGCCCCAGCGACGCGCCTGACGCGTCGGCGATGTATGTAACGCACAGCCCCAGAGACGCGCCTGGCGCGTCACCCTAATTGCGCCGACCGTAACCTCAGGTGTAGCCACTCAAGAGGGCTCAGATTTGTATGGGAACTGTGTACGTATCCCACGCAACCGTGCCGATGGTTGAAAACTCTCAAAGTTCACGTGCTTGCGCGTAAGCGCGCAATAACCTGTTTTTTTGGGGTAATTGCCTTCAATTTTTTACTCTTGTAAAATACGTTTTCGGGGGCTCTGTAGGACCATTCTTTAAGCTTTTTGAGCGGTTTTTCGTGGTTTTTCCTTCATTCCTAACCCATTCGCTATTGTTTCTGGAATAAAACCATTTTTTGAAAACCGGCCGGGTTCTGGTGAACAAACATTACAAAACTAGCCGGGGCTGGACGGGTTAAGGAGTGCGTGTGGAGTTACATGGAGGGATAGACAGACTAATGAGGAAGTAAGAAGGAGGTGTGGTGTGGAGGTAGATGTGCTGGAAAGTGTGAAAAGGAACAACTTGAGATGGTTTGGCCACATGGAATGTATGGAAAGCGAGAGAATGACTAAGAGGGTGTACGAGAGCGAGGTGGAGGGACAGAGAGGGAGAGGTGGAAGGATGGAGTGAGGAAGTACATGAACGAAGGCGGTGCTGGTTGGGGGGAGGGGCGTCGACTGAATGGGGACAGAGGTGAATGGGGGCGGTTCGTTCGTTCGTTCGGGGATCACGGCGTCAGGCAATAGATAGATAGATAGATAGGCTCGCACCCTTATTTTTCATGTTTTTTCCTCCAGATTTTAAGAAATTAGTGTTTTCATGGTCTTAGTTATTATTCCAATGTGGGATGCACGATGGGTTCCCCCCCCCCCCCCCACATGAATTATTGATATCGTCATCTATGTTGCCAGCTGGGGGTAAATATCGATTATACTGCATAAAGAAGGCGTTTGTAAACAGTGAGGATGTCCGAAAGTGCTCTGAGATTGATTAGAATGGGCGTTTTTTCTATTAATATCGGATTTTATAAATGGGATCAAAATTATTCTCCCACAGTGGATTATACATGAGTACAGTACAGTATAAGGATTCCATAAACCTACATTGTCCCCAATAAATTATGTATAAGGCTGCGAGCCTATTATCTATAATTATCGTTATTTTTTATTATTTGCCCCTGCTGGTAATAACCTATAAATTATGACAATATCCTAAGTCATGGGGGGGTGAGGGGGCAAAGCCCCCTCAACCCATTATTGTATCCCACGGATAGATGCTTCTTAAATTGATTTGTTACCGGCTGTGGCATACAATAATGGGGTGAGGGGGGCTTTGCCCCCTCATCCCCCATGACTTATACTCGCAGATACTCCAAAATGTTTTTCTGGAAGAGGCTAGGTCTGTGGCTCCAGTTCAGTAGCCTGCTCACCACTTTGACCATGGCTTCGCCTGTGTGTGGTGGTTATTTGTGCCCTATAATTGAATTTTCGATCCTGGCCCCTCCACACTTTGTCCAGGCCAGTCTCAAACTTTTCCACCGTGTCGACGTTCACTACCCACTCTGGCAACACATTCCAGTCACCGACAATCCTGTGTGAGCAGGAGTACTTCCTGAGGTTGAGTCTTGCTCTTGGTTTGAAGATTTTCTTTGTATTTCCTCTGGTGACGTCGTCTTCCATCATCTGAAATATTCCCTCTGTGCAGTCATTGTCGTATTTTTGGGTTATTATCTTATAGGCTTCAATCTGGTCTCCTTGTGATCTTCTGTAGGCCAGTGTCGGTAGATTTAGCCTCCTTAATCTTTCTTCATAGGTGAGGTCTTTCATTTGAGGTACCAGTTATTTGCTCGGCGTTGTACATTTTCAAGCACATTTTTGTCCTTTACAAGGTGAGGACTTGTTGACATCATATACAGTAGCCTATATTACCAAGAAGGGTGACTTATTGTCATCATCATATTATATAATACCAGCCTGGGGCAAATAACAGTTGGCCGTGGAATAATTTTGAAAAAAAAGACAGGAAAGTAACTGGGAGCTTGCGACATGTAAACAAGGTGGATGGTACGCCGGCTAACACCATCCTTGCTGTTTAGGTTAATGCTTTGATTAAATTGATGGAGACTTTTGTGGCGTTATTTGCACGCCCGATAGGCTACACGTCTTATTTGACTGCTTCTTTTCTTCCAAAATTATGCCACGGCCAGCAGTTATTTTGGTAAGGATAGTGTTACCGGGTATACCGTCCTCCTTGTTTACAAAATTGTACGCATGCAGTTACGTTCACATCTAATTTGACTTTTTTTATTACAAAATTATCCCACGGCCTGCTAGTAATTAATATGATTATGACAATTAATCATTGCGCTCAAACTATTTTTGTATCTCACAGCTGATCACAAAACAATTTAGCCAACAGCTGGCCATGGGATACAATAGTACTGTACATGCATAAAACATACATAACATTTTAAGACTAAGTGCTTCACACATACGTGCAGTTTCAGTCTCTTGTGGTCATGTGCTGAACCTTTAACTGTCTTGATGGTATAATGGTTAATGTATAAGTTATGCTTAATATGCAATATCCCAGGTTCGAATTCCAGGAGGATCACATGCTTTCATTAATTTCATTTGAGGGTGTTGGGAGTGAAATTAATTAAGATTATTTGTATAGGTATAGGAACAAGTTTGTTGCGAGGTCAGTCCTTTGAGATTTCCTCCCCATAATTTGTTTCCTTTCACATAAGCATTACGCTATTCATAGTGCAGTTGGGTCCAGATCATGATTAGATTGATATACAGTACCGGTATTCGATTAATGGATATTTATTGTGGTCTAGTGCTGAACCGTTAACTGTCTTGCTGGTGTAATGGTTAGTGTTTTAAGTTCTGTATCCCAGGTTCGAATCCCGGGAGGATCACATGCTTTCATTCATTTCAATTGAGGGTGTTTGGTGTTGGGAGTGAAATAAACTTATTAAGATTATTCTCTCCCACTTCATATGACTAAATAACCTCAAGCCATTCCTCTTTACACTCCACATCACATCGCTCTTGTATCGTACTTCTCATTTGTCTATACTGTATATCTCTATGTGACCCCACACATACTTTTCAGACTAATTCCTTTCCACCCCTCTCACTCTTATTTTATGTGTCTCCAGCAAAATCCATTGTTCATACCTAGATGTGAGGTGGGCGGGCATTGTGGTGTACTCCGCTGCGTGTCTGCCTGCTGAGACCGGAACCTCTCCGGGAGGTCTGGCGCCGGGGTAGTGCTGGAGGCCCTCAGTGATCCTTGTTCTCTAGGTCTTCTGGGTGACCTACATGTGTGGGAATTTGTACTAGCCTATGCTATTTATGTTGTGTTGTCCTGGTTCGGGCTCTTTCTCGAGTTGGCCACCCCCAGCAATGGGGTATGTGCCTGAGTACATACAATGCTATTGTATCATTGTAGAAAGTTAAGTAAACAAATATTTGCGAGTTAATGAAAAGCAGGTTTCTCTCCTGTTTCACCAAAAAGAAGGGAAGGAGAAGTACAGTACAAAATATTTGTTAGTAAAGAAAAGCGGGTTTCACTCCCGTTTTAATTGTCAGGATCACCACAGTCTCATGCAATTACTTTGTTTTTCCTTTGATGCTCATCTCTTACACTAAATCCTCCAAACTCCCATTTTTACTCATCAAACTGCCCAAATATTTATGGTTCTGTACATGAGCTGACATTGTCCTTTACTTTACCATTCAACCTCATGCAATGACTTATTTACTTCCATGCTCATCCCTCGCACTGTATCCTCCAAACTCCCATCTTTACTCAGCAAACTGACCAAATATTTACAGTACATGAGCTGACATTTTCCATTACCTGACCGTTCAACCTCACCTCCCTCTTTGACTGAATTCCTCTTGTTAACATTGATATTCATGTGCCCACACACCAAACATATTTATTAAACCTTCCAACTCCCACTCATCAGAACTATACCATCAGCTAACAGTAGTACCTGTAGCCAAGTTCCAGTTCCAGTTCCACTCGCTCTCCTCCCTTACTATGGGTACTCCAACATCCATTGCTCTTCCTTGAATTTCTTTAATGACTCCATCCATGTATTGTTCTAGAGTCCAAGTTGCCTAATGTACAGTCAAATCTTGATATGATACTCTCTTGGTATAACAATGTTAATAATGGTGTGGTTTGCAGGTGCTGCAGTGGGACTTTGTTGAGGCTTGGTATGCACTAAGTCAGCATCAGCCACAGTGATGACATGATGGGACAGTGTTGTGGCGGGACTTTGTGTTACACTCCAATTACAGTTCCTCCTTCTTGAGGTAACCTTGTTATTACCCCATAGATTGATAGATTGTTTTAATCCTCCTTTTTAGATTCCTTAATTTATATTTTTACTCGACAGTGGAATTAAAAGGGAGGGCAGGTTTGCTGTTCTTCATCAGTACACTTTGTTTTTAATCTTAAATCCTTTTTATATTCTCACCCTCAAAGTGATCCCCCTTGTAACTATATCTCTGTAGTCCCTTGTATTTTTTTGCTTTCCCTATCTTATTTTAACTTGTCTTTTCACTTTTACTGTTTTATTTGATTTTTTGCTGTTATTAGTATCAGCTTATCATTTTTGAGGTAGATTTTTTTAGTTGAGCTTTTGGCAATCCAGCGCCCTGTTTGGAGGCATTATGTCCAGGCCTCAAGTCCTCCTGGGAAACCACTGTACTCGGTATGCTGCCGGCTAGGACCCCCGCGGGGGTGGAGGAGCAAAGCAAAAAAGTGGCTGAAACGTCGTTCGTTCGGGTGAACTGAGAAACAGTGTGCTGCTCCCAACACTCTCGTATGGAAGTGAGACATTGACAGCAAGTGACGAGGACCTCTCCAAACTGAGACCTGTGGAGATAAGCTTTATCAAGATGGCAGCTGGCGTGAATAGGCTATAATGGGCCAAGTAAAACGGAAGTGTATGAGTCATTTGGAATGGAAGAGCAAGCTTTGGGCATTGATTGTGGAGTGGTTGATTGGATAAAGAGAAGTACTATGAGATGGTATGGTCATGTTCGAATGGATGAAAACAGAATGCCAAAGAAAGATATATGAGTGTCATGTGAGTGGAACAGCTAGTAGTGGAAGACCCCCTACGCCATGGTATGGGAAAAACAAAGTGGAAAAATATAATAAGGAAAAACTTCCACGTAGTGGAAGGGTCATTGTGGCAAGGGAAGCGTGTCTTGACAAAGTAGCCTGGAGACGTTTCTGTCATGGCCATCTTTTAGCGGGGGTTTCCCAGGGGGAAACAAAGCGTCAGAGATGATGATGAATGAGGTGATTGCACCAGTCAACCTTTTCTCTGTACACTATATGGTTTAGAAAATTAAAGTCCTCAAGCTATAAATATAAGTTACTGTAATCCTTCTCGATGACAACTTGAGGGTAAAACTGCACAACCTCATTGGCCACTAATAACAAAACATACCTACCGAAGGGTTTGATACATACTGGTACACTTAAATGACCAAGTAACCCATAAGAGGTACAGTTTAATTTATTTTCCTAAAGTTAAGTAGTATTCCACTAGATTACTTAAATGTTGAGCTGAGAAGACGTTTAGGTATAAAGAGTATTAGCGAGGTGATGCGTACAAGTAGACTGGGATGGTATGGACATGTGGAGAGAATGGATGAACAAAATTGGGTGAAAAAATGCAGGCCTGTGATTGTGGAGGGAGCTGCACCAAGGGGTGGACCGAGGAAGACCTGGGATCGGACTATTCGTGCCGATCTCAAACCCAAGAACTTGACAAGTGAAGCAGCCCTTAACAGGGTTGCCTGAAACGCCGCCATTAGGAAAAGAGACTGAAACTGCACGTATGTGTGGAACACTCGGTCTTAAAATGTTATGTATGTTAAGTACCGGTACTGTACTGTACTGTACTGTACTGTACAGTACTGTACAGTACACTACAATACCGGTAATAGATATGTTTTAATGCCTGGTATACTAATTTGTGTTATTATCTTCTTAGACACGGAGAGGTTAAGAAGACTGAGGTCATCATACAATGGTGTCCAAATATCTTACCTGAAAATCGACACTTACCGGGGACTCACCTCTAGGACTCAACTCTTGGACCACCAAATGTGACCCAACCCAAGAGCCTATCCCTGGCACCCATCTTGAAAGACTAATCCTGCGATCAAGCCACAGGACCCATCTCCAGGACTTGTCCCTGGGAACCCACCCACTGTGACCCATCCCCAGGACTTATCCTTGGGACCAACACACAGGAGAAAACACACTGTGATCCACTGCCAGGACTCACATACTTTAA
This sequence comes from Paralithodes platypus, assembly GCA_032716605.1. Taxonomy (NCBI): domain Eukaryota; kingdom Metazoa; phylum Arthropoda; class Malacostraca; order Decapoda; family Lithodidae; genus Paralithodes; species Paralithodes platypus. The sequence goes on from CM064547.1 coordinate 29,488,426, forward strand.
CCTATCCCCCAGTACTAATCTCTTGTATTTACCCCTAAACCGTCAGCCGACACCACACATATATACATCTTCAAAAATATATATTTATTTTCATATATCTGGTGTGCGATTAGATTAATAGTATTATCATGTAAATCATTGAAATTATATATTTATCTACTGTATATAATTTGTTAGGGTATTCATTATGCTGCAGTAAATTTAGTATTACTGTAGTCTTAATTGTCTTTTAATGAAATATAATAAATTATATATAAATCAAGCTAACTTTGTGGGTTTTTTTAACCGTTGTAGTGCTTTGCTTCTCAAAGATTTAGAAAAAAACAAAGAACAATAATTATAGACCCATCCATTTGGTGATTAATAAGGCACACAATTGGGGAGCTATTTCCACAGAAGTGTGCAGATTTAAGACTTGATAAGGGAGATGTCCCAAAAAATACCACTTATCCGGATAGTGCCTCAGTTAACCATTGAATCTGGCAGACCAACTTATCTATTCTATTCTATAATTATACTCAGGCCTAATCCCCACTTTTCCTATTTTTATTTGTTTCCCCTCTTTTTTTTTTTCCTTGTTTTTCTTGTTTTCTTTTTTGTTGGGGGGGGGGGGCCGACTCAAGACAGTGTAACAGATTACTTTTGTGTTGAATAAAACTGGCTGTATTCAGAGATAGCCAGAGTAAGATGGAGAAGTGTGTCCTTGATAGTGAAGGGGTTGACAGACAGGTTGAGGGTGGTTGTTGTTGTTGTTCCCTAAGCTGCCTGGCCGAACAGTCCTGAGTCCCTAAGGAAGGCCATGGCCACGGTCGGGCTTTCCCACAGAGCTCTCAAGGAGTGTAGATTGTATTGCCTTAAGTGGTTGTGTAAAATGCAGTCTTCTATGATGTGTTTAATGGTATGGGGTGCTGTGTTACATCCCGGGCAGGTGTCGACGACGGAGTCATCCAGTCTCTTCTGATAGCTCAGAAGAGCTGGATGGTGTCCGCATCTCAGCATGGCCAGGTGGACTCTGTCCTCTCAAGGAAGGTGCCAGGAACAGTATCAGAAGTTTATCTTCTTTTGAAGTTTTCATCGAAGGATTACGTTTCGAGCAGTGTCACATCAGAGAGACATAGCAGTCATAGAGGATGGACATTGTAAGATAATTAAGGGACTTGAAACTCATTTTGATAGAACCAGCCCATATGGTTAAGGGATGCATTGTGTCATATCAATCATTCATGTAATATTTACAATGACATTAAGTGTATTCATCAACCCTTATATTAAAGGCGGGTGCCCAACCCCGAAAGGGGTTGAAAAAGGGAGCTATCCCCCCGCCAAAGGCGGCTTTCTAGGGCCTTTCCTAGCTGATGCTGAGAGGATTGGGTTCTAGTCATGTGGTGATGGGCTGGTCTATCAGAGTGAGAGCTGAGCAATCTCTGCCATACCCATAGCTTACTCTGACTGTTCCTTTAACAGGAACAGAGAGATCTAGATCTCAAGTGACGGCATCTCTTCCGTGGATTGACCTCCCAATTTACCAAGATTGGAAGCCAAAGCGTCACATTTTTCCCTTGCCCCTCAACTTTCTCTTCATAATTGCTGAGGGGCACAGGGCCCTGGGTGGGGCTTTGGTTTCCCGGGCGTTTCCGCACCCTCCTCAGCTCCCCGCCATGGAGTGGCTTCGGTCACCCAGGCTTTATTGTGGTCGGCGGGGAGGGTTCTGTGGGGGCACTCGGTTATGGCCTTGGAATTGCTCGGGGCCTTGTGGCTGTTTGGCCAGGCAGCTTGGGGAACAACAACAACCCATATATTAATGACACTTTTTTCATTATTATACACCTTTCTAACATCTGCATACATTTTATATCCTGCAGTCTTCAAACTGATCAATCATAACTAACAGTACATATATATTTGTAAACTATACGTTTCTAGCTATTGATTTCCAAAAGCTTTAAAAGTTTGTGACGCAGGAATGAACTAAGCGATTGAGTATAGATAGGTTGGTCAGTGTGAATCTCTTGTTAACTTGTGTCAAAGATGGCAATTAAGATGTGTGATAGATTAAGAGGACATGCAGGCCTACTGTACATTTATGGTAGGATGTGCGAGAGGTGGAAACTGACATATATTATGCAAAGATATATGAGGGGCAAGAAAGTGGGAGACAGATAGATTACATTTTTAGTGAAAATCTGAATGAGAATGGTGAAGGCCAGGGCAGGTATGAGGCTAGAGGGGAGAGTGTATAGGATTATGCTATTGGAGATATGTAGGGATCGATTGTGTGAGAGGTGGGAGGGAAAGGAGAGGGTCCAGATTGAATATGGGAGAGAAATATCTGAAAAGTGAGAGGTTAGGGTGTGCATTGAATATATCTAATATACTGTACTTATTTGTTATGATAATCTTATGATGAGCCATCATGTCAAACATTTTCTGTAAGTCTAAGTAAAGGATGTATATGGCTCTATTTTGCCACAGTAACTCACACTATGTGAACAAATGTTGCAGTATTGAAAGGAATTATCTTGGTCCTTTGAAACCCTGCTGTGAAAGGACATCTATAGTCTATTTTTTTCCAGCTGAGGGTAAATTGTCATGTTTCTATCTTTGTTACTCGGCTATAAGGTAGATTTTGTAGCGAAAGATGATGGGTTATTCAGAAAACTTGGCATTAATATGACACAGAGACATGGTAGTTTCATATATTTCCTTTAAGTATCGATAAATCAGCTAATAAGAGATTCAATTTACGATCAGCTGGACAAAAATAGAGTATAATTAATGACATTCCACCCCCTAATAATTAAATTAATAAATTAATTAGATATCAGCTAGTTAAATAATCAATTGATAATTCTAAGGATTTATATATTAGTTATATCCCCGTTCTCTGCCGTCCACCAGTTTTGAAGCTGCGAATAGGGGTAGAATAGAAAGACGTGGGATCAGGTACTTCAGTCTGATCTCAAAACAAAGAACTTGATGACAGGGTCGCCTGGAATGCCTCCATTTAGGACGTGATATTGAAACCACACTCTCTGTGTACAAACGGTCTTAATATTTGTACAGTATGTATGAATCGAGTGCCAAATATATTTATACTTGAATAACTTAAAAGAAGGCATCTGCACCACAGAATTTCATCTTTTGTAGTTCATCTAACATTTTGCTTAATTTTCAGTGCATATATAATTATGCTTACTATAGCCTACTTCACCCTCAATAGAAAAGCTGGACTTTGGCGAGTCATAAACATAATATTTTGTAATAATTGAGGCAACCTATTAATTTTTAGAAGTGGTCATGTCTAAGTATGACATTTGTAATGAGCCATAGTTATATCCCCTTAAGATTCAATATTTCTTGGAGCTTCTGTTATTAACTCTGCTATTTTCATGCAAAAGAGTCAAGGTCTTTCCGATCTAGTTTTCTAATTATGGAACATTTTGATTGACTGGGGAAATGTGTAAAGCGATGAACGTGTTAGGAGAGGATCTACTTATCCTAAAGAATAACTAATTTATTTTAAAAAAGCTTATAGGCCCTATATACATGCATGATGTTAGATATGTACTGTATATATGTGTGAACATTGATCGTCCAGAAGTGGCACATTTAGTACCAGCATAAAGGCCGCGTCATACAGAACTCGAATCCACCAGAACCCACCGGAATGAATTCAAAAATTAAAATTTTAGCCACTTCTTCCCCATTCTGGTCTATTCTTGTACGTGTTCTAGTTAGATTCTTGTCTATTCTTGTGTTTCGAGTGATGTTCTAGTCGTCACTCGATTGATCGAGTGAGTGAGCAAAAAGTTAGTGCATGCGTTAACTTTCTACGATTTATCGAGTGAAAAAACCGTTAAAAATTATCGAGTTACATTCTAGTCATATCCTGGTCGCATTCGAGTCGCATTAGAGTCGCATTCTACCTAATCTGGTCATGTTCTGTTGTAATTTTTATAGTCGATGCCGACTCGAATTACTTGAATGTAACTCGATAATGACCGGAAGTCAACTGGATGACATGTTGATTATTCCACTTTAAAATTGAATGTAATGGAATGAGAGTTGAATATTACCCGAATTAAGAAGAATACAACTGGATGCCGACTAGAATATGACTGGTAGATGACTGCATACTTGCTTGATGTATCGAGTGTACACTGGATGTCGACTCGAACATGACTAGAAGTACTAGAATACAAGTGGAATCCAACTAGAAGGTAACTGGAATACAACTAGAATATAACTCGACTAGGTGCGGCCCCAAATATATAACAGATTGAAAAAATAAAATAAAAAATAATAATAAATAAAATAAAATGTAAAATCGGCCCTATACGAGGCCATTGTATTTCAAGTAGTACCTGGAATCAAACTTACTCATCTAACTCTCCACACCTTAACTCCGGCTTCCCCTCAGTTGTGTCTACCAATGAAAAGTGTTCTTCCTTCACCCCAGCTGTGTGAGTTAAGGGGTTAGGGTTACTTTTTGGTCTATTTTTTATTTAGCCTATATATATTTTTTTGTTTTTACTTTCTTCGCTAGACATCCATCAAAGCTTAAAAAACACACTCAATTCGAGATTAATTTGTAATTTTTTCGGTAGAAGTGTCCCAGCCGAGGCCAGTTCCTCCTAAAGTTACAGGCTCGCTATCGCTCGCCAGGAAATAAACCTATGCCTAAATGGCATGAAAGGTCTTAATATTAACAAAGAAATAGGGCAATTTTTTTTATAACCGCCAAACTAATGGAATGAACGTCATAACATCTCAAAAACTAATGGGGCTAAACATGAGGGAGAAGGGGGTCCAGAAAAACCCTATCACCACCCCCCCCCTCCCCTCGTGTACGTGTATGTGTGTATGTGATTGAAAGTGCTTATGTTGCCGTGATGAGTGACCTGTTACTACTGGTGTGCCTGTGAACCAATCCTCCCTTTATATACTCAAAGGTTCCTCATCGAGTCACCTTCTGCCTATTCGAGTCACGTTCCACTTACGTTCGAGTTACGTTCAACTTAGTTCCACTTACGTTCGACTTAACTTCATGTAATTCTGGTCATGATATACTGACATTCCGGTCTCATTCTGGTCATTCGAGTTGCATTCGACTTGGGATCGAATAGTCTTCTTTCCACTTCCGGTTTCCTTCGAGTCACTTACTGGTTAACATCGACTCATATTTGGGTTACATTCGAGTCCATCGAGTTACGTTCGAGTTACATTCCGGTCATTGATGGGTCGCATTCTACTCTGAAGTCACACTCGATTAAGGCCGCGTAATTCTCGTCAATTCCGGTGAAAAGTTCGATTCCAGTGGGTTCTGGTGGATTCGAGTTCTGTATGACGCAGCCTTAAGAGAGAGGTATCCCTGCCTGAAACACATCATTTATTTGAGAACCCTAGCTCCCACAACTCCAACACCACATTCCCAACTAAAAACAAAAACAAATTGGGACAGTGTGGATAATATTAGTACTCTGTGAAGCAGCTGTTTAGGTATTATGTCCTTACTTACACCTAATGTGATTTCCACCTAGTGACGAGGCACTAGGGTAAATACTGGAAGCTGATTGTGCCTTTCAATTTGTGCAGAGCTGTACAGTATAATATATCAGCACTGTATAGAAATGAGTGGATGATCAGCATGGACCACCTAACTATCACACTCGGATTGAGATATACAGTATATATATATTATATAGCAGGAGATACCTCAGATAAATCCACTGTCAATAACAAGGATAGCAGCTATCATCACATCCAGGACAGAGGGACACAACAACCAGCCCTCCCCCAAATGTGCGGGCCTTTCTCACCCATGTGCAGTGTGTGGAAAGGGAGTGGGCCTTAACTCAATTCAATGTAACATCTGTCGATGTTGGGTACACCATGGGAGTAAGCGCTGTAGTAGAATAAAGGGACCCCTGCCGAAGGATAAGTCAGAAATAGAGAAATTTGAGTGCGTAGTGTACAAAGGCGAGCTTGTGTTAAGTGATGATCCTGTGGCTGTAAATTTTGGAAATGAGTCATTGGAGCTGGTGAACAAGTGTTGTTACCTAGGAGATACCATCTCTGCCGGTGGTGGGGCCGAGGCTGCCACTGTTGCTAGAATTAAGTGTGGCTGGGGGAAGTTCAGAGAACTGCTGCCAATCCTGACCATGAAAAGAATGCCTCTTCCCCTGATGGGAAAGGTGTATGCCTCATGTGTTAGAAGTGCAATGACGTATGCCTCAGAAACATGGGCCGTTAAAGTAGAGGATGTGAACGGAATGGAACGTAATGAGATGAGAATGGTGAGATGGATGTGTGGGGCCAGGCTACAGGATAGAATAACAAATGTTGAGCTGAGGAGACGTTTAGGTATAAAGAGTATTAGCGAGGTGATGTGTACAAGTAGACTGGGATGGTATGGACATGTGGAGAGAATGGATGAACAAAATTGGGTGAAAAAATGCAGGTCTGTGATTGTGAAGGGAGCTACACCAAGGGGTGGACCGAGGAAGACCTGGGATCGGACTATACGTGCCGATCTCAAATCCAAGAACTTGACAAGTGAAGCAGCCCTTAACAGGGTTGCCTGGAACGCCTCCATTAGGACAAGAGACTGAAACTGCACCTATGTGTGGAACACTCAGTCTTAAAATTTTATGTATGTATGTGTGTACCCGCACCAGTCCCCTCCCCGCAGCTGTCACCACCAGGCCCTTTCTTACATGTAGCAGCCTCAACGGAAACATCGCCATCAGAATAAACTCTACCACAGGTGATTTACCTCAACAAAGACTTCTTGTGCCATTGTTCGGGGCTGGAAATGGATTATAAATGGGTTAGAGACACTAAGATCATACCAGGTGAAGAACGCATCCCCCAACACAAGCTCCTAGTGTGTGATATGTGCCTAAGTAAAGTTCCTGTTAGAAAGAAAGTTCATTTGCCAAAAAGGAAAGTATGGTTGTTGGAAAAAGAGGATTACAGAGACAGATTCCACAACAAAATGATGGAAATTGAAAGGAGAATGGGTGCTAGGCCAGATGATGTTGATAGCAAATTGAATTGTATAGAATGCAGCCTCCTCGATACCACAGACAAAGTACAGTATGTGGCAAAACAAAGGGGCCACCCAGACATAAGTTCTCATGGTGGTGGAACAATGATGTCGAAGCTGCAGTCAGAGAGAAGAGATGTTTCAAAGTATGGAAAAAAGGTGGCAGCAAGGAAGAATACCTGTCCGCCAAACGCAATGCTAGAAGAGAGGTCTACAGGGCAAAGAAAACCATACAGGATAGCGTGATAGAACAAGTTTGTAGTAGCCTACATAATAATACCATTGGGGTTTATAAATTAGCTATGAATGTGAGGGACTGTAGCCAAGACGTCATGGTTGTGAGATGCATAAATAACGACAGTGGCATGACTGTTTACACAGAAAACGAAATCAGAGAGGCATGGAAGGAGCATTATGAAAGACTGCTTAATGTAGAGTTTGAATGGAACAGAGAACAGCTTAGCACTGCAGTCCCAGTACAAGGCCCTCCTCCTTTGATAGGGTACAACGCTGTTAAAAGTACTATAGATAAAATGGAGTCCGAGAAAGCCGCTGGGTGCTCCAGCATTGTCGCTGAGATGCTAAAAGCAGCTGGAGATATTGGGGTAAAATTGGTCACAGAGCTGATTAACGCTATCATAAAGGAGGAAAAAAAGTGTGGCGCAGATAGCCCCTGGAGGTTGGGACTGGAAATCCCACCTCCAGAATTTTTAGGACGAGGCTGTAAGCACCAGCCAAACAGGGCGGTAGGCTACTCCTGGGAAGTGCTAGGTGGCTGATAAGGACAGCTGCAACTCCTGTTTCTATACCTGGCCTCCCTAGCTGATCCTTTTTGTGCCTCATCAATATTGAGGGCAACCCCAGCCTGCCCTCCAAAACACCTTCTCCTCCTATCAATGCATTATACTATAAACACCTTACATACTACACTAGTTATTTCACAAACAAAACTCCATGATGAAACCATGACCCGCCTCTGAGTCCCCAGGTGGGGGCACCAGAAATGCCCCCATTAGTATGTCCCCTGGAAACAACTCGCCAAAATGCTCTGAACCACCACCTTCTACTCTTACTATTAATTTTTGCAATAGTTGTGGCCTTTCCTCTAACTTCCACTCTGTGGAACACCACCTCTCCTCTGCCAACCCTGATCTCTTTCTCACCAAAATGCAGTTGTCTGGGTCTACTGACAGCATATCCTTCTCTGTATCCTCCTACTATTTCTATCCTCGGTTTCAAGCCAAAGGTGGGATGTTGCGTCTGTGTATGCAACAATCTTGCTTTCTCTCGTGTTCCCAAGTTTGATTCTTCTGAATTCTCAACTCGCTGGCTAAAGCTTTCTTGTCACTCAAACTAAATATTTCTGCACTGTTTATCTCTCCTTTAATTCTACTAACTATCCAAAATTCTTTGACCATCTAACTTCTAAAGTGGAACACATTCTATCTATCTCTCCTTTTGCAGAAATCTTCAATTTAGGAAATTTCAACATTCACCACTGCCAATGGTTCTCCTGTTTCCACTGACCAACCTGATGAACAAGCCTACATCTTTTCTATCCTAAGCATTCTAGAGCAGTTAGTCCAGCAACCCACTCGTATCCCGGATCTCTTCGGAGATCAACCCAACACTCGATCTTGACTTATTTCTACCCTCTAACCCTTCTGCTTATACAGTACTATAAATCTTTTCTCTCTTTTGGGCTCCTCTGACCATAAACTAATATCTGTCACCTGTCTATCTCTCCGGTACGGCCACCCGATCCTCCCAACCGGCGGCGCTTATGGCAATTTGGAGCTGCTGACTGGGAGGCTCTTCGGCAGTACTTCTTCGATTTCCCATAGAATGACTTTTGCTTCCGTGGCCGGGGACCCTCGGAGAGTGCTGAACGCATTACCAAGGCAATCCTCTCAGGCATTGAAGCTGTTATACCAGGTTTTTACTGGGGTTGTATTGACTAATTAGGTAGGTTCTTACTCAACTGGGGAAATGGAGACCAACTCAAACACAAGGACGAAGGCAATAGATGATAATATAATACAAGAGAACAAGCATAAATTATTCTTATTTGACAGTAGCATATGATTAGAGGTACAATGTTAGATCAGACATGGATAGGTAATTATATAACTGCACGATCGAGGATCCACTAGGCGCCTCAAGGGGGAGATTTTTGTCAGGTTCCGACAGTCTTTGAAGATGCGGCTGCGTTGTATTCCCGATGACGTCCTGGTCTGTGGTGGTGATCCTGCCGTGTGACGGTTGCAGAGTTAGTGAAGACTTCCTTGAGGGCCTTCTGAAGATCTGCGAGTTGAGGTCTTATAAGAATGCGACCCGTTTCACCAGTGTTTTACGTTCTCGTATCGTAAGACTTAAGTAAGGAGTCATTTCACCAGTGTCTTATGCCCTTCACTACGAGTCCTTAACCCAGAATTCCTACAGGAGTCTCTGGAAGAACTTTGATGTTGGATCTTGGGTTTATACGAGTACGAGCCGTTTCACCAGTGTCTTATGCTCTCATATAGTAGGACTTAAGTAGGGAGTTGTTTCACTAGTGTCTTACACCCTCCACTACGAGTCCTGACTGAGAAGGAAGCTGTATCACCAGTGTTTTACCTTCTTCCAACCAGCCTTACTATTTTTGTAGGTTTACTAGAATTAGAGCGCTTGTCAGTACTGCATACTTTAACCCTTAATTAGCGGCGAGCAACATAAGTCGAGTTAAAAAAAGCTGGACTATGTGGCGGCGCTCGACATAGGTCGAGTGGCAATTTCAGCACGTAATGTGGCTGAGAGAGAGAGACAAGTGGTGGCAGGAGACTAGCGAGCGTATGACTGCTCCAGACCACCGCGGCGAACCTACTGACACAAATCTCAGCTCCCTCCTCCCTCTCTCACTCGCTACATACTCAATTATGTACCGAAACTACCGAATTACCTGCTTTTTGCACTCGCGTTGCACGGTTATTGCAAGAAAACTATCCATCATACAAGGATCGTTATGGTGTCATTCGAAAGCTCTGTTTATGCCCTTTCAGGGATAGGTACTTGTTTTACGTTCTGGGTCTTATTTAGGCATGAAAATGATCACGTAAACAGCCCTATTTTGGCTAAAAACACCCCGCTGTGCGGTACATATAATAAACCGCATAGGCCGCTCGTAAGGTGTTAATTATAGCAAATCCTGTATCAAGGCAATGTAAAGATGTTGGGTGGTCACCAGTGTGGTCTAACAAAGATACTAGCAAATCCAAGATACCTTCGAGAAATGCATCGAGTAGTTACACTAGTATCTTACACCCTCAAGGCAATTTCTTGGTTAAAAGTCCCAAGTCTTCCTGATATTAATCCTACCAGTGTGGTATTAGTATCTATCCAACTCTGCTGATGATGAGGTGGGCTGAGATTGTCTTACCACTTTCGTCGTTCTCTTCGGTGGGGCATTTCACGGCTAGAGGGGCAGCTGTGCTTGGAGGAGGGTCTGGGTCAGCTGCGGTAGCCCTTCTGGGAATCCACGCCATGGCGGTGGTGCGTCTCAGAGCAAGAAGGACGCGTGGTGTGTTGATATGTATGCACAGTTTGCTCTCCACGATGTCTTGAGGGGTTATCTCTGCTCGGTGCATAGTTATCAGGTGCCGTTCTCACAGGTATGTTCTTTCCTGGGGTTGGGGGAAGTGCCTATAGGTGATGTAGGTGACCCGAGGGAAGCGTGGTGAGGAGTCACTTGTGCCCTAGCTCTTGTCTTGGTGGCAGTGGTTGTTGGTGTATGTGGGGCCTCATCTCCTTGGTTTTCTTCCTTGCTGCTTTTCTTCCCTATCTCAGAAGCATATAATTATACATTCCATTTTCTTTCTCTCAGTCTAATAAAAAATAATCTTGGTTTACTCATGCTTGTTTTACTGCTTTCCGCAACAAGGAAGAAGCATTCAAACGGTACCGACGCCTTAAAACTCAAGAATCTCATTCTTCTTATGTTTCTGCCCGTAATAAAGACAAATCTACATGTTCTTCGACTTGCCAAGCACTCTTTCATCAATAATAAATGCATTGAACTATCCAACTCTAGCCCTTCCCAAGCTTTATGGCATCTAGCCAAAAACCTCTCTAACCATATTTCTTCTTCGTCTTTCCCTCCCTTTTCCACTCTAATGGCACAACCATCACTTCTTCCTCTGACAAAGCTGAACTCTTCGCTCAAACTTTTGCTAAAAGCTCCACCTTGGATGATTCCGGTGCTATTCCTCTCTTACTTATGCATAATATCTTAATCTCTTCTAAAGATGTACTTTCTGCCCTCTCTGGGCTTGATACTAAGAAGGCGTACGTTCCGGACGGTGTTCCTCCTGTTGTACTCAAAAACTGTGCTTCTGTGCTGACTCCCTGCCTAGGCAAATTCTTTTGTCTCTGTCTCTCCTTTAATGTCTTCCCTGCATGCTGGAAGTTTGCTCTCATTCAACCTGTCCCAAAGAAGGGTGACTGCTCTCAACCTTCCAACTATCGTCCAATATTGCTCTCATCTCTTATATTTCTAAAGTTTTTGAAACTATTCTTGATTCCAAATTTCTTAAGCATATCTCTTCTCATAATCTGATCTCAGATCCCCAGTATGGCTTCCTTAAGGGTTGCTCTACTGGTGATATTCTTTCATATCTTACTAAATCTTGGTCATCCTCCTTTCGGGACTTCGATGATATCTTTTCTGTTGTGCTAAGACATATCGAAGGCCTTCGATAGAGTCTAGCACAAATCTTTAATTTCTAAACTACCCTCCTTCGGTTTCTATCCCTCCATCTGTGCTCTTATCTCTAATTTCCTTTCCAGCCGTTCCATGGCTGCGGTTGTGGATGGCCATCTCTTACTTCCTCATCCTATCAACTCCGGTGTTCCTTAGGGCTCTGTCCTATCTCCTATTCTCTTTCTAATTTTCATAAATTATTTTCTCAACTGTAGGCTACCTCCAGTCCCATACATTCATACACATACGACTCTATACCTTACACTACTCAATTAGTTTTCCGGAATGCCCCAGCCAGCAATCCCTCAAAAGCAAACATAATAAATCCATAGAACACTATTGGATGGGACTCGTTAGCCTTGGTTGGCAACCTGTCTAGGGGAGTAAACCTGATACAAATCCGTACTGCTTACCTAAGGGTAAGGCAGGTTAGTGGATGGATTAGCCGAACACCACTGTAGAAAAATAGTGCTAACAAGATACACAGAGGGCCTCGGAGTCGGACGGATCCTAAATTGAGTGGTCAATCCTGTAAGTCCTTCAATAAACTGGCTCGGATTGTCCCTCTCACAGGGAATGAGTCCGCTTGGGGGCATTCTGTGTATGGCCACCCTCGTAAGGGGAGTAAGGCTTCCGACAATAGATAAATAGATAGAACACTATTATCTTCTGATCTAACTACTATTTCCAATTGGGTCAGAGAAAACCAAGCTTGTTTTTTGTTTTTTTGTTTTTAAGAGACACTGAACGGAGGAAGGAAAAACACAGATAAAACAAAAAGGTCCATGTGCCTAAAGGCATCCTCCATTCATAAAATGTTTGTAACAACTGGATTTAAACATTTGTAGATTGTAAGTTTGTGGAAAGCAATTCGAGAGAAGTGAATTCCAAAGAGTAGTAGCTCTGGGGATAAATGAATTCTGATAAGCAGAAGTTCTGCATTGTGGAGGAGAAAGTGTAAATTCATGGGTGCTCTCAGCTGCCCTAGTTCTACGGGGAAAGATGTGGAGAGGCGGCACAATTGAAGCAAGTTCCTCGGAACAATTGCTGTGAAAATATCTGTAGAATAATGCAAGTGATGCAACGTTTCTTCGTATGGATAATGTAGGAAGGTCCTGTGTGATTGCAGGGTTATTGATTAATCTAATAGTTTTATTTTGAATTTTGTCCAACTGCCTCAATGCAACCACTCCACTTCCACCCCACAGAGGTGAAGGTGTTGCCTTTAATACTTCCAAAACCCAATTACTTCATTTATCTACCCGTCCAGAACTCCCAGAGGACTATCCCTTGTTCTTCAACAATACAAAAATCAATCCTTCATCTTCTCTCAATATTCTTGGTGTCTTTTTTTCTTCTGCTCTCACTTGGAAGGACCATATTACTAGTCTTGCTAAGGCAGCCTCCCAGAAGCTGGGTGTGCTGAACCGCCTCAAGCTTCTGGCTCTGTACAGGGGCACAGTGCGTCCTTGTATTGAGTATTGTTCACATGTGTGGGGAGGATTCTCTCACACCGCACTCCTAGACAAAGTAGAAAGGAAGGCCTTTCGTATCATTAATTCCCGCCAACTCACCAACTCTCTAGATCTTTTCGCCACAATGTTGCATATCTCTCGCTATTCTATCGCTACTACAATAATCAGTGCTCCTTAGAGCTCTCCCAGTGTATACCACCTCCTCTACATAGCTAGGGTACATGGTACCTGTCTTGCAACACAATTCCACCCCTACTCTTTCAACTATGGGGGATGTACTCGCTACAGACAGTTCTGCCTTTTGTCTTCCTTACTCACATAGAAAAAAATAAATAAAAAACTACAGGTCCTGACTTAGAAAGACGCAGTTTCACCAGTGTCTTATGCTCTTCCATCCACTCTTACTGTTTTTTGTAGGTTTACTAAAACTAGAGCGCTTGGTCAGTACTGCATACTCTAGCTAAAATAATTCCTGTATCAAGGCAATGTAAAGATTTTGAGTGGTCACCAGTGTGGTCCAACAAGGATAGCCTACAGGCAAATCCAAGATACATTCGAGAAATGCGTTGAGTAGTTACACCAGTGTCTTACTCCCTCAAGGCAATTTCTCGGTAAACAGGCCCAAGTCTTCTGGTTATCAATCCGACTTGTGTGGTATTGATATCCATCCAACTCTACTGGGCTGAGGTAGTCTTACCATTTCCGTCATTCTCCTCGGTGGGGCATTTCGCGGCTAGAGGGGCGCTGTGCTTGGAGGAGGGTCTGGATTGACTGCGGTAGCACTTCTGTGAATCACCGCCATGTCGGTGGTGCATCTCAGGGCAAGAAGGGTGCGTGGTGTGTTGAGAGGTATGCACTATTCTTTCCCAATCCCATCTCTGGTTTGTGCATCATTGTCTGTTGATGTCCTCACAGGTATGTTCTTTCCTGGGGTCGGAGGAAGTGCCTGGGTAATAAATGCGACCCGAGCGAAGTGTGGTGAGGATGCTCAATGGTCTCCTCTTGTCTTGGTGCCGTGGTGGCAGTGGTTGTTGTTGTTTGCGGGTCCTCATCTCCTTCGTTCCTTTTGTTCACGCTTTTCTTCCCTATCTCACTAATTCTTGGTCATCCTCCTTTTGAGACTTCAGTGAGACCTTTTCTATTGTGCTAGACATATCGAAAGTCTTCGATAGTCTGCCACAAATAACTTATTTTAAAATTACTCTCCTTCAGCTTCTATCCCTCTATCTGCACCTTTATCTATAATTTCCTTTCTGGTCGTACTTCCATAGCTGTGGTTGTGGACAGCCATTGTTCACTTCCTCAAACTATTATTTCTGGTATTCCACACGGCTCTGTCCTATCTCCAGGTTTATGTATAACATTCATTAATGGCGATAGACTTGTGGACCAACAGCCATTACTATGCAATAAAGTCTTTATCTTAGCACTGTCTTGGTATGGCACTGCTGAGGCTGGTGGGGTGCGGATAAGTGCCACAGGGGACTGAATCTTACCTGGGCGCTGTTTGGCACCACACCTGTGTCAGCAACATTATTTGCATGTTGGAACAGTGTTGAGGCAGGACTTTATTGTTCTATAATCCAATTACCTAATATACAGTAGAGTCTTGTTGTGGTGCTGTCTTTTTGTAACACTGTTAAGGCTGGTGTGGTTGCAGATACTGCAGGTGCAAGTGCTGCAGGGATACTCTGTTGAGTCTTGCTGAGACATGGTTAGCATTATACCAACATCAGCCACAGTGATGATTTGGTGGGGCAGTGCTGTGGCAGGACTTTATTGTACTACAGTACACTCCAACTACTGAAAGGCAACCCCGTCTGAGCCGTTACAATGCATGTAATGGAAAAATGACGTTAAACCATTGTATGTCATGATCTCACCTGCACATGTAGGCTACCTCTAGTCCTATCAACTCATATGACTCTAGCTTACACTATTCATCTAGTTTTTATCATCATCCCAGCATGCAATCACTCCAAAACTCATGTAGTGAGGCCATAGCATGCCTAAATTCTGATCTAACAACTATTTCTGACTGGGGCAGAGTAAATCTTGTTAATATAATTGCTGCCAAAACCCAAGTTCTCCATCTATCTACCCGACACAGTCTTCCACATGACTATCCTGTACTCTTCAACTACACAGAATTCAAACCTTTGTTTTCTCTCAGTATTCTTGGCGTCTCTTTTTGTTCTTATCTTTCTTGGAAAGACCATATCACCACTCTTGTTAAAAACAGCTTCTCAGAAGTTAGATGTGCTCAACCATCTCCATAGGTTCTTCTACCACCACACAGCTTTTTGCTTTGTACAGGGGCACAGTGCGCCCATGTATTGAGTATACTGTTCTCATGAGTGGGGAAGTTCTACCCATACCGCACTTCTCGAAAGTGTAGAGTCAGAAGCATTTCATGTCATCAACTCACCTCCTCTAATTCCCTACAATCTCTCAATACACGCCAGTGTTGCATCTCTCTCACTCTTCTACCGCTAATACAATAATCAGCGTTTTTCAGAGCTTTCTCAGTACCTTTTCCCTCAGGTGGCATCCGTCTTTCAAGATATTCCCATTCTATTCAGTCCAACTTTTTAACCCAAGAATGAACCGATTTTCCCAGTCTTTCTTCTACCCAACAAGTAAATTCTCTCCCTCATCCTATGACTTAAACTGCTTCAAGCTCTGTACCTTGATGAGATTTGTAAATTTGTAAACAAGGTACTATTATACAGAAAAGGTAGGGTAGATAATACCCATTTATATGATGTCTTACAAGAATTTCTTGTTGTTGTTCTTCCCTAAGCTGCCTGGCCGAACAGCCCCGAGCCCCTGAGGAAGGCCATGGCCACGATCGGGCTTACCCACAGAGCTCTCATTAAGTGTAGATTGTGTTGTTGGGTGTATGTGGTTGTGTGAAATGCAGTCTTCTATGATGTGTTTAATGGTATGGGGTGCTGTGTTACATCCCGGGCAGGTGTCGACGACGGAGTCATCCAGTCTCTTCTGATAGCTCAGGAGAGCTGGATGGTGTCTGCATCTCAGCCTGGCCAGGTGGACTCGGTCCTCGCGAGGAAGGGAGGATTCGGAAGGATGTATTTCGGGAGGTCGTGCTTGTAGCTGCGTGTTGTCTGTGAGTGAGTGGATGGATCGGCGAGAGATATGAGTATGGATGTGCTTCTGGAAGTTGGTTCGGGGTAGGCAGGGAGGGAGAGAGGACAGTAATTATTGTGTGTGATACCGTGTGCTGGGTGTTGTTTTGATATTTCGTGGTGTCTGTGGGTGTGTTGCCATGTAGTTTAGTGGGTGGTCCTGGTTCGTGGAGGCTGCTGCAAGGAATTGAGTGCCTCTCATGTCCAGATGGTCTTTGACTTTGAGGATTTTGGTTTCTTGATGTAGGTGATCTGTGGGTACAGTAGCTGTGCAAACTGTAATGATCTTTCGGGCTTTGTTTTGAATAGTCTGTAAGGTCTTATATGTGTGGTTTCAGCTAGCTTAGAAGCCCAGGCTGGGCTTGCGTATTCCATCACTGATCTTATGTATTGTTTATATACTGTGGTGGTGGTCTCTTTGTTGTGTCCAAATTTTGTGTGAGCAAGTGACCTCAAGGTGTTAAGTCTGGGTGTCAGTTTTTTTTTAATGTTTGTGGTGTGCTGTTTGAATGTCATATGAGTATCATATGTTACTCCTAGGATTTTGGGTGTGTGTGTATGTGTGTAGGGGTGTGTTATGCCCTGTTTTTCTACAGGATTAACTTGGGTAATGTGATTTCTAATTGACTGGGTATATAAGGCTGCATGCACAATACAAGGTATGAGGAATAGAGAACACAAAATAAACACACGGTAACAAGACACACGATCACGTTTATTTAAGAAGGTTAATAGGGAGCATAAGAAAGTATGAATACTCGTACAAGACAAATGATAAAAATGAACCACTAGCATTAGTGGATCTGGATGGAGCCTAGTCTCCCACTTCCAACGTTCAGGTATACTCTTCTGATCACTGGTTTGGTTCGCAAGTTTATATACTGGAAGACCTCAATGTTACATATAGATTCAAATTCACTAATTAGATTTATTACTGGCAGGTCTGGTGCACAAGTAGTAGTTCACAGACTAGAATTAGACACGCGTATGTTTTAGAGCACGGGAATTCTAGTAACCTCAGGGGGGTACTGATCTAAGTTTTATATTCTTATGGCAGAAATACGTAGAACACAAATCAGTGGGTGAACGTTAGATATCATTAGGGTTTTATGTTTATGTAATAATATCTGGATAAAGGTAATTACAAGAGTTAATGTCGCCTGTTAATTAATAAACACTGATACGCTTAGCACTTCCCAAATGGAATGGTTATATATGAATTACACTGGGCAAAGATATAGCCACTTCATAGAAAGATTAATAAGTGAATTTCTAATTAGTACTGTAACACGTTAGTACTAATAAAGTGAATCTTGGGTAGTATTTGGTTGGTCTGGTCCTGGTTATCTTGCGTCCGTGATGTTGGGGGCTAACGACTGGTTCCACGGCCGTCCAGGTGGTCCATAATTATGTAGGAAGTTCTCAAGACGGATCTCTTGGCGATCGTTGCTGGCTACACGCTTATATACCCACTGGTGTGTGTGAAGGTTATAAGGTGCACGTAGATTTCTTGTACGTGGACAGATGCTTCTATCTCAAATCTGCCACGGAGTCTGCCGGCTCTGGAATCTCAAATCTCAGGAACAACACAAGGGCAGAGCTAGAGGTCAACTTAAGGGGGCCAGCCACTGGTTGGTGTCTATCTTTCAACTGATTTTACTGGGGGCTGGAGCTGGGTTTATAGGCTCGGTTTTGGACCCTGTAGGCCATAGGGATATCGAGTCTTATGGAATTATTTGAGCTCTCAATAGATACTACGAGGACTAGGTAAGGTGGTGATTACTGTTGTGGCACATGGCTATAGGGAACCTTCATAATGTGATATAACTGAGCCTTAGTAAGAGGTACTATTTTGGCTATACTGGAAGTATTGAGGGGAGGGAGACTGGATCTACTTTGCGAGGAGGACTGGGACAGCTGTGATAGGAGCGTCTCTCTTATTTTGCTCAGTCTTCATTCTATGGTATAGCTGAGGTGCTAATTTGATTATCCGAGTATGCAAGAAAGGTGAATGGGTTATTGTGGGTTAATAGAGGTTAGTAAAGGGGTTAGTCATGCATGGTTAGTTCATTGATAGGAAGAATTCCTGTGCTACCTGGCAATGACCCGGAAGTCAAAACAGGGGTCAGGTATACCTCCGCAGGGGTGGGGGTCTCCCTCCTCGGGTGGGTAAAAAGGGGTAGTTGCGCGCCATCTCTCTGTGATGGTCGTCCGGCGGCTGCGGCTAGGGGCTTGCCACATCACAAGTGTTTGTAATAACCCTCTGTTTATGAGACAGATGTGGGTGTTCGTAATACCAAAACCGAAGGTGCCTTGACTAGCTGGTTTAATCGGTTGGGTTGTTAATTGCATGGTTTGCTGGATGTGGTGGAGACTGGGTTGCTAACTCTGCCACATTTATCTGGAAGTATGGCAATAGAAGTTAGTCACTGGCGAGGCGGCTAGCCTCGCACTGACGAACATTGGGTACAGGGTTGTGAATGGGTTGTGAGAGAATAGATGGCATGCAAAGGGTTAGTAAAGTTCTAATGTTGTTCCGTCCTACTAAGGGAAGGTAGGCTGGATAGGAGTATATATGTAAAAGGTTGGAGAACGTTAGCAACGGAAAAATTAAGGATCTTCCGGAGGTATGATGGAGAGGCTAGGTCGGAAAAGAGTCGAGGAGCGTGGGGGGTTAATGAGAGGGAGAGAGTTCAGGGGGCTACGTGGAAGTTTGGCCCTAAGGTCTCCGGCGTAGGGGTGGCATTAGACTACAGTTGATATTGGAGTTTGGGGGGTTAATGACAGTGAAAGTATGTTAGCCAAATGCTACCGGGGGATGAGCAAATACGGGGTGGTATATGAGTCTGGAAAGGATAGAATCATGTGGACTGTGGGCTGTGGGGAAAAGGGAGGTTAAATGTAGGTTTGTGCTTGACTGTGGATAAAAGTAGAGAAAAACATGGTGTATTATTACTCGTCAATACAAGGGGTTATGGACACTATTATTTGACACGATTTCTTGCTGATCTAGTTGTCCCTGGGAACTGTGTTTTCTATGAAATATAGACCAAAGAAAAGCGGCAGTTCGTAGGGGTACTTCGTAATTGTTTCATGGTACTATGATAGACAATGGTAACAAGAGGTTATCTATACAATCTCTGGTTGGGGTAAGAATTAGAGTTACTGCATGGTGGCTAACATCTTCAGTCATTATCTCTGTCTAGATCTTACAGGAATAATGGTTATATATACAATGGTGTACCTGTGGGTATCATAGTTTCTTATCAATTATGACATGGGGGTTAACATATTACTTCTCGGATGGAGGAACATACATAGATTTATGGGGGCGGTTGGTCTTCAGAAACTTAGTCTGGCAAGACAAGGTATTTTAGGGGGTTAACATATTACTTCTCGGATGGAAGAACATACATAGATTTATGGGGGCGGTTGGTCTTCAGAAACTTAGTCTGGCAAGACAGGGGTTAACATATTACTTCTCGGATGGAAGAACATACATAGATTTATGGGGGCGGTTGGTCTTCAGAAACTTAGTCTGGCAAGACAAGGTATTTTAAGGGGGTGAACATATTACTTCTCGGATGGAAGAACATACATAGATTGATGGGGCGATTGGTCTACAGAAACTTAGTCTGGCAAGACAGGGGTTAACATATTACTTCTCGGATGGAAGAACATACATAGATTTATGGGGGCGGTTGGTCTTCAGAAACTTAGTCTGGCAAGACAAGGTATTTTAAGGGGGTGAACATATTACTTCTCGGATGGAAGAACATACATAGATTTATGGGGCGATTGGTCTTCAGAAACTTAGTCTGGCAAGACAAGGTATTTTAGGGTATGTTGATATTGACATCCTAACTTAGGGACAGAGCATGGGTGTATTAACTTAAGGTGTATTTATGTTCATTCTCATGTAGGTAGATGTGTAGGACACGAGGGTAGTGTATACGTGAGGTGTGGGAAAGGTCAGTATTTTAGAAGGGGTAGGTAGGTGTGGTTTGGAGCTGGTTAGCCCTGCGGGCTTGGGCCTGTCTGAACTGGTTGGCCCGGTCACCTGGTCCTTTCGTTCTGTGGGCCTTTCTTTCGGGAGTTTCTGTGGTGTTCGCTCGTGGCTTCTGTGGTGGGCCTCTCGTTCTGGGGCATTTTACTTCCCTCTCCTTCATTGTAGGCTTGTCCCCGAGCCTCAAGGGTGAAGTAAAAGGAAGCATAGTCATGGTGGGTCATTTTGAGGGTATTGAGAAGGTCCCACCAAGCAAGAGAGCGAGGGTCAGGTTTCTTTTGCAGGTCTATGTAGACCTGTAGGAATGTGTCCTCAGTGTTGTGGAGGGTGGTTGCCCGGGCTTGCGTTGTAGACGGGCTAAGCGTATTGTGGACGTTTTTACTTTAACCTTTCGTATGAATGGTTTGTAGTTTTTCCCTGTGGGGGTAGGGACGGGGGCGACGAAGGGTGTGGATTTGTTCATGGTGGAGGTCATGTATCGAGTGAGGTGTGTGGGACTGACAGGAGGCCTCTTCAGTGTGGTGAATGGGTTACTAACTGAAGGGGAGGGATTAACGCTTGAAAATTGAGCTGGGGATGAAGGAGGGATATGAGTCTGGGGTTTTTGGGGTTTTCTTGGGTGGTGTTGTAGGCTGGGGAAATATAGTGAGGCAATGCGCAATATCGGTTTAGGTAAGGCGCGTGAAGGAGGTGTGTGAGAAGGAGGGGGTGTGTGTGTTGTGTGGCTTGGGTCTTTAGTGTCAGAACGGGGTGTTGTTTTTGTATAACTGTCTTTAACACCTTACGAGCGGCCTATGCGGTTTATTTATGTGTACCGCCCAGCGGGGTGTTTTTAGCCAAAATAGGGCTGTTTACGTGATCATTTTCATGCCTAAATAAGACCCAGAACGTAAAACAAGTACCTATCCCTGAAAGGGCATAAACAGAGCTTTCGAATGACACCATAACGATCCTTGTATGATGGATAGTTTTCTTGCAATAACCGTGCAACGCGAGTGCAAAAAGCAGGTAATTCGGTACTTTCGGTACATAATTGAGTATGTAGCGAGTGAGAGAGGGAGGAGGGAGCTGAGATTTGTGTCAGTAGGTTCGCCGCGGTGGTCTGGAGCAGTCATACGCTCGCTAGTCTCCTGCCACCACTTGTCTCTCTCTCTCAGCCACATTACGTGCTGAAATTGCCACTCGAGTTATGTCGAGCGCCGCCACATAGTCCAGCTTTATTTAACTCGACTTATGTTGCTCGCCGCTAAATAAGGGTTAAATCTGATGGGTCTGTTGATTATTCTACCTTTGGAGGTCCTGGTGGGAAGGTAGATGTTTGTCGTGGGACTTGAGTCGCTCTACGATGTTTTATATTGAGGGGAAGAACGTTTTACAGGTGGAGGGCTTTTATTGGGGGCGAGGTCGGGGGTTATTTGAGAGGTAGATGCGTGTGGAGGTTTTTGTTGGGTGAGGGTGGTAGGCGGAATGGAAGAGGATTTGGTGGGGGTATGTATGGGTGTTCTCTCAGGGGCGACTTTGTGGGGGGGGGATGTTTTTAGGTTGGTTGGGGGGGGGTTCGATGAGATGAGGAGGTGGTTGATGTGTGGGTGGGGTCGCGGGGATAGTGGGGGGAAGAGAGGGGGATGCGGGGGGGGCTAGACGGGACGGGGGGAGGAGTGGAGATTTAGGTTGGAGGGTGGGGGGTAGGGACGTGTGTGGGTGTGTTCTTTGGTGAGGTCGGTGATTTGCTGGTGGTGGAAGTAGGCGGTTTTATGGGAGTTTGGTGGGGGGGTAGATCTAGCAGGTCATTCGGGGTAATGAGGTGGGGGTTGAGAGGGGATGAGGTTGAAGAGGAAGGTATGTCTTTTCGTGGGGGGGTGGGGGTTGTTACTTCTGGAATTTAGTTAGAGGGTTTATGGTGTTTACTGGTGATTATTCGTCTTCTTTCCCTTTGTGGAGGAGAATTCGACGAAGAAGAAGAAGAGGAGGAGGAGGGTAGTGGTCTGGCAGCCCTACGGAAATTGGTTAGCAGGGTGTGTTTTCTTGAGGTTTTAAAAGATTTTTGTCGTGGGCGTAAATTGTAGCATGAGGTTACTGAGGTAGATTGTGTGGTACGTTTGGGTGTGTACTTGGTTTTGGGTGGGGGGGGGGGTTCTTACTGTGGTGCCTGGGGGAGGTATCTCAGGGCTAGACGGGAGGGTTTCTGTTGTGGTCGGGGTTGTGGGTGGAGGTTTTCGTACTTGGATAAGTTGGGGAGGTACTTGACTATCAGAAGTGAAAGAAGGTGTCATGGTGGAGGAGGATGTGATAGTGGGGGCTTGGGGTTTGTGGAGGTTAGTTTGGGGGGTATGTTGAGGAATGATTTGTCGGTTCGGTGTCGGAGGGCTTAGGCCCTTAGGGGTTTGTATGCGAATATTCATAGCCTGAGTGGAAGGGTTAGTAGGGGTGTTTAATTCCGGGTCAGACGTGGGGGGCGGGGTATTGTCTTGTGGTTTTAGAGGTTTAAACGCTCGGACGAATCTAGTTCGGAACGTGCGAGTCACGCCGTGATAATCGATGGTGACTTGATAGGCGTTTGGGACTTGTATGATGGTGTAGGGCCCAACATAGCGAGGGCCTAATTTGTTGGTGACAGGGAGGTTGGCTACCATTACGGTGTCATGGATGGTGAAAGGGTTTTTGTCATCGGGGTTATCAGTTTTGGTGTCTTGACAGGTTTGGGCGGTATGGAGGGTGTTTTGCAGATGTTGCAATGGGTCAATTGTGGAGGTGGTGGAGGGGAGGTGAGCGTGATGGTGGAACGGCAGTAACAGGGGGGGTACGCCGTAAACACGTTCATGAGGGGAAATACCGTCTTCTCGGGGACAGGTGTTCATGCCCCATTGTATCATCTTTAGTTGTGATGGCCAGTCTGAGGTGTTAAGAGCAATCATTTTTGTACGTAACTGGTTGTTGATGGTGCGATGGCTGCGTTCGCATATAGCATTTCCTTGAGGCCAGTACGGGGATGAGTGTTTAATCTTAATACCACATTGTTGGGTGAACTGGTGCCAAACGTGTCCACTAAACTCGGGGGCATTGTCGGATAGAAGAGCAAGGGGAAGGCCGAATATAGGGAACACTTCTGTGGCAAGCAGTGTGGCGACTGTGGTGGCTGTGTGGTCTTTAACTGGGCAGGCTATTAAAAATGTTGAATATACGTCAACAAATGTGACGATATAGCGGTTGCCAGCTAAGAAGGAAACGGGCCCATGATGTCGAGGGATAGGACTTGGAACGGTTTGTTAGCAGACATGGTACCAGCTGGGCCTGGGGTGCGTGATCTATCCTTCCCCAATAAACAAGGTTTGCAGGATTCTGTCACTCGTTGTGCAATTTTGGAGGGGTTGGGGGTCCAGTATTGATCTGTGAAGATATTTAACATCTTCTTTTGTCCAAGGTGTATGCCGTTTCCCTCGTGGATGGCAATCATGTAGTCGTGGGCAATGGTGGGGTCTAAGATTATGTGACCAGAGTCTGTGGCAAGTTGATCTCCCCAGCGAGTCAGTTTCCTGAAGACATTTAACGGTATCCAGGGTGGTCTGATTCTTGTTTCCCAAGATTGAATTAGGGACGGGGCTGAGGGGGAATTATGTTGGGGGATGGGGGTAGATAAAAGCTCTGTGTTTTGTAAGGCGGCTAGGTTGGCGGGGGGGGTCTTTTGGTACTGGCAAACGTGACAGGGCGTCTGCATTGGTGTGAAGTTTTCCTGGACGATACTGTATTGTAAAATCATAGTCCTCTAGTGTCTCCCTCCAACGTACCAAAATGGCAGAGTTGGTTTCGCATTTACGCAACCATTGCAAAGATTGATGGTCGGTGATTATATCGAGTTTTGCGCCCAACACAAATGACCGGAAGTGGCTGAGTGCCCAAATGATCCCTAAGCACTCTCTCTTGGTGGCTGCATAATTCTGTTGTGCTTGGTTGAGGGTGGAGCTGGCATACGCAATCACATGTTCCTCTCCGTCTCTGACTTGAGCTAAAACTGCACCAATGGCGTACAGAGATACGTCGGTATAAAGACGGAAAGGTTTATGGTAATCAGGGAAAGCGACAATAGGGGCTTGGATTAGCTTTTGTTTCAAAGTGTTAAACGCAAGGTCTCTTTCAGGTGTCCAGGTGAACGGGGTGTCTTTGTGGGTGAGTTGGTGGAGGGGTCTGGCTATGGTGGCAAAGTAGGGGACGAAACGTCTGTAGTATGTGGCTAAACCTAGAAACGAACGTACTCCTTTAACGGTGGTGGGTAGGGGTTGGTTTTGTATGGCTTGAAGTTTCTTTGGGTCTGGTGCAATACCATGTTCAGATATTACGTGGCCGAGGAAATCTACCTTATTTCGGGCAATCTCGCACTTTGAGGGTTTTAATTTCAACCCGGCGGCTCGGATTCTTTGAAGGACTTGTCTCAACCTGAGGAGGTGTTCTTCCCAGGTTGGTGAGTACACAATAATATCGTCTAGATAGGCTAGGCAGGTTTCCCAGGTTAGGCCATGTAATACTGCTTCCATCAAACGGGAGAAAGTGGCGGGTCCGTTACAGAGGCCAAAAGGTAGGACGTTAAATTCGTAGTGGTGGCCACCACTAGTGGAAAATGCTGTTTTCTCTTGGTCCTCGGCCTTGATAGGCACTTGCCAATACCCTGCTTGCAAGTCGAGGGTAGTGAACCATCTGGATCCGTATAGGGAGTCAAGGGAATCGTCTATCCGGGGTAATGGCGTAGCGTCTTTAATGGTTACGTCATTCAACCTCCTGTAATCGACGCAAAAACGGGTTGACCCATCTTTCTTTTTTACTAGGACAACAGGGGAAGACCAGGGACTAATGGACAATACTGGCCTCTAACATCTCTTGGACTTGGCGTTCCTCTTCCTGACGTTGTATGGGATTTTTTCTACGGGATGGTCGTCGTATGGGGGGGCCTGTGGTGTTAATGATGTGTTGTTCTACATCGGTCTGTCCGATTTCGGTGGGTTGTTGGGCAAACACGTCACTGAACTCTAGCAATAGGTCGTACATGCCGTGTTTTTGGTGGTCGGATAATGTGTCTGGGAGAGGGGGCAATTGGAGGCTGGTAGGGGTGTTATTAAAATCTATGGGGAGGTCATAAAAAGTTTCGAGGTCTCCTATAATGAGACCTTTTGGTAATGTCAGGGATTCCTCAGAGATATTTGCCACGAGAATGTGGTTGATGCGATCGGAAATGATGGCGGGTTGTAAGAGGCAACGATTGGGGTTGGTGGACGTGGTAGTGGGGAAAAATATCATGTGAGTTTGGGGTATGGGTCGAAGGTTCACCCATTTTTGATGGCGGGGGGGAATTTGGCATATATCTTGAACTGCAGCTGGGCTAATGATCGTGGGGGATCGACTGGCGAGCAGGTGCTTGGTACGCATAAGGGGGGAAAGGTCACTTTGGTGGGGGTCACGCGTGAGGGGGGGGATTAACGGCGCGTGTGGGAGGATCAGTGGGGCGCGGTGTGAGGGAGTTAGAAAACGGAATTTGTTGGAGGAACTGTGGAGGGTTGGTGGGGGAAGAGTGAGGTATAGAAGATGGGTTATTGGTGGAGGACTGATGTAAGGATTGGTGGTTGCTAGAAGGACGAATTTGGGAAGTTTTGTCGGTGGCAGTGACGGTTTGTTTGGAGTTTATATGGATTTGGTGGTTTTGTTTGTCATGAGAGGGCGAGTTAAGTGTGGGATTTTGAAGTTTTCTAGGGGTGTGAATTGTGTGGGGGTGGAAGGGAGCTACTGACAGAAAACTGTCACAAGGGGGATTGGGGTGGGTGTGGAATAGCTGGACATTTCAGGGGGCATGGTGGGAACATAGTTGTGTCCCTCGGTCGGCACGCGTGAGGGGAGGATTAACGGCGCGTGCGGGCGGGTCAGGGTGGTGAGAGGTGAGCGAGTTAGAAAACGGGATTTGTTGGTGGGACTGCGGAGGGTTGGTGGGGGAAGAGTTAGGTGGAGAACATGGGTTATTGGTGGAGGACTGGTGTATTGATTTGGGGTTGTTAACAGGACGAAGGTGGGGAATTTTCTTGGTGGCAGTAACGGTCTGGTTAGAGGTTATCTGGGACTGGTGAGTTTGTTTGTCATGAGAGGGCGAGTCAAGTGTGGGGTTGTGAAGTTTTCTAGGGGTGTGAATTGTGTGTGGGGGAAAGGGAGCTACTGACGGAAAACTGTCACAAGGGAAATTGTGTTGGTTGTGGGATAGCTGAACATTTCTGGGGGCATGGGGGAATCATTGTTGGGTACATAGGTCGGCATTTTCCCTGGAAACATGTGTACATAAACATTTGATAGAATTATGGTTACATATATCAGAGTCTGTCCTGAAAACATGGGAGGATTTATCCTGGACAGAGTTACGAGAATTGAGGGGATTACCGAGAGGGAGTTACTTGGACTTGTCTTCTTTCGTTTGTTGAGGCATTTTTTTACTGAATTGAGGGATATTTTGAGAGAACTCGGGGCAAGGGGAGGGTTTAGGAGTTACCTTAGTGCTAGCTGCAACTTGGTAACCCTGACTCAGGGTTTGTTGAGGGGGAAGGCGTTTTTTCTTTTTGTGAATGGGTTTCTGCGTGATTGGTTTGTCAGAGGCTTTGGGTTGGATTTTTTTTTTTAATGAGATCAGCCTTTGGCCGCAGTCAACCTGGGCCTGGAGTTTTTGAAGGAGGTCAAGTCCAAGGAAACCATCGTAATGTTTACAGTGGGAGGAAAATACTGTGAACGTGTGATAACAACGAGCATGGGGGGCAGGAGTAGTTACTGACAGAGCTGGGCACTTTAGCCAACACTTCCGCAAATAGCCAATTCCGCCATGGCGGAAGTGTCATTTTGTTGGCGAATTAGCGTTGGCGCCAAAATGGCTGCCTATTTGCGGGTTTGAAGCTCTGGAAAGTACCTCCATGTTGCAAACCTCGAGTCCGCAAAATAAAAATTCCAGCCGCCAGCCAGCCCTGGGACGCTCCTGCAGCTCCAGCCAAAAAAAGTCATGTGACCAAGCCAACTACCTGTGTTCTGGAATCTAGGCCTATACATCGGCTCTTCACGTTTGTTCAATGTTCACTTACTTAGTAGCAAGCGTCGAGCTAACACCTACAACACACAGCAGTCCAAAGAGTTCCAACCTGCTAGCACTTCAACTTTGTTTATATTTTCGGCCTATTGAAGTGAACATGGAGTCTACCATCATGCCTACTGCAGCTGCCAACAGCATGGGGAGCAGTTCACCACCATCATCCGACAGTGATGCTACAGAGCATGCAGAAATCGAGGACCTAAGCCACCCCTGGCCCCACCTAGAAACCTTCTATGGGCCTGTAATTACCAAGAAGATGTCTCTGGAGAAGGGCTTTATAACTTTATAATCTAGCCTAATTTAAGATTATAAAGTTAGGCTATCGTTAATTTGATTGATAGCTTGTTAATGTTTAACCTAAACTAATGTTATTAGGCTACCCTAATCCCATCAAAATGCTTCAAAGCATGTAGGCCTAGGCTAAGTCTAACTTCTATATAGGCTAGGCTATATAGCCTAGGCCTAGGTCTATAATCACTAATCCCATCAAAATGCCTCAAAGCATGTAGGCTAAATATTGCATGTTCTAACTTCTAAATATAGCCTAGGCCTATAGGTTAATTACTAATATAAGTAATTTTATTAGGCTTAGGCTACCCTATCCTATCAAAATGCCTCAAAGCATGTAGGCTAAATAATATTGCATTTTCTAACTTCTATATATGGGCTAGACTAGGCCTAGGACAAGGCTATAATCAAACAATCACTAATACCATCAAAATGCCGCAAAGCATGTAGGCTACATATGCATGTTCTAACTTCTATATAATTATATAGCCTAGGTCTAGGCTATAATAACTAATTCCATCAAAATGCCTCAAAGCATGTAGGCTAAATATTGCATGTTCTAACTTTAATATATAGCCTAGGCCTAGGTCTAGGCTATAATCAGTCACTAATTCCATCAAAATGCCTCAAAGCATGTAGGCCTAGGCTAAATATTGCATGTTCTAACTTCTATGTATAGGCCTAGGTCTATAATCACACTAATTTATTAGTGTCAAGTAGAAAGTGTTAATTTTGAAAGTATCATATAGGCCTAGACTAAATTTAGCCTACAATAAAATTTTATTAAATTTTGATCTGAAGCTAGGCCTTTATTCTGAGCATTAAAATTAATAGGTCTAGGCTACTTTCTATTAACTTAATCTATCTAAAGTAGACTAGGCATATATAGCCTATTGCCATTCCCAAAGGGGGGACCACGAATAAATCGCCTCCTTGCACCTCTGTGATCCGGCGTACCTCCTCCTGAATGGTGCGGAATGCGAATACTGATTATTACTGAAGCACTCTCCCCATACAAGTTGCCCCCCCAACGTTTTACTGCCCATGTGGACAAACTAAGTGGCCTATACTATATATATTAACCTTTCACTGCGGGTGACGTTCTGGAATGTTTTGGCAATTTACAGCAATTTCCAAGCTTTAACCCTAGTCTAGCGGGGGGTCTGTGGCCTTTTCAGGCCATTCTGACTGCTATATCAACCATCAGCATGAAAGGAACTGTATTGTGCCGAAAACTAGGCGGAAATCGCTACACAATGACACCACATACAGCTATGTAGCACTCGTGGAGCACTGACAGTGTTACCTCAAAGATGGAAGTTTAGCGGATTTTGCTACATTGTTCACTTTTAGCGAACTATTGGTAACACTGTCATCCTCCCGTGCGGTGGGGGAACTGGAGTTAGTGTGGGCCGGGAGGCCACAGATGTCGGACGTATGGTTCATTACTGTTCCACCCATTTTCACTCGATTTTCACCACCCATTTTCACCCGTTTTTTGCCAGTTTCTTTAACTCGACTTATAGCGCCGCTCTTTAAGGGTTAAAAGCCTGTATGTATATCCTTGAGGTCCGTGGAAGTTGGGCAACATTATATTTAAGTAAATATATATATTTATTGACATTAGAGATTGAATTTATTGATTTACCCTTGATTCTGTAGTTTAAATTTAAAATAAATAAAAAACGGTTTTTGTTTGCATATTTGCATTTGAGGACTAGAAATTTCACAAGGTTTGCACATTTGTGTTTGCTGAAGTTATGTTCTGGGTTTGCTGATTTGTGTTTGCTGACTTGACTTTTTGTTTGTGGTGCCCAGCTCTGGTTACTGACAGGGGCAAAGTGTCTCCTAGGAGATTTAAGCAGAGCTGGGCACCACAAACAAAAAGTCAAGTCAGCAAACACAAATCAGCAAACCCAGAACATAACTTCAGCAAACACAAATGTGCAAACTGGGAAATTTCTAGTCCTCAAATGCAAATATGCAAACGCAAACCGTTTTTTATTTATTTTAAATTTAAACTACAGAATCAAGGGTAAATCAATAAATTCAAACTCTAAATGTCAATAAATATATATATTTACTTAAATATAATGTTTCCCAACTTCCACGGACCTCAAGGATATACATGCAGGCTTTTAAAGCTTGGAAATTGCTGTAAATTGCCAAAACATTCCAGAACGTCACCCGCATTGAAAGGGTTAATATAGCATAGGCCACTTAGTTGTCCACATGGGCAGTAAAACGTTGGGCAACTTGTTTATGGGGAGAGTGCTTCAGTAATAATCAGTATTCGCAATTCTGCACCATCAGGAGGTACGCCGTATCACAGAGGTGCAAGGAGGCGATTTATTCGTGGTCCCCCCTTTGGGAATGGCAATAGGCTATATATGCCTAGATAGGTCTACTTTAGATAGATTAAGTAATTTAATAGAAAGTAGCCTAGACCTATTAATTTTAATGCTCAGAATAAAGCCTAGCTTCAGAGCAGAATTGAATAACATTTTATTGTAGGCTAAATTTAGTCTAGGCCTATATGATACTTTCAAAATTAACACTTTCTACTTGACAATAATAAATTGAGTGTGATTATAGGCCTAGGCCTATACATAGAAGTTAGAACATGCAATATTAGCCTAGGCCTACATGCTTTGAGGCATTTTGATGGAATTAGTGATTATAGCCTAGACCTAAGCTATATATATAGAAGTTAGAACATGCAATATTTAGCCTACATGCTTTGAGGCATTTTGATGGAATTAGTGACTGATTATAGCCTAGACCTAGGCCTAGGCTATATATTAAAGTTAGAACATGCAATATTTAGCCTACATGCTTTGAGGCATTTTGATGGAATAGTGATTATAGCCTAGACCTAGGCTATATATAGAAGTTAGAACATGCAATATTTAGCTACATGCTTTGAGGCATTTTGATGGAATTAGTTGATTGATTATAGCCTAGACCTAGGCCTAGGCTAGCCTATATATATATATATAGAAGTTAGAAAATGCAATATTATTTAGCCTACATGCTTTGAGGCATTTTGATAGGATAGGGTAGCCTAGGCCTAGCAATAAAATTACTTATATAGTAATTAGCCTATAGGCCTAGCCAGCCGTCCGGCTGGCTCAGTTGATAGCGTGCCTGATTCCCATCTTGAAGGTCTCGCGTTCAATCCCCGCTCAGATTGAAAAGTTTTTCTGGGATATAGCGGCGGTTACCATCACCCCATGAGCAAGAGGGATGGGTAATGGTCTCTGGTAGACTAAAGAAAGCCAAGCGCTTGTGAATCCTCGAAGGAGGAGATACAGGCGCTATATAAGTAACCAGAAGATTATTATTATTATTATTATATTTAGAAGTTAGAACATGCAATATTTAGCCTACATGCTTTGAGGCATATTGATGGGTTTAGTGATTATAGACCTAGCCTATATAGAAGTTAGACTTAGCCTAGGCCTACATGCTTTGAGGCATTTTAATGGGATTAGGGTAGCCTAATAACATTAGTTTAGGTTAAAAATTAACAGGCTATCAATCAAATTAACGATAGCCTAACTTTATAATCTTAAATTAGGCTAGATTATAAAGTTATAAAGCCTTCTCCAGAGACTCTTTGGTGGGGTGGCTTAGGTCCTGGATGGCATGCTCTGCAGCATCACTGTCGGATGATGGTGGTGAACTGCTCCCCATGCTGTTGGCAGCTGCGGTAGGCATGATGGTAGACTCCATGTTCACTTCAATAGGCGAAAATATAAACAAAGTTGAAGTGCTAGCAGGTTGGAACTCTTGGACTGCTGTGTGTTGTAGGTGTTAGCTCGACGCTTGCTACTAATTAAGTGAACATTGAACAAACGTGAAGAGCCGATGTATAGGCCTAGATTCCAGAACACAGGTAATTGGCTTGGTCACATGACTTTTTTTGGCTGGAGCTGCAGGAGCGGCCCAGGGCTGGCTGGCGGCTGGAATTTTTATTTTGCGGACTCGAGGTTTGCAACATGGAGGTACTTTCCAGAGCTTCAAACCCGCAAATAGGCAGCCATTTTGGCGCCAACGCTAATTCGCCAACAAAATGACACTTCCGCCATGGCGGAATTGGCTATTTGCGGAAGTGTTGGCTAAAGTGCCCAGCTCTGGATTTAAGTAAGTATCAGCAGCTGAGATTAGTCCTACTTTGGTGGTTAACAAGGGGCCAAATAGTCGGTGGTGTTGATCATAATAAGACTTGAACAAACATGACTTGGCAGCTCCAGTGTCGATTAACAAGCGGACATGAATGTCCTTGATTTTGGCCATGTAATAAATGGGGGCAGTGCGGTCAGTTATGGCGTCCCCCGCCGAGGCCATCTTGGGCGGGGGGTACTTTAAAAATCCTGGGGGTCGGTATCTACCTCCTCCAGGATTTCCTCGGTATCCTCTGAGGTCATGATAGGGGCTATTTCTCCAGTGTGCCTTTCCTCCATTTCTTCCTCTTGTCCCAACTCCTCTTCATTTACAGAAATGCGAGGAGTAAAGGGGCGAGGTTTGGCAGAGTCACGAATTTGATGGAGGGCACACTGAGCATTACAGGCAGGGAAATCATAGGGGTTGATAATTACTAAGGTAGGGATTTTACTTTGGTAGGTGTTGTAGGTTTTGTTCCGGTTGAAGATTCTGCGTGGCTGGGTAGGTTGGAACCGGGGTCTACTGGCTTGGGGCTTGCCGGAAGGGTAGGTGGGTCTGCTGTGGAAGGATGAGGATGGGTAGGCATTCTTGGAGTTTTGGTGGTCGGGGTGCTGCGGGTGCGTGGGAAACCTCTTGATTACAGCGATTTGGGTGGGTGCTTCTGTGCGCATGGCCAAAATACGTCGGATCGTGATGAGATCTTTTTGGTATCCGACGAAATCGTGCACACGGAAATGGTCTTTTACTGCTGAGGGCAATATTGATGCAAGGTTGACCAGAATCTGCTGCTCTTGTTGGATTCTGGTCAATGTGGGGAAAGAAACTTTTATGTGTTGGGCGATCTTATTCACTGTGGCATCTAGATCGCCTTCGAATTTAGTGTCTTGGATACAGGTGTGGGCCACGAAAACGCCCAACGAAGGCTTAATGGCTTCTATCACTATTGGGCGAAATTCGTCCCATGTGAGAGCAGGGTGCACTTGGTAGGCAACCAGGGAAACGGCTTTTCCCAGGTGCGTTAATGTCACAGCTATTTGTTCTGCATCCGTGGTATAAACTAGGTCAAGTACGGGTTTCACTATGTCCATGAACGTTTTGATCTCGTAAGTTTCTCCATCATAATGTGGGATGGGAATGTGAGAACGGTGCGCCATGATGTTATCGTGTTCTGGCTGTTCCAAACTAGCAATGTAATGCAACCTTTTATCCGAATCAAGAACCACCGCTGCCGCCAATGTTATGCACTGTTTTTCTACAGGATTAACTTGGGTAATGTGAGTTCTAATTGACTGAGTATATAAGGCTGCATGCACAATACAAGGTATGAGGAATAGAGAACACAAAATAAACACACGGTAACAAGACACACGATCACGTTTATTTAAGAAGGTTAATAGGGAGCATAAGAAAGTATGAATACTCGTACAAGACAAATGATAGAAATGAACCGCTAGCATTAGTGGATCTGGATGGAGCCTAGTCTCCCACTTCCAACGTTCAGGTATACTCTTCTGATCACTGGTTTGGTTCGCAAGTTTATATACTGGAAGACCTCAATGTTACTTATAGATTCAATTTCACTAATTAGATTTATTACTGGCAGGTCTGGTGCACAAGTAGTAGTTCACAGACTAGAATTAGACACGCGTATGTTTTAGAGCACGGGAATTCTAGTAACCTCAGGGGGGTACTGATCTAAGTTTTATATTCTTATGGCAGAAATACGTAGAACACAAATCAGTGGGCGAACGTTAGATATCACTAGGGTTTTACTTCTATGTAATAATATCTGGATAAAGGTAATTATGAGAGTTAATGTCGCCTGTTAATTAATAAACACTGATACGCTTAGCACTTCCCAAATGGAATGGTTATATATGAATTACACTGGGCAAAGATATAGCCACTTCATAGAAAGATTAATAAGTGAATTTCTAATTAGTACTGTAACACGTTAGTACTAATAAAGTGAATCTTGGGTAGTATTTGGTTGGTCTGGTCCTGGTTATCTTGCGTCCGTGATGTTGGGGGCTAACGACTGGTTCCGCGGCCGTCCAGGTGGTCCATATGTAGGAAGTTCTCAAGCCGGATCTCTTGGCGATCGTTGCTGGCTACACGCTTATATACCCACTGGTGTGTGTGAAGGTTATAAGGTGCACGTAGATTTCTTGTACGTGGACAGATGCTTCTATCTCAAATCTGCCACGGAGTCTGCAGGCTCTGGAATCTCAAATCTCAGGAACAACACAAGGGCAGAGCTAGAGGTCAACTTAAGGGGGCCAGCCACTGGTTGGTGTCTATCTTTCAACTGATTTTACTGGGGGCTGGAGCTGGGTTTATAGGCTCGGTTTTGGACCCTGTAGGCCATAGGGATATCGAGTCTTATGGAATTATTTGAGCTCTCAATAGATACAGGGACTAGGTAAGGTGGTGATTACTGTTGTGGCACATGGCTATAGGGAGCCTTCATAATGTGATATAACTAAGCCTTAGTAAGAGGTACTATTTTGGCTATACTGGAAGTATTGAGGGGAGGGAGACTGGATCTACTTTGCGAGGAGGACTGGGACAGCTGTGATAGGAGCATCTCTCTTATTTTGCTCAGTCTTCATTCTATGGTATAGCTGAGGTGCTAATTTGATTATCCGAGTATGCAAGAAAGGTGAATGGGTTATTGTGGGTTAATAGAGGTTAGTACAGGGGTTAGTCATGCATGGTTAGTTCAATGATAGGAAGAATTCCTGTGCTACCTGGCAA
The DNA here is from genome assembly GCA_032716605.1 of Paralithodes platypus. Classification (NCBI taxonomy): domain Eukaryota; kingdom Metazoa; phylum Arthropoda; class Malacostraca; order Decapoda; family Lithodidae; genus Paralithodes; species Paralithodes platypus. Next base: position 29,523,153 of record CM064547.1, read on the forward strand.
TGACCCGGAAGTCAAAACAGGGGTCAGGTATACCTCCGCAGGGGTGGGGGTCTCCCTCCTCGGGTGGGTAAAAAGGGGTAGTTGCGCGCCCTCTCTCTGTGATGGTCATCCGGCGGCTGTGGCTAGGGGCTTGCCATATCACAAGTGTTTGTAATAACCCTCTGTTTATGAGACAGATGTGGGTGTTCGTAATACCAAAACCGAAGGTGCCTTGACTAGCTGGTTTAATCGGTGGGGTTGTTAATTGCATGGTTTGCTGGATGTGGTGGAGACTGGGTTGCTAACTCTGCCACATTTATCTGGAAGTATGGCAATAGAAGTTAGTCACTGGCGAGGCGGCTAGCCTCGCACTGACGAACATTGGGTACAGGGTTGTGAATGGGTTGTGAGAGAATAGATGGCATGCAAAGGGTTAGTAAAGTTCTAATGCTGTTCTGTCCTACTAAGTGAAGGTAGGCTGGATAGGAGTATATATATAAAAGGTTGGAGAACGTTAGCAACAGAAAAATCAAGGATTTTCCGGAGGTATGATGGAGAGGCTAGGTCGGAAAAGAGTCGAGGAGCGTGGGGGGTTAATGAGAGGGAGAGAGTTCAGGGGGCTACGTGGAAGTTTGGCCCTAAGGTCTCCGGCGTAGGGGTGGCATTAGACTACAGTTGATATTGGAGTTTGGGGGGTTAATGACAGTGAAAGTATGTTAGCCAAATGCTACCGGGGGATGAGCAAATACGGGGTGGTATATGAGTCTGGAAAGGATAGAATCATGTGGACTGTGGGCTGTGGGGAAAAGGGAGGTAAACTGTAGGTGTGTGCTTGACTGTGGATAAAAGTAGAGAAAAACATGGTGTATTATTACTCGTCAATACGAGGGGTTATGGACACTATTATTTGACACGATTTCTTGCTGATCTAGTTGTCCCTGGGAACTGCGTTTTCTATGAAATATAGACCAAAGAAAAGCGGCAGTTCGTAGGGGTACTTCGTTATTGTTTCGTGGTACTATGATAGACAATGGTAACAAGAGGTTATCTATACAATCTCTGGTTGGGGTAAGAATTAGAGTTACTGCATGGTGGCTAACATCTTCAGTCATTATCTCTGTCTAGGTCTTACAGGAATAATGGTTATATATACAATGGTGTACCTGTGGGTATCATAGTTTCTTATCAATTATGACATGGGGGTTAACATATTACTTCTCGGATGGAGGAACATACATAGATTTATGGGGGCGGTTGGTCTTCAGAAACTTAGTCTGGCAAGACAAGGTATTTTAGGGGGTTAACATATTACTTCTCGGATGAAAGAACATACATAGATTTATGGGGGCGGATGGTCTTCAGAAACTTAGTCTGGCAAGACAGGGGTTAACATATTACTTCTCGGATGGAAGAACATACATAGATTTATGGGGGCGGTTGGTCTTCAGAAACTTAGTCTGGCAAGACAAGGTATTTTAAGGGGGTGAACATATTACTTCTCGGATGGAAGAACATACATAGATTGATGGGGCGATTGGTCTTCAGAAACTTAGTCTGGCAAGACAAGGTATTTTAGGGTATGTTGATATTGACATCCTAACTTAGGGACAGAGCATGGGTGTATTAACTTAAGGTGTATTTATGTTCATTCTCATGTAGGTAGATGTGTAGGACACGAGGGTAGTGTATACGTGAGGTGTGGGAAAGGTCAGTATTTTAGAAGGGCTAGGCAGGTGTGGTTTGGAGCTGCTTAGCCCTGCGGGCTTGGGCCTGTCTGAACTGGTTGGCCCGGTCACCTGGTCCTTTCGTTCTGTGGGCCTTTCTTTCGGGTGTTTCTGTGTGGTGTTCGCTCGTGGCTTCTGTGGTGGGCCTCTCGTTCTGGGGCATTTTAGGGTGTGTTGTTTATGGTGAGTTAAGGGATGTATTTG